>LPNX010016427.1:577004-653728 GCA_001517045.1 Pseudotsuga menziesii | reverse complement strand
TGATGATGATGATGATGAAGGTGATGATGACGATGAGGATGATGATGAGGATGATGATGATGTTCATGATGTTCATGATGTTGATGATGAGGATGATGATGATGTTCATGATGTTCATGATATTCATGATGAGGATGATGAAGGTGATGAGGATGATGAGGATGATGATGATGATGTTCATGATGTTGATGGTGATGTTCATGATGTTGATGATGTTGATGATGAGGATAATATGATGATGAGGATGATGGTTCATGATGTTCATGATGATGATGATGAAGGTGATGATGATGATGAGGATGATGATGATGATGTTGATGATGTTGACGGTGATGATGATGATCATGTTGATGATGGTGATGATGATGATGATGATGAAGGTGATGATGAAGATGAGGATGAGGATGATGATGATGATTATGAGGGTGATGATGATGACGAGGATGATGTTCATGATGTTGATGATGATGAGGATGATGATAATGTTCATGATGTTCATGATGATGATGATGAAGGTGATGATGACGATGAGGATGATGATGATGATGTTCATGATGTTCATGATGTTCATGATGAGGATGATGATGAGGATGATGATGATGTTCATGATGTTGATGATGTTGATGATGATGAGGATGAGGATGATGAAGGTGATGATGATGATGAGGATGATGATGATGATGTTCATGATGTTGATGGTGATGATGATGATGATGAGGATGATGTTCATGACGTTGTTGATGATGAGGATGATGATGATGTTCATGATGTTCATGATGTTCATGATGAGGATAATGATGAGGATGAGGATGATGTTCCTGGTGTTCATGATGTTGATGATGAGGATGATGAGGATGATGAAGGTGATGATGAGGATGAGGATGATGATGATGATGTTCATGATGTTGATGGTGATGATGATGATGAGGATGATGTTGATGATGTTGATGATGATGAGGATGATGATGATGTTCATGATGTTCATGATGATGACGATGAAGGTGATGATGATGATGTTCATGATGTTCATGATGTTAATGATGAGGATGATGATGATGTTCAAGATGTTCATGATGTTGATGATGATGATGATGAGGATGATGAAGGTGATGATGATGATGAGGATGAGGATGATGATGTTCATGATGTTCATGGTGATGATGATGATGAGGATGATGATGATGATGTTCATGATGTTGATGGTGATGATGATGATGAGGATGATGATGATGATGTTCATGATGTTGATGGTGATGATGATGATGAGGATGATGTTCATGATGTTGATGATGATGAGGATGATGATGATCTTCATGATGTTCATGATGATGATGATGAAGGTGATGATGATGATGTTCGTGTTCTTGATGGTGATGATGATGATGAGGATGATGTTCATGATGTTCATGATGATGAGGATGATGATGATGATGTTGATGATGTTGATGGTGATGATGATGATCATGTTGATGATGGTGATGATGATGATGATGATGATGAAGGTGATGATGAAGATGAGGATGAGGATGATGAGGATGATTATGAGGATGATGATGATGAATGATCATGATGTTCATGATGATGATGATGATGATGATGATGTTGAAGGTGAGGATGATGAGGATGATGATGAGGATGAGGATGATGTTGATGGTGATGAGGATGATGAAGATGTTCATGATGTTCATGATGTTCATGATGAGGATGAGGATGATGATGTTGACGGTGATGATGATGAGGATGATGATGATGATGTTCACGATGTTGATGGTGATGATGATGAGGATGATGATGAGGATGATGGTGATGATGTTCATGATGTTGATGGTGACGATGATGATGAGGATGATGATGATGATGTTCATGATGTTGATGGTGATGATGATGATGAGGATGATGATGATGTTCATGATGTTGATGGTGATGATGATGATGAGGATGATGATGATGTTCATGATGTTGATGATGAGGATGATGATGATGTTGACGAGGATGATGGTGGTGAGGATGATGCTGATGTTCACGATGATGAAGGTGATGATGATGATGTTCAAGAAATTGATGGTGCGGATGATGATGATGAGGAGGAGGATGATGATGATGGTGATGTTGATGGTGATGATGATGAGGAGGATGGTGATGATGATGTTCATGATGTTGATGTTGATGATGAGGAGGATGATGATGATGATGTTCATGATGTCGATGGTGATGATGATGATGTTCATGATGTTGATGGTGATGATGATGATCATATTGATGATGATGATGATGATGTTCAATGTGATGATGATGATGAGGATGAGGATGACGATGAGGAAGGTGATGATGATGTTCATGATGATGATGTTCATGATGTTGATGGTGATGATGATGATGATGAGGATGACGACGATGATGATGAGGATGATGATGATGATGTTCATGATGTTGATGGTGATGAGGATGATGATGATGTTCATGATGTTCATGATGAGGATGATGATGATGATGTTGATGATGTTGATGGTGATGAGGATGATGATGATGTTCATGATGTTCATGATGAGGATGATGATGATGATGTTGATGGTGATGATGATGAGGATGATGATGATGATATTGATGGTGATGATGATGAGGATGATGATGATGATGTTCACGATGTTGATGGTGATGATGAATGATGATGAATGATGATGATGATGATGACGATGATGAAGGTGCTGAGGATGATGAGGATGATGAGGATGATGTTGATGGTGATGAGGATGTTCATGATGTTCATGATGTTGATGATGAGGATGATGATGATGATGTTGATGGTGATGATGATGAGGATGATGATGATGATGTTCACGATGTTGATGGGCATGATGACTGATGATGATGAGGATGATGATGATGAAGGTGATGATGATGATGAGGATGGTGATGATGATGTTCATGATGTTGATGGTTATGAGGATGATGATGATGTTCATGATGTTCATGATGTTCATGATGAGGATGATGATGATGATGTTGATGGTGATGATGATGAGGATGATGGTGATGATGTTCACGATGTTGATGGGCATGATGACTGATGATGATGAGGATGATGAGGATGATGTTGATGGTGATGAGGATGATGAGGATGTTCATGATGTTGATGATGAGGATGATGATGATGATGTTGATGGTGATGATGATGATGATGGTCACGATGTTGATGGTGATGATGAATGATGATGAATGATGATGATGAGGATGATGATGATGATGTTCATGATGTTGACAGTGATGATGATGATGATGATGATGAGGATGATGAAGGTGATGATGATGATGAGGATGATGATGATGATGTTCATGATGATGATGGTGAGGGTGATGATGATGATGAGGATGATGATGATGTTCATGATGTTCGTGATGAGGATGATGATGATGATGATGATGTTGATGGTGATGATGATGAGGATGATGATGATGATGTTCACGATGTTGATGGTGATGATGAATGATGATGATGATGATGATGGCAATGATGAAGGTGATGATGATGATGATGATGATGAATGATGATGAGGATGAGGATGATGACGATGATGTTCATGATGTTGACGGTGATGATGATGACGATGATGATGATGATGAAGGTGATGTTGATGATGATGTTCATGATGATGATGGTGATGATGATTATGAGGATGTTCACGATGATGAAGGCGATGATGAAGATGTTCATGGAATTGATGGTGCGGATGATGCTGATGATGAATGATGATGATGTTCATGATGTTGATAGTGAGGATGATGATGATCGTGTTCATGATGTTGATGGTGATGAATGGTGATGATGATGGTGATGAGGATGATGATGATGAAGGTGATGTTGATGGTGAGGATGATGATGATGTTCGTGATGTTGATGGTGATGATGATGATGATGATGTTCATGATGTTGATGGTTATGATGATGAGGAGGATGATGATGATGATGTTCATGATGTTGATGTCGATGGTGATGGTGAGGATAATGATGATGATGTTCATGATGTTGATGGTGATGATGATGATGTTCACGATGTTGATGGTGATGATGATGATCATGTTGATGATGATGATGATGGTGTTCAAGGCGATGATGATGATGAGGATGAGGATGACGATGGGGAAGGTGATGATGACGTTCATGATGTTGACAGTGATGATGATGATGAGGATGATGATGATGATGTTCATGATGTTGATGGTGATGATGATGATGATGTTCGTGATGTCGATGATGAGGATGATGATGATGGTGATGATGATGAGGATGATGATGATGATGTTCATGATGTTGATGGTGATGATGAATGATGATGATGATGATGACGATGATGAAGGTGATGATGATGATGAGGATGATGATGATGATGATGATGTTGATGATGAAGATGATGATGAGGATGATGATGATGATGATGATGTTGATGATGAAGATGATGATGAGGATGATGATGATGATGATGATGATGATGAAGGTGATGATGATGATGAGGATGATGATGATGATGTTCATGATGATGATGATGATGAGGATGATGATGATGTTGATGATGTTGATGATGAAGATGATGATGAGGATGATGATGATGATGTTGATGGTGATGATGATGAGGATGATGATGATGATGATGATGATGAGGATGGTGATGATGATGATGATGATGATGATGAGGATGATGATGATGATGTTCACGATGTTGATGGTGATGATGAATGATGATGAATGATGATGATGATGATGATGAAGGTGATGGTGATGATGATGACTGATGAGGATGTTCATGATGTTGATGGTTATGATGATGAGGATGATGGTGATGATGATGACGACGATGTTCATGATGTTGATGGTGGTGGTGATGATGATGATGATGATGGCAATGATGGCAATGGTGATGATGATGATGATGACAATGGTGATGATGATGACGATGATGATGATGGTGATGATGATGAGGATGATGATGATGATGTTCATGATGTTGATGGTGATGATTATGATAAGGATGATGAAGGTGATGATGATGGTGATGATGATGACAATGACGACAATGGTGATAATGTTGTTGTTGATGATGATGATGATGGTAATGATGGCAATGGTGACGATGGTGATGATGACGATGGTGATGATGAAGGTGGTGATGGTGAAGATGATGATGATGAAGATGGACATGATGAATATGATAATGATGATCATGGCGATGTTGATGATGATAATGATGGTGATAGTGATGTTGATGATGAGGAAGGCGATGATGATGACGAGGAGGATGATGATGATGATGCCAATGATGGTGATGATGACGATGTTCATGATGATGATTATGACGATGGTGATGATGATGTTCATGATGTTGATGGTGATGATGATGATCATGTTGATGATGATGATGATGATGTTGATGATGGTGATGATGAAGCTGATGATGATGATGAGGATGAGGATGATGATAATGATGATGAGGATAATGATGATGGCGATGGTGATGATAATGAGGAGGAAGGTGATGATGAATTATTTCACTACAAGAGGGATTTATTATTTGTGTATGATATAAAGCACCTGTGGGAGCATCAGATGTTGCCATTGAAGGAGCTAAGGTTGCCGCTATTGGCATGATACTGGAGACATGAAGCATTGGAAAATTGAAGCATGTCATTAGGGATATGGAAGAGGTTGTAGTAGGTCACTAGTGGAAATCCCTAGGCATCATTATGTACTAGATCCCTCTCTCCATCACCAATTAGTGTACAATTAGTAACTAGTTTAATACTAATACTTCTAGTAGTAATAGTATACACACACATCCTATATCATTTGTGTGATACCAACTGATGTATTTTAGATTATATGTGGAGTGTACACCAACTTGAAGAATAGAAGCATTATGATCCCAAGCATTATGTCAAAATTATGTTGCCGCTATTTTTGGTTTTACATAATGCGCACACGATTTACGTGCACAAAAAGCGCTCGTGTTTTGTTTATACATAACACGCACGCATTTTGTCTTGTTAAATCGCGCTCGCGTTTAGTTTAAATTCAAAAATCTATTCCCTCCAAATGATAAGGCCGAGCCTCCACCCATGCTTTCATGGAATTCCTATGCCTATGTGTCTGCTTTGTACTTTGCTTCAGATTCAACATGCCTGTGCCTTGGAGTATGATAAACCATGGCAAATTCAGCATTATATCCATATTTTTAATATGCTCGTGTTTAGCGGTTCTTCTGATTATGCTGCACACATCCATTTTTTATGAGATTTTAGAAACATATATGGTTTTTTTTGCAGATTCTAAATATGTAAATTTTAACAAGAATACATAATTTTTTCTATTTTTTTCTTATTTATCTTCTGTCATCACTCCTCAACTCAAAAAACACACTGGTAGTGTTTCGTCCATATCTCTTTCGTTTCTCAACCATTTAAAAAAAATTGTATGGTGCACTAAAGAACACCAACCTCTACATACTATAAAAAACTCATTTCCAAATAATTGCATTAAGACATTCAAATGCTGCACTCACAATTGACGTACCGTTTTCGAGGTTTGATCTCTTAGATAATTAAAAAAAAAAAATATTATTTTTATTATTGGAAAAATAGTTGTGCACTAGTCCTATATGTTCTCTATACGTATACCGGTTTTCGTAAGTTTATTCCATCATTTAGACACTTAGACAATGCACCCACAAAAACATATACCTTATAATTTGTCCAAAAAATAAAAAGTGCCCGTTAAAATTTATCTAACTTTAGATAGTTGACAGCATTTTCAATAGAAAAAAATATATATTTGGAAAGGTCATTCAATTTCCTACATTTCTTGTTTTTTAATGATCTCAAGATTTGTTGTGTAAGTGTCTCAAAATATCCATGCAAGTTGATGGATGCCTGTTTTTTCAGTTTTGTATTGCATCTAACGTGCCAAAAGAGACCCTCAACTTCTTGCACACACACCATTGTAAAATGCACATATTTATTTATTTGATGTGACAATAATATAAAACTAAACAATTGAATCATACATACATACATACATACATACATACATACATACATACATACATATATATATATATATATATATATATATATATCTTGCAAAGGTTGATATTAAAAACATATATTTGCTTGAATACAATAAAAACTAGATCATTGAACTGGGTTGTTTAGAAAATTACCTATAATTTTTTTTTATGGTTGGTTCAAACTCTCATAATTAAAATTTATTTGTAAGTGTCAACTTGGAAAAGAAGTTATCACCACACAATTGTATTGTAATTGTCAAATTATAGTACACCACTTCCCAATTAACATATATGATGTGGCATGCCATTTCCAATAAGATTGAAAATTCTATCACCACATTAACACCATATAATGTAAGTGGTGATAATATCCACATGTTAACACTATATAATATAATTAGGGCTAACTTAAGGTGTTAAAGATGGACTTAAGCTAGTGATTAAAACTTAATAATGATATTAATGTCCATCAACAAATTTAATAAGCTCAACATAAAAAATATCAACTCAATAATCAAGTTTCAATTTAAGTAATTTTTATTCCTTCTTTACAATATTAATAATTAAAAAACATTTACTTTTATTGTTTATCAATAATTAGAGTGAAGTCTAAGTATTTAGATTTTAAATAGTATTAAAAATGAATAATTGAATTGAATAGAATCATGTGAATTTATTTGTTTAAATAATTTAAAAATAAGAAATTGATTTTGTTTGGATTATGGTGCAAAAATTCATAAATTAGTTTTGATAATCTATTTGAATGAAAAAATATAATTAATTAAATTAACTTATGTACAAAATAATTATTTGTGAAATAGTTATATTTATTTGAATGAAAAAATATAATTAATTAAATTAAATTATTTATAAAATAAGTATTTGTGAAATGCTTATTCTCATAAATAATTATTTATTTGTGAAATATTATATTTATAGTGAAAATCATCATAAATAGATCCTACATATACATGTCTATGTGATAAATAACTATTAGTACCACTTTATGGTACTTGCCAACATGGCATTTAACTTAATATATATGAGTAAAACATAATTTCCAATAAAGGTTAACACCATTTTAACATCACAAAATATATGTGATGTTAATACCACCATTTTAACACCACAAAATTGTGAGTGGTGTTAATACCACCACTTTTAACACCACAAAATTGTAAGTGTTACTAATAACACTATTTAACACCGTAAATTATAATAAAAAATAATTTTTTTTAAAAAGCATAAAATGAACAGTACGTTCTATTTATCAAATAAGCGATGCTCGTTAAATACTTCGTTTTGTCAGTTTTGTCATAATCTCTGCATATCCAACCAGTAAAGCCCTAATTCAACTCGACGTACACATTTTATATTTACTTAGTCTTGCTAACGTATAAATCTTAGTATGGGGTGTATTTCAAAAGGATCTAGGTTAACATTTTTTTAAAATAAAACAGATATACTTAATTCTGGGCTGTTTCGTGGCACTACTTTTTGTGGATAGATTCATAAAGCTCGCGTGTTCTTATGCATAAAATAACGCAGAGAACGATTCCAAAGAGACATACGCCTCCCCACAGCAGAAACGTTATTTCAAAACACTGTCTTCCCATGCAGAGATGCCGATTAGCTGAGTCTCTGGGGTGTTTATCAATGCCAGACGAATCATCATAAACGATTCCTGCAATTTCACCGAAGAGAAGAGAACCAAATGCAATGTTTGTGACGAGAATGTTGTGGTTGACACCGAAACTTTTCATTCCGAACATCTCTGATGAAATTGGAATGGCTATGGCACTGATCGCTCCTGCAGAAGTTCCAAGAATGGCCGTGCTCACATAAAAAGCAGCGCTGGACGTTGGGTTCATGAATCGAAGCATGAAGAAGGCCGGAACCATGGGAATCATCCATATGCCCATCCATCCTGGCCTTGGCAAGGGCTGGTACTTTCTCAACATCCGGCATTCCTAAATCACATAAAAACAATACCGTTCTTGTAATTAAAAAAAGAAAACAAAAAACTTGAGAAAATAATCACAGTAGACATGCCAGTGAATTACGGTATGTATGGATCAGTATGTACCTGAATATAATCGGGAAAACCTGATGCAATACGCCCAAAAAATCCGAAAGCCGAAACGAGAGATACTAAGATTGGCGTCTTGGAGTATCCAAGGGACTGAACAATTTGCCCTAGGTTGTTTATATATACTAATCCCACAGTTCCTCCACAAAAATAAAGGAAATAATATAGCCAGAAATCAATACTTCCCAAGAGCTGTAGGATGCCGTGCTCCTCTCCCAGTCGTGGAACTGATATCAGCCGGAATCTCCTGCTTTTAATATGATTGAAATTGTGTATAGTCTGCAGTGAGTTTTGATTATTGATTTTGTTCTCTTCAGTTTGAACGAATATCACCTCGCAGCTTTCGTTATTGGTGGGATTTTCTCCCGTAGAATTCTGTTTCTCTGGACTTGAAGTGTTCGTGTTGACCTTCATTTCATTCTTTAAACTGTTGATGGAAACCTTGATTGGTAAATATGTAGGGGCCATTAACAGAATAATAAGCACGGCAAGGTAGACTCTTTCAAGTTTGCGCTTCCCATGGGGCAAGAACTCAAAAGCTACCGAATATACAGCAGTAGCAAGGGCAATCAGCGTGCATAGAATCATGTATTTCTTATCTGTCTCATCTTCTGTGGGCGCCGCCGTTTTTAATTGTGAGACATGGAGTATTACTGCTACAATTACACCGACTACAACAGGGACCATGCAGTTTAAAAGTAAGTATAGGGAAGCATTCCCTGGGTCGATAATGGAAGACAGAGAGGTGTAAATAATGGGACTGAGACCTACGTAGCATGTACTTAAACCAGAAGCCATTCCTCTCTTACTTGGGAAATTTTCAATGGCAGCCTTGAAGCTCACAGTGTTGTACCAACATATGCTATTTCCAGCCAGAATGCACAATATATACACCTGCGTTGTCCAAAATAGCAAATTAAAACTTATAATTGCTAACCATCATCAAGATATAACACTGCATGAGTGTGACTGCTTTTCACTTTTTGAAAAGCCTTACCCATACGAGCGTTAGGTCTTAAGAGCTTTGATATGATGTTAAAAAAAACAAATTTATAAGCAGAATGAAGACAAAAACATAATGGACAGATTGATTGCTTAGATAACTGAATTATCATATTAAGATAAGTATTTATAAGACCATAATATTTATAAAACTACATAATAACAAAACCATAGATAAATATCATGGTTCACTAATTCTACTTAATCTTACCAACTAACGAACTGATTAATGCATGGTCAAATTTCTCGGGCTTCAAAAAAATCCATCCCTCAAACTGTAAAGAGTACATCAAAGTTAAATAGAATTTGGAAAGAGTGCAACCTTCCAATATGCCAATGGATGAATGATTTCACTCAGAATGAGCCACTGAACGCCATAGCCCACCATTCCCAAGCTCATTCCAATGCCAAGAACAGCCCAGGTTGGCAGAAACGCGCACGCCAGTCCAGAAACCCAGCCCATAACTTTTCCAAGGTCCGAGGCCACCGCCAAACTATTCAGTTGTATTTGATTGATCCCCATGATATTCTTTAAATCAGAAGAGTAATCGGAAAAATCAAAATTGGTGCCACTGATAGATTGGAGCCATATCGCTGCTACAAAACAAGTCCAGCGTTTGAGAGCCAGTAAGTTAAAGCTAAGCATCTTGCTGCTATGATTCATAGCGCAACAATACTGATATAACTAAATATCAATACATGCATTGCATTCCGTTAGTAGTGGTCATTTTTATAGGCGATAATAGACACTAAAGTCAAGGCATTACCTTTGACGACGTTAAAGTCTCCAACGTAGTCAAGGCATTTCCTTCAATCACGCTAAAGTCTCCAACGTAGTCAAGGCATTTCCTTCAACGACGCTAAAGTTTCCAACGACGCTAAAGTTTCCAACGTAGTCAAGGCATTTCCTTCAACGACGCTAAAGTTTCCAACGTAGTCAAGGGATTTCCTTCAACGACGCTAAAGTCTCCAACGTAGTCAAGGCATTACCTTCAACGACGCTAAAGTCTTCTCGCCCGGTCCAACGTAGTCAAGGCACCTACCTTGAACGCGTTACGCCACTGATTCTGTATGTTCCTATCGGAGTCGATGACGAAAACCTGATTTGTTTAACATAAGAAAATCAGGAAACGAAACCATGGTATGAAGTCTTGAAAGGAAGAATATAGTGGCACGATCCTTGTCTTACTACTTCCGTAAGGCATGGGATAACTGGCATTCAAATAGCCTTGTATTTTTGGCGATTTGTTTCCTATATCCTGCTTCGAATAACTGGCACTCAAATCGCTCCGTTTTTTTGGGATTTGTTCTATGTGCTGCAAAACTATGCCATAGAACCAAAACCCCATTTTAAGACAACCTAGATCGAAATTTAAAAAAAAAGACAAAAAATAATGTAACTGTCCTTCGATTTCGGAAAAACAGAGACAATTTTAGTGGAAATTATATAGACGCGCAAATTTCTATGCGATTCGTAAACATAATAGATATGATCCATAAATGTGATTACCGCTAAATGTGACGGATAAGGTTGTCACTGAAATTCGGACACACGATTCGAGATTTCTTTATAAAATTGAGTCACGGTTGAATATAAATCACTAAACATGCCATGTCAGTCATTAACGTGGGCGTTAAAACATTTCATTAGACCAATCTTCACTAACGTTGTCTATGATTCTCTAAACATCCCATCTTAATCACTAAACTAGATGTTAAAATGTAAACATCTCATCTAAATATCTTATCTTATTAAAATATAATTTATAATTTTTGTTCATTTATTATAATTTTTATTGGTTTAAGTAAATTTTTTTCATTTAAGATGTAAACAACCCATGTAAATATCCTAAATTATTAAAACTATAATGTAATGTTGTATATAATTATCTAAACATCACATCTTAATTACTAAACTAGATGTTAAAATGTAAACATCTCATCTAAATATCATATCTTAAATAGACTAGTACAACCACAAGTAAAGTGGTCTCTAAATGTTGATAGGCACAATCAACTTTTTAGGTTTGTGAAAATAACTAGTTGTTAAACAAAGTTTAAAATATATAATTTTATATCTATTAGTCATATGTGATTGTTAGTGTTAATATAAACCGAAAACAAATTTTTAATTTAAGTATCCTTTGATGCATTTAAGCATAACAAGATACGAAAACCATGAAATGAATACGAGCTATACACTTAGGTTAATCTTCTTGATCCGCTTAAATAAGTCCAAAATCTAAGATAATATCTAAATGCCTATAAATACCTATAACCATAATTTTTAAAACTATAATGTTTATTCATTAAAATAAAATTATTTCATCTATTTGAATACATTATTTAAACTATAATTTTTATTCATTGAAATAAAATTATTTAATTAGAATATTAAAGCTATAATTTGTATTGATGAAATAAAATTATTTCATTTAAAAAGCTTTTTTTAATGCAAACATCTCATCTAAATATCATATATTAAATAGATTATTAAAATTATATATTTTTTTGTTGGTGGAAGTAAAATTTTTTAATTTAAGAATTTTTTTTCTAATTTTATTCACCATTTCACAATTTAAAATATTTAAAATATTTATAGTTAAAAATGTAATATTTCATTTTAAATTTAATCAATTAACTTATTAATCACTTCACAATTAAATCTTTATCTAATTTGGTGAAATATTATAACTTAATACACCAAATAATTATTAAATATCTATTACTTGGATTTTTTTTAATATTTTGAAAATAAAGTCAAAATGAATGTAATGAATTATTAATATTGAAAAGAGTGTTTGCTAAAGAGTGTTTATCGGTCATGCTAGTCCATTATACATGAAAAGGAAAGTGACTGATAAACGTTAGTATCCAGTTACAATCATTAATTTTTTTTTATAAGAATTCTAATAAGCAGAGTAAGGGATGGGGATCACCTCAAGGATGAGAAGGAATATGCCTAAAAGGAGTTAACCCTATCTCCACTCCCTCATGGCCAAATGCCAAATCTCTTTCATCTGCAACCAAAAGGGGATATCCATTTACAACCATTAAATGGAGATTAATTGTTCCAAACTTAAAAACCCTGCAAGGTGTGAATATGCTTACCTTGAAGGTTGACTTGCGCCATCGAGGCAAGGCCAAGTTGTGTCCCAACACCTTAGGTACCCATTCATGGCACCCTTTCTATGCCTGTCAAAACAAGGCTACAAGTTAAAACCTCTCATAAAAGCCTCAAATGAAATCCATTCTTTAACCAATGTTTAGAAATGAGATTTCCTTACCTCCATTACTTGTGCAAAGGGCCAGGGGTTTACTCCTCCTTGTAACCATCCCATCCTATGCCCTGCACAGCAAGAGGAATGAAATTCATGTTTAAAACTAGAAGTATATGTACTAAATGAAATAGAACTAAGGTCTAAAACTGTTTACCTCAAAAAAATACATTGCGGGCTTGAGAAGCTCATGTAATTTTTTAAGGGAAAGCATCTGGGTTGCTTCCATCCATTCAATGAATAAGGGTTGGCTGAGTTCATGCAAGAAGCCACACAACCATTAAAACTTTATAGTAACCTTTAAACAAACTCGGTATTGCAGAGTAAAACCAACTATGGATGGAAAACCCCGAGGGTTTAACATGGTTGCAACCAAACATGGAGTGACGGAACAAAGCAATCGTTGAACCATAAATATTATGCAGAAAAATCCCCTCAAGACAAATTGAATGCAAGTTAAAAACCCTACTAAACCCTCTTCATAAAAACAACACCAAATCACAGACATGTGGAGGCTAGGATCATTCCTTCCCTTACTGAGTACATTGGTCAATCAATGTGCCTCACTGCATTGTCAACTCATGGCTAGGTTAATACCAAAAAATTCAGATTGATTTAAAAGATTCCTTAAAAACCCTTTTGGTCCCAATTGTAAACCACGTGTGCCTCCTACGGGTCGTGAGCCAAAACCTGGGCTAAATTTTATAAGTATGATCCCATATAAATTGATCATTATCACTTACCAACTACAATAGATCCCAATACATATTATATGTATTAAACATGTGCCAAAATCATATGAAGAATAACATAGGTGTAATACCTTATCCATGTTATTTTATTAATAAACATAGTTAGTACTAACCCCTTACGTCTAGGCTTATGTCCTAGATAACAAAACCAATATATATTATAAAACTCCAAGACTTAAAACATCACCTTGACAAGGCTATGCCGAAGTTGTTTCTATAAAAGGAGATACGCCAAGCGGGAGACACACCCTGTCATCAAACCAATAAAGATTTAAATATTATCCATGGAAACAAGTAAATAACATGTTACAACAAGTAATTTATAAACATTTTTTTAATTATTATTGAAATTAGAGAAATGTGACAGAATGGTATCAGAACATGGTTACAACACTTAGCTTGAAAAAGACCAACACTTCAAGATATAAAAACAGAAAAATAATTTTATTTGCTATGGTTTGACTCTCTTGCAAACATGAAGACAAGAAAAACTTTGTTTTGCATAAATCGTGATGGATGTGGGAATGTATGATGAAGAAGAATCACGTCCTAAAGATCCAGTAACAAAGAATAAGGTAACATGAGAGACATAGAAATCTGGGTAAATCTGAATGAAAGTAGGAACTATAACCCACATGAACTCCTACAAACAGTAACATATTTAAGGGTAGGACTAAAGCGAGTTAAGGAAGATAACAAACATATTTTAAAAGCACATGAAGAGTTAAATAATGTTCTACTAACTAAATTGTGCAGTAATGAAAAAGAGAAAAATAAAGAACCCTAATTTAACATGGTAAGAACTACATGTTACAAACATACGATAACAAAACTAGTATTCTTTAAACCTAAGACTGAATCTTCAAGCGAAAAATAAGCTAAAATTAATAATGAAAAATATAAAGATTCTAGAGAAAGTAGTGATAGTAACCAGAAGAAAAAGAAATACAAATCGCATTAGGAAATTTCTAGTGAATTTAAAAAGATCAAACCTCCTATGTTCAATGGAAAAATCGAAAAAGGAGAAGAAGCAAAACCTTGGATATCTAGAATGAAAAAGTACTTCCATATTTATAACTATCCAGATGGATTAAAATAATAAATGACAATTTATAACCTGACTGGAAAAGCTAATACTTGGTGACAAGACATAATGAAAGTAAAAGGCATTAAGAACGTTACGTAACTTGGAAAACATTTAAGAAATATTTTGAAAGAAAATATTTATCATTTAACAAAGGAAAAATCTAAAGAATTCTACAAATTATGATTAGGTTACATGACTATGAAAGAAATTTGCACCAAATTCTTAAGTTTACTACATTATGTTCCTTATATTATTGATGAGAAGCAAAAAATACAATGTTTCCTTGGTTGTTTACCTCTTATATTCAAAGAGAGAATCAAATATGACAATTTGAAAACTCTAGAAGAGGCAATGAGCAAAGCAAACCTATTCTATGATCAAAATAAAAATAAACGAGAGAACATGCCTAACTGGAAAAATAAAATATGTGACAACTTTGAACAAAAAAGAAAGGTACTAAGTTTTATAAGAACACTGGGAATAATTATCAGGGATACCAAGGGAATAATTATAAAAATTTTAAGCAACTAAATCCTACAGCAACAAAATAAAGGGAAATACCTAGTTCCTTTAATAAAAATACTGCACAAAGGGAACCACTAAAATGATGGGAATGTGGTGAACCACATTCCTTTAAAGATTGCACCATAAGAAGAAAAAATTTAAATAATGTCCATTCAACTCAAGAAGCTGCCATAGTGGAAGATATAACAAGAAGCATGCCCATAATCAGTGGAGCATTGGAAAATAGGCAAGCATACCATGAAACATCTATGGTTGAAATCGAATGTATGTTAAAAGAATAACCCATTTCTATATTAATTGATCCAGGTGCAAGTTTGAGTTATTTATTGCCCATAATTGTAGAACTATATAATTTACAACAATATAAGTTTGAAATATCTTTGTTTGTTCATATTGCTACAGGAACAAAGAGAAAAGTCACTAGGTTCATAAAAAAATGTGATTTATTATGAATGGCTTAAAAACACACGTTGATTTAAATATTTTACCTCTAGGATCTTATGATTTACTAATAGGAATGAATTGGTTAGAGAATCATAGAGTTATTTTAAACTACCATGATAAAACATTCTCATTCTTGGACGATAAATGTAATACTTTATTTGTAAAAGGAATACATGGGAAGGTCACCATAAGAGAAATATCAGTCTTACAAATGAAAAGATCAGTTCATAAAGGATGAATGTTTTTTGCAGTTTACGTAATGGATGACAGAGATAAGAATAATTAACATAAAATAGAAGATATACCAATTTTAAAAGACTTTAAAGATATATTTGCAAAATAAATTCTTGTACTACCTTCGAAAAGGTATATATATTTTATGATCAAATTGGTACCTGGGGCGGTACCAACATCAAAGGATCATTATCAATTGAATATAGGATAACTTACTGAATTAAAATCACAAATACAGAAACTAATCGATAAAAAATAAATGCGACCTAGTGTTTTCCCTTAGGGAGCGCCGATTTTATTTGTAAAGAAAAGGGATGGCACTCTAAGATTATGTATAGATTATAGACAGCTAAAAAAAATGACAATTAATACTTGATATCCTTTGCGTCGGATTGACGATCTATACGATCAGTTTCAAGGGGCACCAATCTTTTCAAAAATAGATTTAAGATTCACATACCCACAAGTAAGGATCAAGGATGAGGACATCTTTAAGACCGCTTTTAGAACCAGATATGGTCATTATGAGTTTTTCGCAATTCCCTTTGGGTTAACAAACACCAAATAGATTTTATGTGTTTAATGAATAGTACAAACACCTGATGGATTTTATGTGTTTAATGAATAGTATATTAAGTAAATACTTAAATAAATTCATAGCCATCTTTATTGACGACATATTAATCTATTCTAAAACTAAACAAGAGCACGAAGAACACCTAAAAATAATCTTACGATTGTTAAGGGAACAACAGTTCTATTTGCTAAGTTTAGCAAGTGTGACTTATTTAAGACATAATTCAATATCTAGGACAAGTGATGTCTAAGGATGGGATGTCAGTCGATCCCAATAAAATTAAAGCTATCACTGAATGGCATGTTCCAAAGAATGTAATTGATATAATATCATTCATGGGGATTACTGGTTACTACAGAAAATTCATTGAAGGATTTTCTAAGATAGCATACCCTATAAGTTCATTACAAAAGAAATGTAAGAAATTTGATTGGAGTGAAAAAATGTACTGGGAGTTTAATAAATTAAAACACTTGTTAACCACAACCCCTATTTTAAAAATTGGTGATCATTTTAAAGATTTTGTTGTATGTATAGACACACGTAAAGAAGGTCTAGGAGGAGTACTAATTCAAGGAAACTATGCCATACCCTATGAATCTAGGAAGTTAAAATAACATGAGAAGGATTATGCTACTCATGACCTAGAATTAGTTGCTATCATTCATGCGCTAAAAATGTGGTGACATTTTCTCATCAAAAGAAGATTCTTATTAATGTTTGATAATATAAGTCTAAAATACGTATTTGACCAACGAAATCTTAATGATATACATGCTAGTTGGCTATCATTTCTAAGCGAATATGATTTTGAAATAAAACAAATACAAGGAAAATACAATAAAGTTGTAGACGCTTTAAGTCTTCATGCAAATTTATTGTATGCAAAGAGCAACTATGAATCACATTTAGAAGATAAAATTTTAAATGCATCTAAAAATTTGACAAAGAGTATGAAAAACTAAAAGAAAAGACCAGATTAATGTTAGGAACTGATTTATTAAAATATATTCAAAACTAACAATGAAATGGGTACAACATAATTTGAAGGTTTCCCATGATAAAAAAATAGTTATGCCAACTTAAAAAGAACTCGATGAGATTTCCAAGTAGGAGAACATGTTTATGTAAAGATAAAACCGAAGTAAAGCTCTGTAAGATTGGGAAAATACTCAAAATTTCCACCTAGGTATTATGGGTCATTTGAAATTTTGGCAAAGATTGGATTGGTGACATATCAGTTAGCATTACCCCCTACAATATTTAAGTACATAATATTTTTCATGTTTCAATTTTAAATAAATACGATCACGATGCTACTCTTGTGATTGAATAGAATGTTATACAGGTGGAACCCAAAGGAGAGTTTGAAGTGGAAATAGAATGTATTCTGGACAAGAGAGAACTTTTACTCTAGAACCGTACCATCAAAAAATTCAAGGTACAATGGAAGCACCTTAGTCCATAGGAGTCCACTTGGGGACTAGAAAGTAATATGCAGGAGGCATATTTAGTTCTATTTCAAGATGAAATAATGGAGGAATGAAATACAAAGAAATAATAACACGAATGGCAATGTTATCCTTTAAGGGGAAGTGTATGTAATACACCAAAAAATTCTTAATTATTTTTTACTTGGAATATATATATTTTTAAAATATTTTAATAGTAAAGTCAAAATGAATGTAATGGATTATTATTATTAAATAAATAAAACATTGAGAGGAATTAGAACTAAAGTAGTTGTTAAAAGAGTGTTTATTGACCCACAAGGAGAAATGAAAAATGACGAAAGCTGCTCAATGAGACCTCAAGTGATGCAGGAGGAATCTACCCCAAAATCAGGTCAAGACTCATTGTGGAGTGATAAAGACAAGGAGGCTCATAAATGGCCAAGTGCTAGAAAAAATACTACAAAATAGTGTGTCCATCGAATAAACAGGAGGCTGAAAATGGATGGGGAAATGATCTATCAATGCAAAGAGATGGCACATTAATTGGATTTTGTCCTTGTGGTTAAACAAGCAAGTTCGAGGGTTATGGAGAAAATAATATTTGGCTTCTCTAGGAGTTGGTTGAGAGGAACGGTAGCTTTAGTTCTATTTTCCCGACAATGGTGACAAGTTCCTTACTAAATTTATTAACTGTTTAGTACTAATAATTACAGTTCGAAAGAATATTTGAATTCTAAGTGCATTATCAACTAAGAATTATACTATGCATTTATTTTTAATATTATTATCTATGTCAATAATATGTTCTTAGTATAAGTTGTTATTTATTAATTAGTCATGTACACAATGTAGAAAATCGTAGATCTCTTATTTATGTAGAAAATTTTAATGGTAAATAAATCATATCTACAATATTTTCCTATGTTATGCTACATTACTACAAATCAAACCCTTTAAGTGTATACTCACAGATTTAGCAGTAAGAGTGGAGAGACTCTTCACAAAGATCTTGTTTATATTCTAAATACATCTAGATAGCTTTACCAACATTTTATATATATATATATAAGATATCTAAGTAAATTTAAACAAATCAGATTCCTCTAGGAGATGAAGGATTCTACACGGAGTCTTTCTCTACTTAAATTTAATACACATCTATTTTATTAAACCTAGTCTCTATTTGGGATTCCATACCCAGATTAGCACATATCTAAATATATTAACAAATAAAAAAGAACTGAACAAAGGGATCACGATCAATTAAAACACTACCAACCAGGTATTCAATTAACAAGTTAATCATCAAAACCCAGCTCATAGATCCGATTTTCCAAACTCATCGATAATCAAATCAAGTTAAACATAGAGTGAGATTATCCACGAAATCAGTATCATATCCAACTTTTAAATACAAATGGTAAGATCTATACTTCAACCAATCATATCTACAAGGTTTAAGAACTTAATCAAATACAAATGCTCAAATCTTTGTTTTGAGTATTCATCCCCAAAAATAGACATATTTAAGGTATTTATTGAATTAAACATCGATTAAAATATTCTACAAAAATCAACACAGGCCAAGCAATATCGACGAATTAGTCTTTAACCAAAATAAGTCACATATGAATCTTAAACTTTAACAACTATGAAATCTACAATGGACGTAAAATCCATTATATCAAATCACAGGCCAAATAAATATAATCTTCAAACACATTCCAAGCATTGGAGGCTACGAAGCCCTTCCGTAACCAATACATCTAAATACAGACCCATCAAGGGTTATGTTAAACAAAACTTATCTTAAAAACTTGTTAGTGGTTGTAAAGACCTATTTTTTTCTTTTCCCTTAAACCTCGAAGCAGAATAGTTGAGAACTTGAATTAAACCACAAATCCAAATGGAGTCATACCTCATGGTTGTGTGTTTGACCCAAGAATTTAGTGCAATAATCCGCGCTAGTCCATTATACATGCAAAGGAAAGGGACTGAAAAACGTTAGTATCCAATTACAATCGTTAAAATTTTTCTAAACATTCTAACAAGAAGAGTAAGGGATGGGGATTCTCACCTCAAGGCTGAGAAGGAATACATATGAGAGGATTTAACCTTATCGCCACTCCCGCATGGCCATGTAAAATCCCCTCATAACATGACCGAAAAATGTGAAGTGTAAGTAGGAATACGATTGAAAAACATGAAGGATAAGTAAAACGAACTGTAAGTATGAATACTAGCTTTATCAAAATTTGATGTTAGGTGGCAGAAAGTGTTCCACGACCAAAACGACGATTTGGGAACGAATTGACTAGGGGGAAAAGGGGTGTTCAAGAAAGTAAATCCTTGGGAACTCGATGAAAGATGAATAGGTGTCATCATGGTACTTTGGAATGCTAAGAGAATGGAGAGTTATATTTTCTGCTAATTAAACAGTCTTTGATAATCTCGAGTTGATTGAGCCAAGAAAAACAATGAGACCATACGTTTGCTAGAGCATGATAAGTTAACCCTTTTATTAAAATCTACTATACCAATTCCTTTATGTTAGGAAAATTAGTATTGGTATAATGAAGGTACCAAGATATCAAGAAAATAGGTTCTCATTTATGAACCTAATTGGATAGTATTATTATATTTTAAAATTCTTTTTAGATGTTATTTCTTATAGTTAGAAGAAAAACATATTAATCATAAAAATAATAAAAGAACATGGATATATTTATATATTTAAATATACATAGATAGAGAGCTCGACTTAAAGTATGGGGGAGTCATAACATTAATGGTTTAGATGTTGGCGCAATTTTTCCTTGGAGAAAATCTTGGTAATTAACATTTTTTTGTTAAGCAAAAGTAGTGTAATCCCTACTTTTACTGTTGAAAAAGGAAATGCGGCAGTCGATCTTTGCCATTTGGCCCTTTTTGGTAACTAATGGATCTCCTTTTAAATCTCTAGTGTTTTTCTTAGAGGGGCGAATGGGGAGTAGTGCGGTATTTTTCTGGAGAAAACGCGCCAAGTCCATTGGAGGATGGGGCGTGAGATTATTCCTTGATCCAGAAGAGACAGCTGGAGTTAACTTCTGTTCAGCCTTTAATGGTAGTCCCAGACCCTGCCAGTCTTGTGGTTTTAACGATAGAATGTCGAAGGAAACATCAATGTGAATTATTCCAAGATCAATGTGAAATATGGAAGTTGAAGTTCACCTTCTATGCGACCATTCAGACGTACAAGCTAAAGATTTTGCACTGCAAGCGAATCGTTCTTTCCCATTTACCCTAGAGGTATGTTGCAGTACTTTGATCTGAATTAGACATTCTTATTTCGAATCCCGATACTTATCTCAAAATTTACTTACGGAATTCCAGTTACCTCATGATATTTTTGGTTTATAAAAAGGATTTTGTCTTTAGACCTTTTGATTTTCTGGAAGTTGCAGTTTGGGTTGCTTTTTTTTCTTTTTGATATTTTGAGTAGGGTTGCAACATACTTCTTTCATAATTTTAATGATGCTTGAGATCAGTGTGACATTGATATGGAACCTAGGTTGTGTGATGAGATTTCGATTTATATATGCGATTTGTAAAGGATTGTGTTTTACAAATATTTAGATTCATATGTATATGTGTGCGATTTTTGAGTTCTAGACAGACCCTTTTGTTCATGTTGACTGATTTCCTGCAATTTTAAAAGTTTTGGAAGAACCTTCAATGCATGCTATTTCCTTATATGCGTTTAAATTCTGGAAAAACCATGTATGCATGTGAATTCTCCTGCGTGTTCATAAGCATTACATATCTGTTCGTTGAGTGCGCTATCTGCGTTTAAAATATGGAAAGACCCCTAGTGGATTGTGAATTAATTACCTGCAAGTTGTTAAACATTACAGATTGTTCTCTGAATGCGATTTAAGTTGTCTGCATGGTATGATCTTAGATACCTCATGACTTGGTGCATTGCTTGTATTCTTGGTCGATCCTTGATAACGTTGGTCTAAATATAGTAAAATACATTTGGCATCTTGCGTTCTTAATCTTTAAAGCACAATATGTGTGTGTTTCCACCTCCTTTAGAAATGGGTATGATCCTTTGGGATATCTCACTTTGATGTATACCTTTTTTCTCCCATTGTCTAAATTGGCAGCATTTTCTTGACTAAAAAGAAAATTTGGTAAATATAACAGATGTAATATTATATAGAAGTTGCATTCCGAATACTTCCACCTTGTTACCTTTTCTTTTATATTTGTGAAGAGTGTGCTGTAAATTTTGGGTCATAATCGTAACATGATATTTGAATGACGCATGTGGGCTCTAAGAGAGAACCTAATAATAGTTTTTATGTTCATTTCCTCCTTAATAGGTGGAGGTGTTAGTTCAGAAATGAACTCCAACATGTTGAAGGGACGAACCCCTTTTTCCTCATTTTATAATTTCATTAGGGCACCAACATGTGTTGGGTATAGTGAAACAGTTATAACCTTATCAGATTTCAGTATATGTGTGTGTATGCACATCTTAGATAATGTTTTACATTTTTTCAATGTTGTTGAATCCATATAAACTATATTTATAATCCAACCATAGTTTTGAATGCTCCATCTTTAGGGTTGGAATTATTGATAAAGATATAATGTGTACACAGTACAAATTCTTATAGAGTGCACTTCAAAATATTATTAATGCACAAATATTATGTGTCCAAGTTGAAACCATGGCATGCTAACTCGTCTTTAAGTCAATGCAATTTGAAAAACAATAAATAAATCAACATGTGTTGGGTTGTTTTAATTACNTATATATATATATATATATATATATATATATTCTATTTAAGGAAAGTTCCTTAAAATTTAATATATGATTACACTTATTAGAAAGCTTTGGGGAATTTTCTCTTGAATATAAACTTATACAATTTGTGGTTGTAATTAGTAGAGAAAAGAGTGTTATAAAATTGATGGTTACATGGTTTACTAATTCTAGGGTAGGTTTTGGTGTCCATCCATTTTATATTGATAGTATGTCCATTTTTGCTTGGGCAATGTATGATAAGGGATTATTTAGAATCAATAGTTTAAGAATGTTATAACGACTATTCCTCATAGGTAAGGTATCCCTTGACTTCAATATAGGCTTGATTTAAAAACTTGGTAAGTTGTGATTTATTACCTTGAACCTTAGTGGATTTGTTGCCCAGTTCGGGGTGGCTTTAGAAGAGAAAACATACATCAAATGAAGCCTACGATTGGGAGGGACGTCGTAGACACACTTTTAGTATCCCAAGCTCAAAAGAAGTAGTCTTAACAGATAGTTTTGTTTATAGATGTAATTTACCTTGTTTATAAGACTCATTCTCTTGGATTTATGATACTAATATGCATGTTGAGTTACGTAAAGTGGTGGTTGCAGGAGTTGCGTTGGGTTGCAGGAGTTGCGTTGCAATGGGGAAATAACTCTCGAAAGTCAGGTGTAAAATAAAATAGTTGTATAGGTGCATATTCCTTAGTTAGTTGCTCCTATAATTTGAAGTATATTTAACTCCACTCAGGACTCATGCATCATCTTTGATGGTTGCGCCCGTGAGTAGAAGTGAAAGTATGGTAACTTGTTATGAAGGATGTCAACGATGTTTAAAAGGAAGGGGTTAATGTGTAATCGCTATCCCAATCGAGGGATAGTCTAGCGACTATTGTTATGGTCGTATCTACTTTAAACTTCAATAAGATTTTCTTATGTAAATTTGTAGTAGAGTAATTGTAGGTTGACGGATTCTTAATTGCAACAAAATGTGATTCTATATTTTGAGGTATAAAGTTCTTACCATTATTCTTGTACTATCATGGTTATTGATATAGCCCTCTTGTCAAGTGCTCATTGGAACTTAATTTAATAAAATGATAATAGTGTTTACAACTATGTGATTACACACTCTCAACGGACTATCATAGTTGACTTGTTTGGATAAAGTAAAAGCGAAAAATTTACCCCATTTTTACGCTTTTGTCTATGCTAATTGAGCATAGAAATATGATTTTAAAACAAACTAAATAATCTATTTCTTTAGGTTCGATAGACCAAAGTTTGGTCTTAGGGGACGTTAACCACCACCATCATCATCATTAAATAGATTATTAAAATTATAATTTTTGTTGATGGAAGTAAAATTATTTAATTTAAGATGTTCCTTTTTAAAATTTATTCACCATTTCACAATTTAAAAAAAATAAAAATTTATTGTAAAATTGTAATATTTGATTTTAAATTTAATCAATCAATTTATTAAAAAAATTACTTCACAATTAAATATTTATCTAATTTGGTGAAATATTATAACTTAATACACCAAAAAATTGTTAATTATTTATTACTTGGAATATTTTTTTTTTTATATTTTTGACAATAAAGTAAAAATGAATCTAATGAATTATTATTATTGAGAAGAGTGTTTGTTGACCCACTAGGGGTAATGTCAAATGGTGAAATTTGTTGAGTGAGAACTCAAGTGATGGACGAGGCGTCTTCCCTAAAATCTGGTCAAGACTCCTTATGGAGTGCAAAAAAGTAGGAGGCTCATAAATTACCAAGTCCTAGAAAAAATACTATAAAATAGTATGTCCATCGAATAAGCACGAGGCTAGCGATGGATTGAATTCTAAGTGCATTATAAACTGAGAATTATACTATAAGTTTATTTTTAATCTTTTTTTCTCTTTCAATAATATGTTATTAGTATAAGTTATTATTTATTAATTACTTATGTACAAAATGTTGAAAATCGTAGATCTCTTATTTATTTAAAAAAATTTAATGGTAAATAAATCCACTCTACAATATTTTCCTATGTTATAATACACTTTTACAAACCAAACCCTTTAAGTGTATACTCTCATATTTAACAGTAAGAGCGGAGAGACTCTTCACAAAGATCTTATTTATATTCTAAATACATCTAGATAACTTTACCAACATTTTATAAATGTATGTATATATATCGAATTAATAAAACATATCTAAGTAAGTGTAAACCAATCACTTTCGTCTAGGTGTCGAAGGATTCTACACATAGTCTACCTCTATTTAAATTTTATATGCATGTATTTTATTAAATATAGTCTCTATTTGGGATTCCATACCCATATTAGGACAGATCTAAATACATTAACAAATAAAAAAGAAATAAATGAAGGGATCATGATCAATCAAACAACTACCAACCAAGTATTTAATTAGCAAGTTAATTATCAACGCCTAACTCATAGATATGATTTTCCAAGCTCAGTTATAATAAAATCGAGTTAAACGCAGAGTGAGATTATCAACAAAATCAGTCTCATATCTGACTTTTAAATACAAAAGGTAAGATCTATACTTCGATTAATCATATCTACAATTTTCAAGAACTTAATCAAATACAAATGCTCAAATCTCTGTTTCGGGTATTCATACCCAGTAATAGATAGATTCAAGGTATTTCTTAAATTAAATATCAAGACACATTCGACATAACATCTATTAAAATATTATACAAAAATCAACATGGGTCAAGCAAGATCGACGAATCAGTCTTTCACCAAAACAACTCACATACGAATCTTAAACTTTAACAACTGTGAAATCTATAATGGTTGTAAAATCCATTCTATCAAATCACATACCAAATTACTATAATATTCAAATACATTCCAAGCATTGGAGGCCATGAAGCCCTCCGGTAACCAATACATATAAATACAGACCCATCAAGGGTTATGTTAAGCAAAACTTATCTTAACAACTTGTTAGTGGCTATAAAGCCCTACTTTTTCTTTTCCCTTAAACCTCGAAGCAGAGCAACTGGGAAATCGACTTAAACACAAATCCAAATGGAGTCATGCCTCGTGGCTATGTGTTTGAACCAACCGTTTAGTGCCAAAAATTCGTGCTAGTCCATTATACATGCAAATTAAAGTGACTGATAGACGTTAATATCTAGTTACAATCATTAAACACAATTATAAACATTCTAACGAGCATAGTAAGGGATGGGGATTCTCACCTCATGGTGGAGATGGAATATGCATGGGAGGAGTTAACCCTATCTCCACTCCCTCGTGGTCAAATGCCAAATATATTTCATCTGCAACTAAAAGGGGAGATCCATTTACAACCATCAAATGGAGATTAACTGTTTCAAACTTAAAAACCCTGCAAGGTGTGAATGTGCTTACCTTGAAGGTTGACTTGGGTCGTCAAGGCAATTCCAATTCGTGTCCCAATGCCTTTGGTTCCCATTCATGGAACCCTATCTATTCCTATCAAAACAAGGCTAGAATTTAAAACCTTTCATAAAAACCAGAAATGACATCCATTCTTTAACCAGTGCTTAGACATGATATTTCCTTAACCCCATTACTTGTGCAAAGGGCCAGGGGTTTACTCCTCCTTGTTACCATCCCATGCTCTGCCTTGCACAATAGAAGGAATGAAATTCATGTTAAAAACTAGAAGTAAATGTACTACATGAAATAGAACTGAGGTTTAAAACTGTTTACCAGAAGAAAAAAAATACATTGCGGGCTTGAGAAGCTCATGCCATTTTTGAAGGGAAAGCAACTGGGTTTCTTCCATCCATTCGAAGAGAAATGGTTGGCTAAGTTCATGCAATAATCCACATAACCATTAAAACTTAACAATAACATTTAAACAAACCTGATCTTGTAGAGTAAAACCAACAATGGATGTGATACCCTAAGGGTTTAACTCAGTGGAAACCAGACATGGAGTGACCGAACAAAGCCATCATTGAACCAGAAAGATTATGTAGAAAAATATCCTCAATACAAATTGAATGCAAGTTAAAAACCCTACTAAAACGTCTCTATCAACAAAACGCCAGATCGTGGACAAGTGGAGGATAGGATCATTCCTTCCCTTTCCAAGTACGTTGGTCAATCAATGTGCCTTGTTGCATTGTCAAATCACCACTAGGTTAAGACCAAAAAATTCACATCTCTTTAAAACATTTCTTAAAAACCCTCGTGGTCCTAGCTGTAACCCACTTCTTCCTCCTTATAAGCATGATACCATATAAATTGACCATTATCACTTACCAACTACAATAGATCCGAGTACATATTATGTGTATTAAACATGTTCCAAAATCATATGAAGGAAAACATATGTGTAACACCTCATACATGTTATTTTCTTAACAAATGTAGTTAGGACTAAGCCCTTAGGTCTAGGCATATGTCATAGATAAAAAAATCAATACATTATAAAACTCCAAGACTTAAAAAATCACCTTTACAAGGATGTGACCAAAATGTTGCTATAAACAGAGATACCCTAAGAGGGAGACATGCCTTGTCATTAAACCAATAAATATTTAAATGTTATTCATGGGCACAAGTAAATAACATGTTACAACAAGTAATTTATAAAGATTTTTTTTAATTATGATGGAAATTAGGGATATGTGAAAGAATGGTATCAGCTCATGGTTACAACACTTGCCTGGAAAAGCCCAAAAGTCCAAGATATAAAAACAAAAAAAAAACTTTATTTGTTATGGTTTGACTCTCTTGCAAACATGAAGACAAGAATAAATTTGTTTTGCATAAATCATGATGGATGTGGGAATGCATGATGAAGAAGAATCATGTCCTAAAGACCCAGTAAACAAAGAAGAAAGTAACATGAGAGACAAATAAATCTTGGTAAATCTGAAGGAAAGTAGGAACAATACATCGTATGAACTCATACAAACAGTAAAATATTTAAGCGAGGAACTAAAATGAGTTAAGGACGATAACGAACACATTTTAAAAGCATATGAACAGTTAAATAATTTTCTGCTGACTAAATTACACAGTAATGAGAAAAAGAAAAATAAAGAACCTGAATTTAACATGGCAAGAACTACACCTTACAAACATATGGTAAGAAAACTAGTATTCTCTAAACCTGAGACTGAATCTTCAAGGGAAGAATCAACTAAACGTAATAATGAAAAATATAAGGATTCTAGTGAAATTAGTGATAGTAACCAAAAGAAAAGGAAATACAAACCGTGTTAAGAAATTTCTGGTGAATTTAAAAAGATCAAACCTTCTATGTTCAATGGAAAAATCGAAAAAGAAGAAGAAGCAGAAGCTTGGCTATTTGGAATGAAAAAGTACTTCCATATTTATAACCATTCAGCTGAATTAAAATAAACAATGACAATTTATAACCTGACTGGAAAAGATGATACCTCGTGGAAAGAAATCAATAAAGTAAAAGGCATTAAGAACGTTACGTACCTTAGAAAACATTTAACAAATATTCCAAAATAAATTTTTTATCAGAACAATATTACAAGGAAAAAGCTAAAGAATTCTACAAATTACGATTAGGTGCCATGACTATGAAAGAACTTTGCACCAAATTATTCAGTTTATTACATTATGTTCCTTATATTATTGATGAGAAGCAAAAAATAGAACGTTTCCTCAGTTCTTTACCTCTTATGTTGAAAGAGAGAATCGAATATGAAAATCCAAAAACTATAGAAGAGGAAATGAGCAAAGCAAACTTCTTCTATGATCAAAATAAAAACAAACAAGAGAACATACCTAACTGGAAAAATAAATACGTGACAACATTGAACAAAAAAAGAAAGATACTGAGTTGTATAAGCACACAGGGAAAAATTATTGGGGATTCCAAGGGAATAATTATAAAAAATTTAAGCAACAAAATAAAGTGAAACACGTAGTTCCTTTAATAAAAAGAGTGCACAAATGGAACTACTAAAATGATGGGAATGTAGTGAACAACATTACCTTAAAGTTTGCCGCATAAGAAGAAAAAGTTTAAATAATTCCCATTCAACTCAAGAAGCTACCACAATGATAGATATAGCAAGAAGTATGCCGAGAATTAGTAGAGTATTGGAAAATAGGCAAGCATACCATCAAACATCTATGGTCAAAATCGAAGGTATGTTAAAAGACAAACCCATTTCTATATTAATTGATCCAGGTGAAATTTTGAGTTATTTATCGCCCAGAATTGTAGAACTATGTAAGTTACAGCAAGATAAGTTTGAAAAATATTGGTTAGTTCATCTTGCTACATGCACAAAGAGAAAAGTGATTAGCTTCGTAAAAAACTGTGATTTTATTATGAACGAATTAAAAACACACGTTGATTTAAATATTTTACCAGGCTAGGATCTTATGACTTACTGATAGCAATGGACTGGTTAGAGAAACATAGAGTTATTTTAAACTGCCATGATAAAACATTCACATGCTTGGATGATAAAAGGTATTACTTTAGTTGTAAAAGGAATACCCGGGAAGGTCACCATAAGAGAAATATCATCCTTACAAATTAAAAGATCAATTCATAAAGGATGCAAAGTTTTTGTAGTTTACGTAATGGATGATAGAGATATAAGAATAATCAACTTAAAATAGAATATATACCAATTTTAAAAGACTTTAAACATATTTCTGGAAGAAATTCCCATACTACCTCCAAAAAGGGATATATATTTTATGATCAATTTGGTACCGAGGGTGGTACCAACATCAAAGTCTCATTATCAGATGAATATAGAAGAACTTACTTAATTAAAATAACAAATACAAGAACTAATTGATAAAAAATACATGCGACCTAGTGTTTCCCCTTGGGGAGCACCGATTTTATTAGTAAAGAAAAAGGATGGCACTCTAATATTATGTATAGATTATACAAAACTAAACAAAATGACAATTAAAAATTGATATCCTTTGCCTCGTATTGATGATCTATTCGATTAGTTTCGAGGGGCAACAATCTTTTCAAAAATAATTATGGATTCAGTTCAACTCAGTTAACTACTCAATTAGAGTTAGTTAATTAATGGAAGGCACATATCTTCATGTGGAAGATAATTATGGAGTTCCATCTTGACACCAAATCAGTATGGGGTGCATGATTAAAGGTGGATCAGTGTTCTAAGTGTTAACAAGTTGTTTCTACATGCAACCATTCTATTTTTGTTGTAAAACCTAATTTGACTTGTTATTAAAGTGTTATGCACTTGGCAAGTTAGATATGATGTTCCATTCAATCTCCACTCTTTGGTGCTCTCTGTGAAAGCAATCTACTATTGTGTTGTAATAATTCTCTGATATTAATCTATCATACTCTAAGATCGTTTGCTGGGTTTTTATCCTATGAATCAGTAGAGGGTTTTCCCAGGCTATATCTTGTGTTCTATGGTTTGATTTATGTCTTTGGATTATTGATGAGATTTATATGCACTGTTATTATGAGTTAAAGTTTTAAAGTTCAAGTTTCTTCATATTTTTCTCAATCACTAACACTAAAGACCCCATTCTTGAAGGAGTTCAAGAGGGCTAGCCATTGGAAACCCTTAACCCTCCACTAGTACCAAAACCTAACGATACACCTTTATCACTAGTAGGGGATCCGAACTTCGTCAATTTCATTGATCCTACGTGGGTAAAAGCTCTATTTGGTAGCTCAATAAATATAGTTGTTTCACAGATTGAGACATCTATAGTAGAACCTACCCTCCTTGTAGAACCTAATAAACATACGGCTAACAACTTCTCTTGTGGGAGGAAGATCTCCCCTGAAAAAGAACATTGAGATGCCTCATTATCACCAAGGAAGGGGCCTCCTAGGTACACTCTCTTTAAAAATTGAATCTACATGGAGAGATGGGGAGAAAATCAAGACCATGATGAGGTTAGAAATGACGACGAGGAATAAGAAGTAGAAAATTGAACCGAGGTTACCATTGGGTTTCCTATCCTAGACACTGCACAGGATGTAAATATGAAAAACATCCCTCCTTCCTCATTACCTACTTTCTATGGGAAGAGCAATGAAGACCCAGACACATTGATGTTCAAGTTTGACATTCTTTGTAGAAGCTATAACTATCTACAAGATGCTCAAAACTGAAAATTTTCCCTGCTACACTAAAGGATTCTCCTTTAAGATGGTTCATGGGATTAGGAGAGTATAGTATTAGAATTTGTGAAGATATGAAAACCGCATTCCTATGGAAATATCAAGAATATTGCGAACCTAGAGACTCTCCAAACAACATTTTAAAGATATAACAACTAGAAGACGCGAGCTTAGAATATTATCTTGAAAGGATAATTATGTATTACACAAGTCTAAATATAATGACCTTCAAGAAGATGCAATACAGGAACTCTTCCTTAAAGGGATCTCAGAATACCTGGTAGAAACCCTTAACCTCATCACATTTGGTGATATCTCTCACAAAACCTTTTCAAAAATCTTTGAGATGTGTAGAAATTACTCTAGAAGTAGGGGAAAAGTTGGGAGAAATTTTTGGGAACCCTACAATAGAAATCCGAAAGGAAATACCTCTAGTTTTGGTGGAGTCACAAGGATAGAAATAGGAAACCTATTGGAAAACTTCAAAACTGATATCTTAGGAGCAATGGGTTCTCAACTAGATGCTTTGCAAGCTAAGAAGAGGCAAGAGGAAGAGCACACAACAATGAGCATTTTATATCCAATATACAAGACTACGTATCCCCAACAGGAATTCCCATTGAACAATATCTTTGTATGTCACATTTGCATGGAGCATCATACAACAGAAAGTTTCCCATCGTTTCCTAGGTCACAAGCCATATATAAGAGTGTGGATGTTTGTGAAACATCTAGGAGGCCTTGGCAACCTAGAGACCAAAAAACATATCAGGATTTGTCACCACATCCCTAATCCTATTATCATTCCTACCAATAAGCTCAACAATGGAACACTTCAAGTTGGCAGAACTAGCCATCCAAGTACCCTCCTCCTCCTGCTCATTTTGCTCAGCATTAGTATTGGCCAAAGGGATGGAGGGGACAAGCATATCCCCTGTCACCACCTGTCTCCACACCTAATCACCCTTATCCTTAGTACCCACCCAATATCCAACAACTTTTTCCTGGGTTTGTGCCTCCAGTTCCCCTTATTGCACAACAACCTCATCATTTCCAGAATGTAAATACTCCACGACCTACATTATTACCTGCACAACCAATACCTAACCCAAACAATAAGCCAACTAAAGCTCTCAATAAAATTAAGCTGTAAACTCTTCCATCCTATGTTATTTTGACTGCACATGTGCATGAAATCCAATTACAATCTAGAAGAGTTGTGAATGACAAACCCAAGTCATCATTCATCATTCGTGAGGAGGAAGAAGAAGAAGAAGACCGTAATGAAGTCATGAATGAAGCTATTTTGTAGGATGTGGATATTTCAAAAATTCCAGTGCATACCCATCCTCAGCAAGAACCAACTCAGGAACAAAAAACCCCTCCATTCCTGGGACGACTAGCAATAGAAAAACCTATGATTTGTCTTGAGTATGATATTCTATACGAACTAAAAAATATATATATATGTCAAAATTCCTCTATTACAAGATATTGAGGATATACCAATTTACAACAAGGTAATAAAGGAACTTCATATCAAACACCCACGTAAGAAACAGAAAGATCCTCTCATAATTTATGTCATGGGAGAGATGTATGAGTGTATGAAAAACCAGTCTAGAATTGCAAAATATACAAATCTGGGGAGCCCAGTAGTAACTGTTATTGTAAATAATTGTTCCATAGAAAATACACTTATCTATCTAGGATCTACGATTAATATGATGACCACTATAGTTTTAGAAATTTTACAGCTGGGACAGTTTCTCTGACCTACCCCTTCAATCCTAGAACGAGCAAACCGCACCACAGTAAAATATGCTGGAGTGCTGGATGATATTATTGTATCAGTGGCTTCATGGGAATACCCTGTTGACTTTATGGTTGTAGAATCAAAGGATCCTTCTAAAGGACATCCTATTATCCTGGGAATACCATGGCTAGCTGCTTCTAATGCCTTTATAGGATGTAGGGATGGGAAAATGACCATTTCTAATGGGTTGTCTACACAGAAACGTTTTTTATACCCCTCAGCACAACTAGTAACTGAAAAGTTTTGGTGGTTAGATTTTTCTTTTGGGGATGAAAATTTTGAAGACCTTTCCCTTCCTAGTGTCTACTCCTGGGAACTTCAGGAGAAAACTACTGAGAATGTGTTAAATCAATTTGTTTCTTCAACAACTTGTATAGAGTTCCGACAGTATATTGCTCAATTCGATCAAATTTTTGGAGATGAGTTTCAAGAAAATTTGGACCTCTCAACATTTTTTGGATACATCATGTTTCTTTGCAATTGAAGAACATATGGGGTTTTATACCATACCTTGCGAAGTTATCCCTGGAAAATTTCTACAGATAAAGGCAAGGCTAAGTGAAAACCAACAAGAGAAGTTGCTCAATGTTCTTAGAACTCAAGCTGGAGCATTCGCATGGGAATACACCGATATGAAGGGTATACACCCTAACACTTGTATTCACTGTATTTACATGGATGCAAGTATACCACCTGTAAGGAAACCTCAAAGGAGGATGAATCCTACTTTGAAGGACATAGTTATTAAAGAGGAGTTACAAAAACTTCTCAGTGTTGGGTTCATCTACCCAATCTCATACATTAAATGGGTGTCTCCTCTAGTGGTAGTCCCAAAGAAAGTCATGGGGAAATGGCATATTTGTGTTGACTTCCGAGAGTTGAATAAGGCTACTCTTAAAGACTATTTTCCCTTTCCCTTTATCGATCAAGTGCTAGATACCCTGTCCAACAAACAATACTTTTATTTTCTCGAGGGGTATAGTTGATACAATCAGATCTTGATAGCACCTGAGGATCAGGATAAGACTACTTTTACTTTCCCTTAGGGGACATATGCCTATATATTTTTATCATTTGTCTTGTGTAATGCACCTTCCACTTTTTAGCGGGCAGTCTTAGGAATTTTTGTTGATCTTATACATGACTCCATAGAAGTGCAGATGGATGATTTTATAGCTTATGGTAATATCTTTCAAGAGGCTCTTGATAATCTTGAAAAGGTACTGATCTGATGTCAAGAGACAAACCTAGTCTTGGGATCAAGGTAGACCCTGCCAAAATAGAAGTAATTGTTGATATTCCCCCTCCAAAAATTCAAAAGGAGGTAAGTAGCTTTCTTGTCCATGCAGGCTACTACCGACGTTTTATTGAAAATTTTACTAAAATAGTTGCACCAATGCTTAAGCTGCTTATGAAGGATGCATAATTCCAATGGACTGAATCCTGTAAAAGTGCTTTTGAGGTCTTAAAGGCTAAGTTACATGCGGCACCAATACTTATGGGTCCTTATTGGTCCCTTCCTTTCCATATATCCACTGATTCTTTTGACATGGCCATAGGAGGGGTCCTAGGTCAAAAGGAAGACCAAGCATCTTATGCCATCTACTTTGTTAGCAAGAATTTGACTCCCGCTAGACTGAATTACACTGTTACTAAAAAAGAGTTTTTTTACAGTAGTCTATCCTATCAACAAATTTTTCCATTACATTACAGGATATGAAGTTTTTGTGCATACGGATCACTCTGCCATTAGATTCTTAATGAAAAAACAAATTACCAATGGTAGGGTAACCCGGTGGCTTCTTCTATTACAAGAGTTTAACATCACCGTCATTGATCGACCGGGTCAAGAGAATTTTGTAGCATATTTCCTCTCTCATATTCAACATGATGACGGTGCTAAACTCGTTGATGATACTTTTATTGACGAAAATATATTTGCTATGTATGTTCAAACTCATTGGTTTGTAGACATTACTAATTATTTAGCAACTGGAAAGTTACCAAACCACTTGTCCATACATGAAAAAATCCGCGTTATAGTCGAGAGTTCTAACTACTCTGGGTTGACAATGATCTTTTTTGTACTGGCCTAGATCTTATTATTAGATGATGCGTATCGAAGGATGAGATGACATAAATCCTCCATGCATGCCATGATGGGCCATGTGGCAGGCACTTTTCTGATAAGCGGACATCATACAAAGTGTTGCATTCTGGATATTACTGGCAAAGAATTTTCAAGGATGCGGCCTTGTATGCTAGAGGATGTGATAGTTTCCAAATAATGGGTAGACCTATGTCAGCTGACGAGATGCCCTTATAGCCTCAGGTCATGATTGAGCCTTTTGAGAAATGGGATCTTGATTTTGTAGGTCCAATCTCTCCCATGTCCCGCAAAAAGAAGTATTTCTTGGTTTGCATGGAATATGCCACCAAATGGGTAGAATCTAAAGATTTTTTTCGAGCCACATATAAATTTGTGGTAGAATTTATATATGAAGAGATATTTAATCGGTTTGGTGTGCTTGGGGAAATTGTCACTGACCAGGGTTCTCAATTCACCTCCAAATTGATGAAAGAACTTACCACAAAGTATGGCATCCGACTTTGTAATTCCTCGACTTACCACCCACATGCTAATGGCCAGGTAGAATCGACCAACAAGGTATTGGAAGCTATCTTAACCAAAACCATTCAGCTACATCATAAGGACTGGGTAGATAAACTCCTAGAGGCCTTGTGGGCCTATCGAATAACATGGAGAAACACTACTAGAAATACACCCTATGAGCTGGTATATCGGAAACAAGTTCTTTTACTTATTGAATTCCAAGTTAATACTTTTTGTATGGATGTACAGTTAGGCATGGATTTGGAAGAGGCACAAAAACAAGGAGTTTTACAGATTAATGAGTTAGATGAGATTAGACAAGATGCAGTCCAAAGAATAATCTTAATACGAAATCAATGGAAAAAATGGCATGATAAATTTATTAAACAAAAGCAGTTTAATACCGGGGATTGGGCATTACTGTTCGACTCAAGGTAAAAAAATTTCAAAGGAAAATTAACTACCAGTCGGATGGGTCCATATGAGGTAGTTACAGTTTTTGATAATGGGTCAATATAAATTAAGACACTTGATGGTTCACAAATTTCCTTTTGTTGTAAATGGAAATAGACTTAGACATTATCATTAACGAATATAGAAACAAGATTTTGTGTAGAATTCCTTACAACAGAAGGAGATGGAGCTTGTTGAAGAGGAAGTCATTCCTCCTCCTCATGGTTCTTAATTATTTTGGGTTGTCTTCATTTGTATATATGTAAATATACTTTTGTTTCTTCAAATAAATGAAAGTCATTTCTAACAAGATGATTGCATTTATACATGGGATTCATTCTTATGATCAACTTATGGAATTTTGTCAATTAAAATAGGAAGACTCATTTTCTTTCCCTAATTTTGATAAATTTCATATGACTTTTCTTTGTACATATGTTTTTGTTGTGAATAAATTTGAATCATCTAACAAATGGTTTTGCAGTTTGATTACAAGAACCTTATGTCTATAATCATCTCATGAAATATTATCTGAAAGGGAAGTGCTCTAAAAACAAAACTCACCATGCATCCTAACTCCTCTTTTGATTATTGTTGAAAATTGAAATTTATAGTGAAAAGCTAAAGTGTTCTTTATATCATTTCTAACCACTTTATTTTATAATTATTTTTTATTAATTCCATTTTTACGCTTTTATATATGTTATTTGATTTAGACATGCACATTTATGATTTATCATTAGAATAGATGCTTAAGACCAACTCTAATCATCATATTTTTTCAAAATTTTATCTTACACCTATGGACTACTAGTTCATCCTAGACTCATTATCAAAACTTGTCTATTAAGCATCCATTAAAAAGGTATCCCAAGAGTGAGAGATATTTCTACTTGGGGGGAAAATTACTGGTCTTTTATGAAGACGATAGACTGAGAGGTCAAGGCACAACTTTAAGTTATGCTCTTTTGACATGATCTATAATTCAGGATGTTATAAATAAAGTTACTCAAAAGGTTCACTCTAAAAATTTGAATTATGTGTTTAGGAGGCTTAAAATGATCTTGTACCAACTGACTTCCACATACTAAAATTGTTATACGAAGCAAACCCACCACGGAACTGACCAGGCCTGCTGGCAGCGGGTCCATGCTAAGTAAAATATTAAACAAGGAAGATCAGTAAATGAAAGTAAAATCGTCGGGGTACTGAACAGGCTCGTTGGCAGTGGGGCTATGCTTACATGGTACCAAGATAAACCAGTTGGGGTACTAAACAGGCCTACTAGCAGCGGGGCAATATCAGGTCAAAGGGATATGGTTAATGCATCACTATGCACATGGCTCATCTTAAAAAAAAAAACCTGGAGTATACGAATACATATTTAGGCCAATTATTTATACTGTCATTAGAGACTGGATGTAAGTTGGACTTAGAACCTGTCATCTAATTCAAACAATACATAGGATATGATTATCCTAGAAATGGGACCCATAATTATAGAAATCTCACAAACTCCTGGGTGAACTTTATCTATATTCTTTGGATGGCAAGAGATCCTTAAAATGAGTCATGGATGACTGGTTTTCCTAAGGCATTTTTCACATCAGTTGTACTATCATTATTCATATGGTCTTCTTAAGCACTGCTATTTTTTTTTATGAATGTACATATTTGAATCATCTCCATTTATTAGTTATTATTTATTTTTCTTACGAAAATAATAACAACATTTTAGAGCTATTGGCTAAACTATTAATTGAAAACATGTGGGTATTAATCAGTTTTCTTTGATGGCTTGAGGACACACCATATTTTTGGTTTGGGGGAGGTTCAAAATTGTCTTTACTTTCTTATTATTTATAAAAAATTCATTTATCTATGACAAAATGATAGGTATTTTCAGGATAATGCAAGTAGCAGAAGATTGTTCCAATCCATGGTAAATAAAGAAGAGCGCGCCTAAAGTTTTAGAAAAGCAGGCTTACAGCATCCTTTTGTGTGCAAACAACCCCAAAAAACTTCGCTCCATAACTAGCAGTAGTCAGATCCAACAAAACACATTTTGTACAGAAGGTCCATAGAAGGATCGAAGGAAGGGTTGAATGACGATCCCAATGAAGTGTCGAATGAGGGAAATGAACGACAATCTGAATGGAGTGCCAAATGGTGATCCAAATGAAACCATATCGTATAATAGTATGATTTAGTATGCTAAGGTATCTAATTTTGAATTTTGCTGATATGATCCAATTGACTAACCATATGAGGGATCAATCAAATGTCATCTCTACACTCGATGTCATTCCTTTACTCATCTCGAGTTCTTCAAATAAATCAATTGACCATGCATTATTTTGATTTTAAGACTCATTTCTTTGGCTATCATATGGTTTTAACTCTTCATTAAGTTATATGCATGCGATCTGTCATTGTATTAATTAAAATTCATCATGATATTTTATGTCACCTATGCTTATAATCTCATGATGAAAATTACATTCAACCTATCCAAAGTTTAGTTTGGACATGGTTGAATATATCATAACCTTATGAATTCACCAGTGCACACATTTTTGTGACGGAACACGATTCAATATATTTGCATGATAGTGTGATCATTTAAACATGCTAAATCTCTGCTCACGATCATTCAACCATTCGAATGGGTCGCAGTTTAAACCAGTGCCTGCATGAATTTTGCTTCATTCTTGTTGCCGTCATCCTGTTTGAGTTTATCGAACCACATTTCTTGCAATTTCTTGCATCCCCTGTACCTCTTGCATCCACCTACCTCTGTTAAGGGTGTTGATCTGCTATGAGCATGGTAGCTACCAGGATTTGATCTCTATCCATCAATTCAAAGCATGTTGTGAAATTTTTCTTCGAGCAAGTTGGGGTCCGTTACTCCATCTTCTCCAGGGCCACGATCATGAGATATCACTCCTATTTTCCAAGGGATTCGACGGAAAAAAGGCTAAGGTTGGCCATCTTACCTTTCCTGTGACTGAGGAGTCTATTGCATTGGCCAGAAAACTTTCGAGGGAGGGTTATCGTTGGCACAAACATATTTTTATCCCCCTATCGGTCCCCAACTTTTCTCTCAGGCCCAAGTATCAATATGTTGTAGGAACAAAAGGGTACCACAGGGAGTGGATTAAGCTAGAGTATCTCGAGCCCTTTATTTTCATCATCCGGTTGATCACCTGTGAAGGTAAGTGCACCATTTTCAAATCCTGACACCTTAGATTATTGACACATTTCATTAATAACCAAGCTGTAAATTTCCCATTTTATTTTCTAAAGAGCCTAGAAAAAATGTTGAGACGGGTTAGGAAAAATATCACTAACCCCTCTGGTAGCTTATATCACCACTGTCTCATTAAAATCCTAATCAGTTATCAATTGAAGGAAAAGGGGAAAACCTGGGATAGATTTGTGTTTGAAGTACTGAATCCCCATTTGGTCAAGAAGCCCCTTGATAAAACCCCTTCCTCTCGAAAGCATCACCAATTCCATACTCATGCTAATGAGCCTGCTAAAGCCCCAGCCCAAGCAAACATAAATTCTAAGTCTATGTGGTTTGATGAGGGTACCTTAGGATAAATGCACATTATCCATTCATCCTCCTCTCTTGAGCCCATCCATGAGGACACGACCACGAAACCCCCATTCTTTTCACCGATACCCACTAATTCAAGAAAGCCCAACTGTGATCAGTCTGTCGACTAGACCATCATCCATTCTATCGATCAGTCCATCATTCATCCAATGCACTCAGATAGCCGTGATGACCAGAGAGATGACCTTGTCCTTGACACATCCCTTCATGCATTAGCCAATGTATCTACCCGTTTGCTTGAAGATCCTGCTTTTGAACTTTCCCCTACAGACATTGAAGATAAGGCTCCCGAGGAACACATTACTTCTGTTGATCACAAACCATGTCTAAAGGGATCGAACCCTAAAAATGATCCCCAATCTTTTGTAGAACCATCTACTCCACTCCATTAGACTATGAACATATTGACGCAAGACATAGCACAGTTAAAAATCTAGAATGAGAAGTATGATGAATTAATCTATGAGCTTCGTGAAGAGAACAAAGAATTACACTCCCAAGTGAAGAGCGTTGAATATTTGAACAATGCCAAAACAACTTCCCACATTTCTCTATGGTTGAGGCATGATTCCTTGAAGGACCAGTTCAATAGGCTTAAGGATAAATCTACTTCCTCTTCCAAGTCGAAGGCAGCTGCTTCCGCAACTCAGTCTTCTTCCTGAATTCCTCTCTCTTTTGCTCAATGGGACCTGGCATATCTCCAGTTTGTGGGAATGTTGATGTCCATTGTTGTCATTGTTTTTGGTCATTAAATGTACTCTATTGGCACTCCTTTTTTTCATTTTTGGAATATTAATCTATAATTCTTTCCATTAAAACCGTCAATCAGACCCAGGTATGAACTTATTTACATATCACTTGAATCTTGATTAAATCTCATCATTTTATGGTTTATTGACAATTATCTCATATTTCTTGACATTCTTGGCATATAGTTTTTGTTCTACAGGTTGTGGTTGTCATTCATACCTTCATTCAGATGCATGCTCATGCTGAATATGCCCAACCATATTTGGACCATCGTTCAGCCCTCCACTCGCACCATTGGATTCATTGGTTGGAATATTCCGGAGCAATAAAGACAAAAACTGTGATGTGGGTTCTATTAGCAACGTGTCCCTCATGGTTTTTGATCCTTCGTTCTAGAAGATACATGTTCTTGTCCACCCATCCTGACAACACATCAACTGCCCACGTCAAAGGAAATCAATGCACCAACTGCTCGCATCAAAGAGAACCAACACCAATGGAATCATGCAGATGGCCTATGTGTTGTCATGAACTGTTCATGTAGCTATTAAGACCCTCTATTTTTAGAGATATCGGCCACTAAAAGGGTTGAACTGCTCTCTTATTGTAAAACTTATATAAATATGCCTATGGTGGAGAACACAATAATGATTTTATGCATAGAAACACTGAGTTAGAAGATGCTTTTTAATATTTTCCATTTAATGGAATTTTTTTGTTTTTAGTTGTTGATGTTTTGTTGGTGATTGAGCTGAGTTAGCTTCAAATACATGATTGCTGAAAAGGCCCCCTCAACAACCAGAGGTTTTTCATTGTGTATGTTTCGTTATTTCTTTTCTGCAGATAAGTAGTTTTCATTTTCAGTATTTAACTTGGTTTTCCTGTAGATGTTGTTTTGTTTCCTGGAATATATTTCTTGCTTTTAATACAATTTACATTTTCAGAATTTAGAATGACCGATCATACTTAGTTTCTGTTAGTTTTCCTTTTATCTTATCCCATTGCAATTAGATATAATTTATTATTTCAGTATTTCAAGATCAGTTTATAATTAGATTTAGTTCTGTTAATGTTACCATAGCTGTAGATTAGTTTCACTTACGTTTTAGCCTTGTTCTATTATGCAATAGAAGTAGTTTATTTCCTTAGATAATGATTAGTATAAGTTGCTTCTTGTTATTCCATCTTTAAATAGTCTATTTACTACTTCCTTACACTGCAGGTTCATATGCATAAACTAGCTAGCGTTAGATCATTTCGTTTTCTTATTTTCTTACTTTATATCATTTTCTGTCATTTAGACTGTCATCCAGATTGTCATATGAACTTTAATATTTTCTGCATTGTTTTTATGCTCATTGAGGATTCAATTTCTTGGATTTTTGAAGTGTAATATTTTTTGTAATTGATCAGCCTTTATACATGTAATTAGGACCTTGTTGTACACCATATATATTTCAATTAAAGCTTCATATTCATCCTTATCTTTCATTCGTTTCTTTAACTTTGGCTTAGTTTACTTCTTAGATTATGTTTTTGTAGTTGATCTTTTATATCTAATTTCCGAACTTGTTATTAATCTAAAACTTGTCATTTTCATCCTTAACTTAGTTTGCTTCATTTTTATTAAGTAATTTCATTCTACAAAAGTTTTTATGGTTTCTTAGCTCAAGCTTAGGAGTTTTCTTTTCCATTTACATATTTAATGTAGATGGGACTTGTTTCAGAAATAAAATATCTTTATTAAGTTTGTACTTTCTTCTAGATTACATTTATTTCCAACTCATTTGCATATGTTTATATTTCCTTAAATGTGTTTCATGCTTTACCTTTATAGGATAACATACCTCCAACTTCAAAGTAATACGTGTTCTTGGTTTCTTGATTAATAGATCAATTGATAATAACATCTCATTTCAAATCAATCTTAAGTAGGTTAACTAGATTCCTTTACTTATAAATAAAGAATAGATTACAATGTTTACAATCACTTGTAATTGGACACTTTTTATCTTACATCTCTTTGTAGAGGTTAAAATATATTTACCTTCTTTCAGTTTCCTTGTTTCCTTTGAAAGTCATTTCGATACACCTTCTCCAGTTCTTGTCACATTTGATACATATCCTCAGAATCCTCAAGTGGAATGGAATTAGATAATTTAGCTTAGTTTTGAGTATTTGTTAAATGCATGTATAGTTTAAGAATTGAATTTTTAGGTATATTAAGTAGTTGTAATATTTCCTCGGATAATATAATTTCTTATCTTCATATAGTTATGGTTCTGAACTTGTTCATAGACTTTCTAATTCCTAGATTAGAAGCTGAATAATAGATCAATAGGTTTCACTATAAAGAGTATTTTACTTTTGATCAATTATTCTTCCTTAGAATAGTATTGTTTATATCATTTGAGTTATTGTTCATAGAGTAGAGTAGTATAGATTGATACTACTCTGATCTATTGGTTTTAGTAAAGTCTAATTAACTTAGTAGTTGTATTTCTGAATTTTGACTCGGTTTTTTTATTTTGAAAGATGTTTCGATCTTTTCATTATTAAAATATTTCTATGATATCCTAGGTACCCTTCTACCTTAGCATATATTTTTTGTCAACTCCAAGTTTACAAACCATGGTTGATAAATTAAATATTTGGTGAATTCATTAAGACAATAAAACACCCAACAACTGGTTTACCTAAGAATGTTAAACAACATGACTCAGTCATGGTTGTAGTAGATAAATTGAGTAAGGAAACTCACTTTATTCGGGTAAATCCTACATATAAGGCTATTAACATTGCTGATATATTTATGAAAGAATTTTTTCAGGTTGCACACTGTACCTAAGATTGTAATCTCAGATAGAGATGCAAAATTCATGGGAAACATTTGGAAGGATTTATTTAAAGGATTAGGAACATAATTAAATTTTAGCACCGCAGATCAATGAACAAAATGCAATAGTAAATCAAATTTTAGAAGACATGCTTGGAATGTACATAATGAATAAACTAGGTAAGTGGGAAGATTACTTGCATTTAGTAGAATTTGTATATAACAACCACTTTGAAGTTTCAAATGGATTAATTCCATTTGAGATTCTGTATGGATGAAAGTGTAATACTCCAATTTATTGGAGCAGTCCTGTTGACAGATTAATGCTAAGATCTGATTTATTAAAATATATGGAACTAACAATGAAACAAGTACAACATAATTTGAAGGTTTCCCAAGATAGGAAAAATAGTTATGCCAACTTAAAAATAAATCCACGAGATTTCCACGTAGGAGAACATGTTTATGTAAAGATAAAACCCAAGAAATGCTCCGTAAGATTGGGAAAATACTCAAAATTGGTGCCTAGGTATTATGGGCCATTTGAAATTTTGGCAAATATTGGATTGGTGGCATATCAGTTAGTGTTAGTGCCTACAATATTTAAGTACACAATGTTTTTCATGTTTCAATTTTAAATAAATACATTCATGCTACTACTCATGTGATTGAATATAATGTTATATAGGTGGAACATGAAGGAGAGCTTGAAGTGGAACCACAACGTATTTTGGAAAAGAGAGAACGTTTACTCCAGAACCATACCATTAGACAAGTCAAGGTGCAATGGAAGCACCTTAGTCTAGAAAAGTCCACTTGAGGATTGAAAAGTTATATGCAGGAGGCATATCCAGTTCTATTTCAAGAGGAAATAATGGAGGAAATACAAAGAAATAATAATACCAATGATGATGTTATCCTTTAAGGGGAGGTCTGTGTAATAAACGAAAAAATTGTTAATTATTTATTACTTGGAATATTTATTTAAAAAAAAATTATTTTAACAATAAAGTCAAAATGAATGTAATGGATTATTATTATTGAATAAATAAAATACTAAGAGGAACCAGAAATGAAGTAGTTGTTAAAAGAGTGTTTGCTAACCCACAAGGAGAAATGAAAAATGGCGAAAGCTGCTCAGCTAGAACTCAAGTGATGCAGGAGGCATCTTCCTCAAAATTAGTTCAAGACTTATTATGGAGTACCAAAGAGCAAGAGGCCCATAAATGACCAAGTCCTAGGAAAAATACTACAAAATAGTATGTCCATCGAATAAGCAAGAGGTTGAAGATGGATGGGGAAATGATCCATCAATGCAAAGAGATGGAACATTAATTGGATTTTGTCCTTTTGGTTCAGCAGACAAGCTCGGGGGTTATGGAGGAAGTAAGATTTGGCTGCTCTAGGAGTTGGTTGGGAGAAACCGTAGCTTCAGCTAAGTTTCCCCAATAGTGTTTATTAAATGTTTAGTACCAATAATTACATTCTAAAAGAATATTTGAAATCTATGTGCATTATAAACTCAGAATTATACTATACAATTATTTTTATTATTTTTATCTCTTTCAATAATATGTTCTTAGTATAATTCGTTATTTATTAATTACTCATGTACAAAATGTAGAAAATCGCAAATCTCTTATTTATGTAGAAAATTTTAATGGTAAATAAATCCTCTCTACAATATTTTCCTATGTTATTCTACATTACTACAAATCAAACCCTTTAAGTGTATACTCACAAATTTAGTAGTAAGAGCAGAGAGACTCTTCACAGAGATCTCGTTTATATTCTAAATACATTTAGATAACTTTACTAACATTTTATAATACACACACACACACACACACACACACACACACACACACACACACACACATATATATATATATATCGAATTAATAAAAATATCTAAGTAAGTTTAAACCAATCACTCTCCTCTAGGAGACGAAGGATTCTACATAGAGTCTATGTGTGCTTAAATTTAATACGCATATATTTTATTAAACCTAGTCTTTGTTTGGGCTTCCATACCGAGATTAGGACAAATCTAAGTATATTAAAAAATAAAAAATAACTGAACAAAGGGATCACGATCAATTAAACCACTTCCAACCAAGTATTCAATTAACAAGTTAATCATCAACGCCCAACTCATAGATCTGATTTTCCAAAGTCAACAATAATCAAATCAAGTTAAACATGGAGTGATATTATGAGATTATCCACAAAATCAGTATCATATCCAAATTTTAAATACAAACAGTAAGATCTATACTTCGTTCAATCATATCTACAAGTTTTAAGAACTTAACCAAATACAAATGCTCAAACTCTCTGTTTCGGGTATTCATACCCAGAAATACATAGGTTTGAGGTATTTATTGAATTAAATAACAAGACACATTCGACCTAACATCCATTAAAATATTCTACAGAAATCAACACAGTTCAAGCAAGATCAACGAATCAGTCTTTAACCAAAATAACTCAGATACACAAAAATAACTCACATATGAATCTTACACTTTAACAATTGTGAAATCTATAATGGCTGCAAAATCCATTATATCAAATCTCATACATAATTACTATAATCTTCAAATACATTCCAAGCATTGGAGGCTATGAAGCCCTTCCATAACCATTACATCTAAATACAGAACCATCAAGGGTTATGTTAAAGAAAACTTATCTTAAAAACTTGTTAGTGGTTGTAAAGCCCTATTTTTTTCTTTTCCTTTAAACCTAAAAACAGAGTAACCAGTAACACAAATTAAACCACAAATCCAAATGGAGTCATACCTCGTGACTTTGTGTTTTCCCTGATCATTTACTGCAAAAATATGTTCCATTCCATTATACATGCAAAGGCAAGGGACTGATAAACGTTAGTATTGAGTTACACTCATTAAAAAATTTACAAACATTCTAACAAGAAGAGTAAGGGACGAGGATTCTCACCTCAGGGATAGGAAGGAATACGTCTGAGAGGAGTTAACTCTGTCACCACTCTCGCGTGGCCAAATTCCAAATCTCCTTCATTTGCAACCAAAAGGGGATAACCATTTACAACCATCGAATGGAGATTAATTGTTCCAAACTTAAAAACCCTATAAGGTGTGAATGTGCTTACCTTGAAGGTTGACTTGAGCTGTCGAGGCAATTCCAAGTCATATCCCAACACCTTTGGTACCCATTCATGGCACCCTAGCTATGCCTGTCAAAACAAGGCTAGAAGTAAAAACCTCTCATAAAAAACTGAAATGAAATCCATTCTTTAACCAATTCTTAGAAACAATATTTCCTTACGTCCATTACTTGTACAGAGGGATAGGAGTTTACTCCTCCTAGTTACCTTCCCATCCTCTGCTCTGCACAACAAAAGGAATGAAATTCATGATAAAAACTAGAAGTAAATGTACTAAATGAAATAGATCCGAGGTTTAAAACTGTTTACGTGAAAAAAATACATTCTGGGCTTGAGAAGCTCTCGATGTTTTTGAAGGGAAAACAACTCGGTTGATTCCATCCATTCAATGAGTAAGGGTTGGCTGATTTTGTGCAAGAATCCATGTATCCATTAAAACTTTATAGTAACCTTTAAACAAACCCGGTATTGCAGAGTAAAACCAAGTATGGATGGCATATCCCGAGGTTTTAACATGGTCACAACAAGACATGGAGTGACGGAACAAAGCCATCATTGAACCAGAAACATTATGCAAACAAACCCCCTCAAGACAAATTGAATGCAAGTTAATAACCATACTAAAACCTCTTCATCAACAAAACACCAGATCACAGACAGTTGGAGGGCTAGGATCATTCCTACAGTGGTCCGTTAATCTACGTGGTTGCGCTATCATCTCATAGCGAGGTTAGCAACAAAAACTTAACATCGCTTTAAAAGCTTCCTTAAAAACCCTCGTGATCCAAGTTGTAAACCACTTGTGCCTCCCAAGGGTCGTAAGCCAAAAACCTTGGCTAAATTTTATGAGCATGATCCCATATAAATTGACCATTATCAATTACGAGCTACAATAAATCCCAATACATATTATATGGGATAAACATGTGTCAAACTCATAGGAAGGAAAACATAGGTGTAAGACCTTATGCATATTATTTTCTTAACAAATGTAGTTAGAACTAAGGCTTATACCTTAGATAACAAAATCAATATATTATTAAACTCCAAGACTTGAAATATCACCTTCACAAGGTTGCGATAGGCAAGGGAGAGACACACCATGTCATCATACCAGTAAAGAGTTAAATCTTATCCATGGACACAAATAAATAACATGTTATGAGAAGCAATTTATAAACAATTTTATTATTATTATTATTATTATGGAAATTAAGGATATGTGACATACAAGATAATTATAATTAAATATAGCTAATCCAAGATTTTGGATTAATCTTAATAATTAAAATTAGTTATCTAAATTAGTTATCTAAATTAGTTTAGATGATAATTAAAAGTATATATATTTTATAATAAAAATGTTTTGAAAATGTAATATTATTAAAAAATTTCTAATTTTTTTTAATGTTTAAAAAGATAAACACTTAGATAGCAGAGACCATTAACTAAAATAAATGGTTAGATCAATCTTTTATTCGAACCACAAATATTAAGAGAAAAAACACTATTAAGATTTTATTTTATTAAAAATAATTGAATTTTTTTATTTATGGATTTTTATTTTTATTTAAATTATTTAATAATATATTATTAATTTTATAAAATAAATTTAAAAATATGTGATTAGATAATTTTATAATTATTTTTGACATATTTTTATAAAAATGAATATTTAGTAAAAAACTATTACAAATAATTAGATCATATTCAAAACATATTTATGTAACTTTGGATTGTAGATCTATGTTAATTAAAAAAATTATGTTAATTTCGTAAGTTAAAGACATTTAACTTTTGCAAATTCATGGTGCATGAGAGAATAGATGACAATTAACCTAAACAAATAATCAAATCAACTCTTTGAAAATCTGCTTTCTGATAGTTGCTGGTTTTTTCCAGCCTGCTTTCTGATAGTTGCTGGTTTGCACTTGCCTGTTTAAGTCTACAGTGGTTTTGTACCATTGCTTGCACCCAAGCTAGAGATCCTAGCCTGCTTCTTTTGCTGGTCTGTTGGTTCTGTTAGCCTGCTTGTTTCAGTTTGTAGTTCGTATATAGTTTGTAAGCTTCAAGTTTACTCAAACATAGTGCATTGTAGATGCATAGTAGTTTCTTTGAGCAATTTTTAAAGTGAAAACAAAACATAGTTAGTCTTTTGCATTGTAATTTTTGCATAAGTAGTGTTTGCTTCATTTTAAAATATATAATCTCAGAAAATTACAAAAACATAGGCTTAGTTTCTCTTATCAGTGCTTTAGTTTATCAATATATATTTTGAAAAAATAAAAGAAGTTTCTTTTATAGTAGTAGTTTGCTTTGAATACACTTTACTTTCATTTATTTCTTGCTGAGTCAAAACACCATATAGTATATCACTTCCATTTCCTCTTGAGTAAGAAACAGCCCTTAAAATAAACACAAAAATTAAAATTTACTAGTAAGTTTTATTTTTAGGGGCCTTTCACCTACTAGCTTAGGCTAGACTTGTGGGCTAGGGAGTGTAAAATTCCCACAAGTTATAAAATCAGACATAGTGGACCTATCTTTAGGTAAATCCTTGATTCTATCACTGTATCTGGGAAGCTCCTCTCAAACGGGAGTTAAGCACTAGGCCGCGTGGAGGCTTGGACAGAGGGGATAACCCCCCGAATCCTTGTCAAAACGTTACCCAGGACTTTTACGCATCTGGGGATTCTGTCCTAGACAGAGTTTCGGGCTCAGCTACCCTGCCCATGCGTACGAGTTCGGCTTGCGACTGTCCCCCCAGACAGCTGGTATTGTCAAGGTAGCCTTTAGTCTCTTGTCTCTTAGGGTTCATACTTAGGTAAACCGGAAGGTTATTTCTGGTTCACCTTGAACAGGCTTGGAAGGTAACCCTTGTGGAAAGTGCAGGATGGTGGTGGGTGATTCCTCCACTTGTGCCTGAGAACACCTCAAGGATGCCAAGTAACTGTTCATCAGATTTCTTCGGGAAAGCATATCTTTATACCCTGGTTTGATTGCTTGAGACTATAGGATCTTTTTAGTGTATGTTCTGTGGATTTGCTTGTGCTTAGTTGACCTTAGGGTGTGACTAGTAAAATTTTTAATTCTAGAGGACCAACTTGTTAGAAGGTCAAGAAGGTTGAGAAACCTTCCTCCTCTCCCTGCATTGGAGCCTCCACCTTTACCCCAAAGGCGGAGATTAGGCACAGACGGTTCTTTTGAACCAGTAGGAGTAAGTGAGGTTCTTGGTGAACTGGAATTGATAGCTAACCGTTTTGATTTTGACACAGTCAAGATAGAAGAATTGCAGACTGACGAGTTTGCAAGAAATTTTAACACTCCATTGACTGATCTTAATGATCCTGTGATCGTCCAAGTTAGACCTTTCAGTTCACCAGTAGTAGGTGTCCCTTTGAGTAGAGTCATGTCTTCTGCGGAAGAAAGTTATTTTGTGTTTACCTCAACCCTTCCGGTTGAAGGGGTACTACCTCCCTCGGTTAGTGCCCCTAGATCTACTTTACCTTCTACACCTTTGACTCCAACAAGCCGGGTGGTTCAACCACCAATTCACTCCAAAATAGGAGGTATTTCTGGTAACACGGTTGCTGGGATCCCCAGTATACCTACTATTCCTTCTTCCTTCCCTTACATTACTCAGAGTGGTCCGGTGGGATCCTCGGCTTTTGTCCAAGGATTTCCTTGGAATGGGGGGCACATTCCCCCATCCAGTCCATACGTAGGTCCATCTCCTTCATATGTAGGAGTGCAGTTTGGGGGAAACACCTCTTATAGGCAAAGCTTCCATACCCCTATTTCGGTCCCATACTCGAGCTCTCCCTTCTCTTTGTTTAGTGGAGGGATACCTGCTCCAGTCTTTCAAACCCCAGCTTCTATGGGGATGGCCCGAACCATGTACACTGCACCTCCCACCCAAAATCCTGTGGCCTATGGATGGAACCCGTTTCGAAGCAACCTTCCCACTTCACAATCGGTGTCAGGGGGCAACCCCACCTTTATCTATGGGAATTTGGGGGCTGGACCCTCTAATACCCAAGCTGGCACATCTAGTACACCGGTTAGGCCCAAACTTCCTTTTCTGGCAACTTTGAACTTGCCAGACTTATCCAAATTGATGAATGATCTGGTGAGGCATGACCCTTTGTGGCCACCTGTTCCCACCAAACTTCCCTCGGACATCCCTAAGTTTGAAGGTAAGGCCGGTGAAGATCATGGGGCTCATTCCACCACCTTCAATTTATGGTGTTCTTCCAACTCATTGAATGAAGATTCAGTGAGATTGAGGCTGTTCCATAGGACCTTGACTGGCACTGCGGCAAAATGGTACATTGAGCCGCCTTCTGCTGCTTTTAGTAGTTTCTGGGACCTAGCTAGTGCTTTCCTCAGTCACTTTCAGCTTCCAGTTCGTTACGATTTCGGAACGGATTTGTTTTCCACTTTCAGACAAAACAAAGCAACCCACATCTCGGATCATATCCAAGAATGGAGGAGGCGAAAGAGTCTTATCAAAGCTACCATCCCTCCTGAGTTTCTATTAGAGTGGTTCCTTAAGTCATTGTTGCCATACATATCTAAGGATGTTTCCACATTAGGAGTGACTAGTGAAGAAGAAGCCATACTCAGGGCCCAGCAGTTGGACTTGATTTATTCACAGTTTGGGATTCTATACGAAATTATCCCTGAGGCACAAAGGCCTTCCCATGAGGCTGAGAAACCCAAGCCTGGAGCCCATGCCGATGGTGTGGTTGGGTCCGTAAACTCTCCCACTGTGGAGTCTTTGACAAAACAGCTTCACCAATTATCTGTCAAACAGTCTGCAGCGGAGGCAGCAAAGGCTGCCCCCTCCTCCCAAAGTGAAAATATTTTTGCACAAACCTCTTCGAAGGGAAATCAGCAGCCCGGCGGGAAGAAGAAGAAAGGTAAAAAGTGAGAGGGAAACCAAAATCAAAACAAGCCAAAGCCCGCAAACATTGCTGATGGGGGCAAAAGAGAAAAGAAGAAAGTCAAGTTTCCTTGTAAGTTGTGCCAAGGAGACCACCTTACTCATATTTGTCCCCTTATGTAACAAGCTCAGAAGCTATTACAAACGCAACCACCGGTTGTCCTGAAGGATCGATTTCCCCAAGGGAAGAATTCTGCTTCAGCTTCTACTGTAGCAAGGGGCACTCAATCTGCCCCTGACCCCAATTATATCAACATGGTTAGATCCTCAACTTTGTTACAAACCAGGAACAAAAACTATGAGAAAGAGAAGACCGATGAGAAGGGTAAAGCTGTAGTTGAATCTTCCAACCCTCTCACTATAGAGAAACCTGTGGAAATAATGCCAAAGATACCCAAAGGTGTCTTTAAGAAGACTTTGCATAACTCGAATGCCAGAGCCGCTGCTAACTACTCTGTGGTTGAAGACTTGGCTCAGACTCCCTGTGCAATGTCAGCTTTGGAGGTGCTACAGAGCTGTCTCACTCAGCGGGATGCCCTCTTAGCAGCTTTAGGTAGCATGGACTGTTCGAGTCTCACAGTGAAATTTCATTTCTCTGATCTTAAATTTTTCCTCCCTTACCATGTAGCTTTATCGGTAGATGTTGTCCATGGTGGTAAGACCATTGGACGAGCAGTTTTTGATGAGGGAGCCTCTACTTTTGTTATGTCCCTAGCCTGTTGGAAAGCTCTTCGATCCCCAGAGCTGGTCCCATCAACCACTTTACTTACTGCTTTTGATGGAAGGTCTTTCCGTCCACATAGTATCCTGTCGGCTTTCGAGCTTAAGCTGGCTGGAAAAGCAGTGTCTGTTGAAGTCGAAGTGATTGATGCTCCATTGGACTACAATTTGCTTCTGGGTAGGAATTGGACTTATGCAATGTCTGCCGTTGCATCTGCTGTCTTTTGTGTCGTGGTTTTTCCACATGAGGGAAAGCTGGTCACTATTGACCAACTTGATTTTACCCGAAAAGGCCGCTTAGAGTCTAAATATTCCACTGTTCCATTGGTTGATAAGGCCAAGCCCGCTGCACAGACCTTGGGGGCTTGAATGTATGCATCATTGATGGGCACATTCGATATTCCAGCTCCAGTCCTTAATATCGGTTCTACTACTGTAGGGAAGTCCATTGATTCAGTGGTCGATAGGACTGATCCTTGGGTCCTCCAAACCCCTCAGGAACCGGAAGTGCCCTTATCTGCAATGGAAGTGGCGTATCAAGCTATTACCCAAACCACTGTTCATCCCATTCCAGATCCTCTTACAGTCTCGGATGATCTGGAAGAAGTCTATATGCCCGCATGGGCAGAAAACTCTTTACATTCCATGGATTGCTTAGACACTATTTTACCTTCCGATGAAGCTATTCTGGAAGCTATGTGTGCGCGTGATAAGATATGTGAGGATCTTCATCATCGATCTTATTTTCTTCCATAGCTAAGCAAGATCGAAAACCAAGAGTTTCATGTGAGACTGTCGGACGATGTTGATACACCTGTCAACCCTTTACCTAGGGAAGGAGTGTTTTCCGAGGGGAATATGGCAAACATTTCCGCCACTATACCGATCAACATCTCTGTAAAGCCAGATGTCATGGAAAATATCTATATAGGTGCAAACTTCTCTCTGGAGGATATTGCCATTTATACAGCCCTTTTCAAGGAATTCCGCGATATCTTTGCCTGGTCATATGAGGAGATGCCAGGCATTGATCCATCTATTGTTCAACATGAGATCCCAACCTACCCTGATGCTAAACCAGTTCGGCAAAAATTACACCCCGTGAACCCGCGTAAAGCGGCAGCTGTGAAGGCAGAGGTTGAAAAGCTGTTGAAAGCAGGTTTTATATATCCCATAGCTTTGACTGAATGGGTGTCCAACCCACTTCCTGTTGATAAAAAGAAAGGGACTATTCGCGTTTGTACGGAATTTCGAGACCTTAACAAAGCCTGTCCCAAGGACAACTACCCTACATCGTTTATTGATCAGATCATAGATGCATGTGCAGGTAGCGAGGTATTCTCATTTATGGATGGTTTCTCTGCCTATAATCAAATCCAAATCAAACCAGAAGACCAGCATAAAACTGCTTTTATTTTCCCTTGGGGTACATTCACGTATAGAAAAATTCCTTTTGGATTGAAAAATGCAGGGGCAACCTTTCAACGAGCCATGAACTTTGCTTTTCACGATATAAAAGCCATTGTCGATCCTTACCTTGATGATCTGCCTACTCATTCTCGCAAGAGGATCCAGCATCCAGATCATTTATGGTTGATTTTTGAGAGATGCAGATACTACAAAATTCGCTTGAATCCCCACAAGTGTGTTTTCTGCATCGAGTCAGGTAGATTGCTTGGATTCATTGTCTCTAGTGGGGGCATTCAGGTGGATCCGTTAAAAGTCGAGGCTATTGTAAATCTGCCTCCTCCTCGTTCACTTAGGCAAATTTAGAGTCTACAAGGAAAGTCTAACCTCCTTCGATGTTTTATCGTTAATTATGCCAAGATCACAAAAGGTTTCATGCGCCTTCTTAAACAGGACACCCCATTTGTATGGGATGAAGCTGCACAACTCACGTTCGAGGCATTGAAAAAATCCTTTTTGTCGGCTCCTTTATTACGTCCGCCAGATTAATCTAGGTATTTTATATTATATCTGGCCACATCGGAGTCTACCATTGGGGTAGTGCTAGTTCAGGAGGATGACAAGCTCATTGAGCATGTTGTCTATTATCTTAGCCGTGCTCTGGTTGGACCTGAGCTTAAGTACTTCCACTTCGAAAAGTTAGCCTTAGCAGCTGTTTATGCTGTACAGAGGTTACGGCACTATATCTTACTGAGGACCACTACTGTTGTGGTGGATGTAAACCCTTTCCAATATGTTTTATCCCGACGGATTGTTGGGGGAAAATTCAATAAGTGGATAGTCATTCTCCAAGAGTTTGACTTAGTTTTCCAATCCGCTAAATCCAAAAAGTCCTTAGTTTTTGCCGAGCTTATAGAAGAATTCCCTACGGAAGAAGATGTAGTGATTTAGGATGACTCATTCCTAGATGAGCACATCTTCCTTATATCCACCTCTGATCCTTGGTACAGAGATATCCTTATATATCTCCATACTTTGAAGTATCCTACCGCTTACTCTAGGGAAGACCGACGCAAGTTACGTCTTCATGCTAAAAACTACCTCATTATAGGAGATACATTATATCGACGAGGGGTAGATTCCATCTTGCGTCACTGCCTTACTCATGAGGAAGTGGAGATTGTCCTAAATGATTCCCATAGCGGAGCGTGTGGGGGTCATTTATCTGCGTTAGCAATGGCCCAAAAGATTTTACATGCCGGGTATTTCTGGCCCACCATCTTTAAAGATTGTGTGGAAGCTATGAAACGCTGTCATCCGTGTCAGCTTTACACCAGAAAAATGCGGTCGCATCCTGCTCCCTTGTTTCCCGTCGTCTCGGTAGGCCCCTTCATGAAATGGGGGATAGATTATATGACATGCAACCCAGTCTCAGCTGGGGGGCACAAATACATCATTGTCGCTGTCGACTATTTCACAAAATGGGCAGAGGCAATGCCTACTTTCAAAGACAATGGGGAAACAACAGCTTACTTCGTGTTTAATCAGATTATTGCTAGGCTTGGTATTCCCAAAGTGATTGTCACTGACCATGGTAGTCATTTCCAAAATCATATGATGACCGAACTAACCACCATGCTCGGATTCCGACAAGAACATTCTTCTCCTTATTATCTGCAAGCAAATGGTCAGGTTGAGGCTGTAAACAAGACTTTAAAAACTATACTTAAACATACTATTGATGCATCCCGCTCGAATTGGCACATCATGTTATATCCTGCTCTTTGGGCTTATCGAACCAATGTCAAGACTGCTACGGGTTTTTCCCCCTTCCAACTCGTTCACGGGGTGGAAGCTATTACGCCGATTGAATGCAAAATCCCATCCTTGCAGATAGCTATTCATGTGCTACCTGACACGACTGAGCTTGAGGAATGGTTGCTCCATTTAGAACACCTTGATGAACAACGTAGAGATGTGTTGACTGCAAATCAGGCTCATAAGAATAGGGTTAAATCTCAATACGATAAAACGGTCAAACCTTGGGTTTTCTCTGAAGGGGAACTTGTCTTGCTCTAGGACCAAGATAAAGAGCCTCTAGGGGCAGGAAAATTCAAGGCTATGTGGTTGGGACCCTATGTTGTGTCTAAATTTTTGAGTAAAGGGGCATATGAATTAGTGGATTATGATGGGAATAAGCTGCCAGAGCCTAGAAATGTACTCTACCTGAAGAAGTACTACGCTTAGGCTTAGCACTTTTTCTTGTATATTAATGTATGTAATTTTATGTACATTAGGTTGTCAGTTTCATTTTTTATACTATCTGCTGGTTGTTGCAGATGTCTTCCAAGATGTATGTAGGTTTTGCTGATAGCGCCAGCCGTCACACTTGTAACCTGGCTTCGACAACATGGGTTATCTATTCCCCTTCAGGACAGCTTGTTGTCGCGGGTGGCGCTTGTCTAGGTCCTGCTACCAATAATGTTGCTGAGTATAGGGCTGTAATTGAGCTCCTATGGGATGCTTTGTCATGAGGCATCACCCAGCTTGAAGTCCGTTTGGATTCTTAGTTGGTTGTTTCCCAGCTCAATCGAGCTTATCAGGTGCGTAATCCTACATTGTTACGTCAGTTCATGCAAATTCGTTTTTTGGAAAGACATTTTGAAGTTATTATTTTCAATCACATTCCACAAAATCAAAATTCATTAACTGATGCATATGCTAATTATATTTTGGACTGGCATCTCACACACATTTTATAAAATATACGGCAAGTACATAAGAAAAATTTGTAAATAAGCTAACAACCAAACACAAATATATATATGTAAATATCTGTCATAGATAGGTCAAGTCTGATCCGTAGATCCCGTCATGTACAAAATATAGAAAAAGTGGATCATCATCCATCAAAATTCTCTAAAACTAAGCCTGCCTGCCATGGCCACTGGGACCTCCTTGGTCCCCGTGATCTCTGTGCCCCCTGACTTCCTCAGCCTCCTCGGCTTCAGCAGCCTCCACCGCATCTCTATAGACAAGTACTGCCCTAGCTACCCGTCTGAAAAGACATAGCCAGGCCGGTGGAACCCCAACTACAAACTCTTGCATAGCTACAGGGAGATGCTCTATTCGTATAGTAGGTACTCGCTCGGTCAGCCTGCCTAGCTTCGTCTCGAGTACTCTGATCAATCCTGGGTCTCCCCCTGCAACAGGACGTATGAAGGTACGTGGGTTCCCTTCAGGGCGGACTGGTCCAATATCTGCATTTTGACACATAATTTGGGTTTAGACTTGTGCATATGTATATATCTTATCATTTGAAAATCCATAAAAATTTGATAATGATAAAAAATAAAAAATACTTACCCATCTCTCCCCATGCTCCTCCTGGAGGGAGGACTAGGTCGGGATCACCTCGGAAATCTAACCCGGCGTATGGAAACTGCTCCAACGCCGGCACCTACCCTTCCCACCATGTATAGAAATCATCATCATACATGCTATGTACTACATCTCCTCCTCCTTGACGGAGGAATATATCTCCCCACCGGCTCATCCTTGGCTGCCGTGGATGACGGACCTGTAATGGTATAGCCGGGCTCATAGCTGGCACTCTCTCAAAGAAGAACGCTACCAGTATAATCGCATACCCGAAGTTCTTCCGTCTTCCCCTCCTACAGTCGGATAATTGCCTCTTCATGATGGGGCAATTCCCGTGCATCAATCAAAGAGAGTACCTCTAAAGCAGTCCACCGCCACTCTCATCTGAGTCCTGGTGGCCATGTGTAGCCCTACTGACCCTGAAAGTCTCACTATAGTACTGGCCAATACCTGAAGTGTAAGATCCTGAATATCTGCCATGAGAACGTTGCTGCCTTTCTTTTGAGTACCCGGTTTGGAGAATACATCGATATAGTTCTGGACACTCAAAGGGTCTCCACCCCTGCCAGTGCCTTCCAGGTTCACCGGTGCTCCTCGATGTGACAACCCGGTTATGAAGTAGATGTCTTGTGTGGTAAGCTCCAAAGTCTCACCCTGGATATTGAACATCCCCAGGTCATGGTCCCAGTAATGGACTAAGAACTCTAATATGCGGACATTGGCCCGCATGGGCGATGTGCAAAAGAACTTGAGAAGCCCACTAGTCCTCAAAGCTTGGATAGTAGGCGGGATTTGGAGAGCTGCTTGATCCATCGCTTCATGTTCCCTCTCTCTCCACTCTAGCACCATGTTTTTTCCTGACAAAAACACACATTTTGATTCAGTATTCCATCATAAAATTTTAAAAATTTTGCATATTTTAAAAGAATTTCCCTATTGCGCAGCATTCGCGACTATCCATTGGGACAAGTCGCGAGTCATTCGCGACTTTCCTGTTGAGCAACTCGCGAATGAAACGCGCATTCGTGACTTTCACGCCTTGCAACCCGCAAATGCATTTTTCCATATTTTAGGTTGGTGAAAAATACTGAATTAACCACTAAATTAAAAAATTTGTTTGGATCAAATTGAAGAGCTAAGGGTGTAGATTTACCTGAAGCTGATGGTTTCTGAATCCGACGGTCCAATTGTCCACAGCGATCAATCAAAGATAGAGGGTAAACTTTCCTTTTTGGTTCAAAAAGAGCAAATGGTATGAAATGTTTTGATTTTCAAACTATTTATAGACATATAATTTCGTAAAGTGGGTCTTTTTATATAGTTTGAAATGACAATTGATTATTCTCACCCTCTTTGTGCCTTGGAACAGGTTTACCAACTTTTACAAAGTGTTGATGATTCTATAGGGTGGTTTTTGCTCTTTCCAACACATGTTGGCATTTTATCACTCCACATTAACCTTAGTAATCAAGATTTTTTCCACGAACTATGGTATTTTAAAACCATTAGTCCCTTGTCTCCACCATTGTTCTTCCATGGCTAGGATCCCTTTTCATGAGTATCATCCTTATATGCCATTTCCATCCTTTGGTACTCATTTTCGTCCCCGTTTCAGGCCCAGGGGTTTCCTCATAGCTATTTTTCACGCCAAAAAGAGCTTCTTATGAATCTCTTTTTACAAGCTATCCTTTTATAGAACTCCCCACCTTATGGAGTTTCTTTAGGCCCAGGTCTGACTCCTTCAAAACAGACTTGACTGCCGAGTTATCTCGTCCGTTCAAGCTCGATAAGAATATGTGAATGGGAATCCGCATTGGTGGTAGGTTATCTCTTTCTCAGATCATGCGGAATAATACGAGAAAGGGTCACTCTCTTTTCTTCGGAATTGAGAAGAGTATTCTCAGGTATAGGTTTATCACTTTTCCGGACCTGAGGGACTAAATTTACGGAAAAGGAACACCCGGTTTGAGCTTAGTTTTCTCTTTTTCGTGCTCTGGACCCAAACATGAAAAAGATTCCGAGTGTACTTTGTGTCTTTGTCATGCTTGTTAAACACTAAAGAACAAAGCAACGAGTTTATTGTTGTAAGCCCCATTTCTCGTAACCAAATGGATCTTTCCAAGTGATCTTGCTTTCCTTCACACTCGTAAAACTCAAGCTATTTTATGTTGTTTTGGAAGGAGCGTTGGGTAGGTGGTAATTTAAACTTTTTCGGACCTTCCTGACTAAGTACGAAAAAGGTTCACCTTTTCTTCTTCGAAAGTTAAGAGAGTTCTTCTGTGGTTTGTTTTATACTTTTTCGGCCTCAGGAGACTACATTGGACGAAAAAGGACCCCCCTAGAGTCTTCTTTGGCATTTTCAGACTCTCTAAATGTGAAAATACCACATGAGCATGTACTAGTTTGGGCTCATTAAATCCACAGATCAATGTATCAAGCATTATTTTCCCATCTCTTCAAGCTTGTTAAAAAATGAAGAGGGAACCAAGTTGGCTTTCCTGGACTCGTTAAAACTTAATAGGGAAGGTAAGGAAGAAGTTTTCTCTTGTTTTCAGTAATGGCAGCATGTCATCCTTGAACATTGCACTCTTTGCTTTCTGATATCCATGTTTCAGTATACACTTGTGTTCAGCTATCACTTTGAGTTTTGACTCCTCCTCTTGTCCATTATACCTGGGGAATCTAATCATGTCTCCTACATGACAGATAAGTCTAGTTGTTCTATCTATCCGTTCATTAGAGGAATTTTGGGGTCTAAAATGGGCCTCCTAAGGAAAATAATAAAATAATATTTATTAATTTTGGAGGAAAAAAAACTACTTTTGTGTTCGTATTTTCGACATATCTCCCTGTATTTTTACTCAAATTTCGATTGGGAGAGCTCATTGGATGCAATATTTAATTCCACATCCAATGAGTACCCACACTACATACTTTTGATGGACCCTTCTAGCCCCAAAACAAGAAATAGCTGAAAAAATATGATGATGACATCATCATCACATTTTTTCAGGTATTTCTTGTTTTTGGGGTAGCGGGGTCTGTCACAAGTATGTAGTGTGGGTACTTGTTTGATACGGAATCAAATTGCACATCCCACGATCTCTCTTGATCAAAATTTGAGTAAAAATATAGGGAGATATGTCAAAAATACGAACAAAAACAATAGTTTTTTAATGACAAATATGTCAATTCAACCATTATGGTTGACTTATTTTATTGAAATTCTGTTGGTTCTTGAATTCCAACTCACAAAAAATTATTTTGGCACGTTTTCTTATAAGGCCCATTTTAGACCCCAAATTTCCTCTAATGGTATGCTGCCTTGGGTCATCTCTGTGTCGTGCTCATTGTTCAAGGATTATACCTAATGTCTGATCTATCACCTGATCCCATCATTGTTATATCTGCTATCCATTTCCTTGTGTCTCCCTTCTTTTGCCCAGTTCCTAGTCACTCTTGTGATCCGTTGGAGGATTCATTTCCTTCCTTATCACAGTATGGTTCTGTTTCGGCACCTCCTGATGATGAAGACCTAGAGTTTTGATGATCGTACCTCTGGATTCACTTTCATCATTGGTGAACTCCTTTGCTTCAGTTGTCAATTATCACTTATTGGTTGACAAACTGTTGAATCCTCTCCATGTTCGACTTCAGCTTACCCTTATTCACATGGCTTGGATTGTACTGGTTCCTTGGGATCATTTATGAAGACCTTAGTCCCTCATTTTGGGCTAAGTTGCGCAAGACCATGTTCTATTCTGATATCTAGCTCCCAGATTTTTGAAGACTCATCATTATTGTATTGTGGCTTCGATCCACTTTTTTAATATACGTGGTTTTTACCCGTATCATATGATGTAATCAAATATTGTAAAGGAGCTAGTGTTCCAGTAAATTGAACATAGTATCCTCAGATTTAACTTTGTATATCACATTACTATGTATTTGTTTCAGGTACTCTCTCTGCTCCATTGGATTTTTGAGTTTCTCCAGAGTTAAATATTATAATGTATTTCGGCCATCGTTCCCCTCTGACCTCACACATTAGGGGGCATCTGTTATACACCTGAATGGCACCTCTCCGTCCGAGTGCTGATATCCCTCATGTCGGCACACAAAAGGACACTTATGGATTGAGGATTTCCTATATTCACTATAGCTTGGCTTATGATGAAATACATTCTACCTTCATCCAGCTAGTTACTTTTCCATTTAGCCATGTTGAGATGTATTCGAGACTCTCCCTATTGACAACTCGCGCATCATTCGCGAGTATCCTTTATAGCAAGTCGCGAATCCTTGTATTCGCGGGTTTCTCTTATATAGAGTCGCGAATCATTCGCGGGTTGCTCTACTACATACCCGCGAATGTGCTTCTTAACATGAAAACACAAAATCACGCGCTAATGGGAGTTTAGTTAAGGCATTTTACTTAATATCCCTAACTGCTACAACTTCCCCAACCTTCGAAAACTGCCTTATTTCACCCATATAAATACAGGCCTTGAGGAGGGTTGTCGGGACTTACACTTTTGGAGCAAAGTTATGCTGGTGGATTGTTTACAGAATTCTTTGGAGCAGTGAAACTCAGAATCCTTTGGTGACAGAGGAGTCCTTGTCTCAGATGTTTGGTTGTACTCTGAACTTTCTCATTATTGATAATAAAGAGATTACTTCTTCCACATGTGTCTCATATATCTTGGTTTGATAATTGTTTATGCTTCAGTATTTTATTTCTGATTTATCTAACCTGCTAATATATATATATGAACCATTCTATATCTGGGAGATTGTCTCTGAACAGGTGAAAGAGGAGTGAACCTTGAAGACTTTGGAAGTGGAGCAGATTGGAAGAGGACTAGCGAGGATCGAACATCGTTTAACAAGTAAGTTCTACTAACCCTCATATTTCCTATTCTGCACTTTAGAAGTCAATTGTCTGCAAGTGTTTGAGTATGTTGGTAACCCCCAACCTATGATTATTAGGTGCATAATCCCTTACAACAGTTACATTCAATTCAACTCAATTAACTACTCAGTTAGAGTTAGTTAATTAATGGAAGGCGCATATCTTCATGCGGAAGACAATTATGGAGTTCTAGCTTGACACCATATCAGTATGGGGTGCATGATTAAACATGTATTAGTGTTATAAGTGTTAACAAGTTTTCGATACATGCAACCATTCTATTTTTGTTATAAAACCTAATTTGATTTGTTATTAAAGTGCTATGCACTTGGCAAGTTTGATACAGTGTTCCATTCGATCTCCGCTATCTGGTGCTCTCTATGAAAGAAATATTCTATTGTGTTGTAATCATTCTCTACTCCTAATCTATCATACTCCAATATCATTTGCTAGGTTTGTTATCCTCTGAATTAGTAGAGGGTTCTCCCAGGGTATATCTTCTATTTTGCAGTTTGATTTATGTCTTTGGATTATTGATGAGATTTATATGCATTGTTATTATGGGTTAAAGTTTTAAAGTTAAACTTTATTCGTATTTTGCTCAATCTCTAACATGATATCATAGAAATGGCATGCAAGAGCTTATTTTTCACAAGCAAGTAAAGCCTATGTGATCTTGAGAAGTATTGATCAAAGATCTTGAAGCCAGGGCATCGATCTTCATCCAACTGGAAGACCAATTTGAAGATGCTTCCATATTGAATGAAAGAGTTTGAATAATTTTTGAGGATAATTATCTAGATGTTTCCTTGACCTCATTGAGTGAGGACTCTTTATGGGTGAATTAAAGAGAAAATCAACATGCACCATTTCCATCACTTTTTAGGAAATAGATTTCGTGGAGACGTTTTGATCAATCTGTGAGGAATCGGACAAGATGGTTGAAAACCCACTTCCGAAATTGACATATTTAGCTTATTCATGAGAATATTTCAAAAATACTCAAATGTGTGAGAGATACGATCAGCTATTTGAATGTGAAATTCTCAATATTCGTGTTATGGCCATTTTCCCAAAGTGGACCAATTGATGGAACAACCCCAAAAGCTATAAGTTGGATATTACCATTATTCAATGCATCTTGTGTATAATGAGAGCCTCATAGAGTTGAGATCTCATCCAAAGAATATGATGATCATTGGAGTAAGTTTTGTTTGAAAGAAGAACATTCGCTTCGGGTTGCAGGGGATCTAGTTTCTCCATGTAGAGATTTGCTACCTCCTGCATGCACTCAAATTTGCAAAGAGATCGAGACCGAGGGACTGCAGTAATCTCCATAAGGAAGCAGAGATCAAGAGGGAGCATGAAAAACAATAAAAATATAAGTACCCAAATTTTTTATTATATTCTATTTAGATCTATATGCTTTTTGGTTTCATTACATTCATATAGAAGATGCATGATTGTTCATAAGATATGAATATAGAGCATGCATGATTATTTTATAAAATATGAATATAGAGAATGCATAATTATGAATATAAATGATGCATGATTGTTTAATAAAGATATGAATATAGAGTTGCATGCTTGTTTCATAAAAATAGAGATGCATGATACATTCATGAGATATGAATGTTGGGCTGCATGATTATTTAATTATCATATGCTTTTATAAAATTAGATTCTATTTTATTACAATCTGTATTCTTGGATTTGGAATTGTGTTTAGCTTATTCATTGTTGTTCCTATCTTTATTGGAATGTTATCAATATTATGAGTCCAAAATTTGCGAGATGATATAAGACTGATATAAGACTTATGTAGGACTGATATAAGGTTGAAAACATCTTTCATAAGACATGATATTTAGGGCAGCATGATTTTTTCATAAACTGTGAACATAAGACTACATGATTGGCTAGATAGAGGGCATCATGCTTACCTCATGAGATATGAACATGGGACTATATATTTCTTTCATAAAATGAATTTTTGGACTGATATATGACTGATATAGGGTAACATATCAGTACATAAGATTATAATGGGTTATGATAAATCGGTTGGTCAATATCTGTAAATAACTAAGTAAATCTTTATCAGTATATTGAAAGTATTTTATGTGAATAAAATTCATGAGAATGAAATGGTTCTAACCATGAGAATAATTTGTCTTGTAGGGAAATTTAATATGCCCTTACCTACAGGTAAAGAAGGACATGAATGTGGATTGATTCTGATGGCTGAGCCTGGAAGAGAACACTTCAGGAGGTTCCTATGTCTCTTGGAAAGCATACAAAATAGATGGATTAATAATAGATGTGAAGACTCCTGAAGATATTCTATCTTATTTAAATTCATGTGTCAAATAAGAGCTTCATATATATATGAGCATGAGTCTCCGTGATGGAGTGCCCATATTATAATTCTCAAATTTAATGGTGAGAGAGAGAGTTGCTAGTCTCACTAGCTCCTGAAGAACTAGTGTAAACTAGTTGATGTACCTCCTATAAAAAGAAGATATGCATGATGCTCATATTCATAAGGAAGATGAGAACTGTATTCAAGAATATTGTTATGATTGTTATGATTAGTGGTGTGGCAGTCACTAGGAAAAAAAAATCTTGGTTAAGGAAAAGGTGCAGTAAAACGGCCTGAAGAGTTTCAAGATGATGGACTACAAATCCATGGACACACATATGAAGGTAAATATGAAATTTTATAGTTCTTATTTCATATTTGGAGGATCTCAAGTCAGTTGAGATGTATTTGGTTAGTCATAGGTCCCAAGATCTGTTATGTTCCTTAAAGTTTGTACATAGACATGTACAAAGTATGTGTTGTGGTACCTACTTGGTACAAGTGTATGTGGACTCATATATGTCTTGATCAGTAAAAGAGAGTTTTAAATATATATGAAATCTGACTAATATAGTGATCAAGGAAGATCACATGTGTTTCTCTAGATAGAGCATGTTGAAAAGCAGTAAATATTTTGAGGGTTCTAGTCAATTATATTCGAGACATGGTACATATCCATATATGAGCAACATTGCCAGCATTCTTATTAAGCTTTTGTCCGAGACAAGATTGGTATAGTACATAATAACTCCTTTAGTTGAATAGGGAGTATTGATGTTTTTTCATAGGTTACAACAGATAAAGTCCCCACCAGTTAGTCATTGTACATCACTTAGGTAGCCGAGGGCTGTGATAGCTTGTGGAGAGAATCCACATGATAAGAGACATGGTCAAAAGTCTCAGAGACTATTTATAGTCTGGACTGTTACAGAACAATTAAACCCTCTCGAAGAGGTTATTGGGGTTCTCCAAATATAAAGAGAAGGATCACTGAGAAAGTGATCATGACTTGAATAACATCACAGAGAATGGCATGCTCACAAGGAACTTCTCGAGATAACATAAGATTCAAGAAGTAAACAAATGTTGAAAAGTGAAAGAAAAGATAAGTCCTTCTTTCTGCATGTTGTTACACATATTTTGTATGATGTTGTATGAGATGTATTTAAAAAATCCATGGTTTCTAGTTTAGAGAAACTTTATTCTGGATTGGATCCAGATGATGCTACTTTGTGTAAGTAGCTGGTTGGTCTTTGAGCAGGCCTGTTTTGTTTTATGCTTACTACTGAGCATATGTTTGAGTACCTTTGAGGTACATTAGAATAGGCTCTTTATTGTATTTGATACATGCCAAACCTATTATTTGATTGTGATATCTAGTTATTGTTTTAGCCTGAGATAAGTGATGTAATTTGAGCTAGTACTACAAAAGCTAAGTGTATTGTGGCTAGTACTACATAAGAAAGATGTATGTATGAGAGTACTACAAAATAAAAATGTGTTTTGTGGATAGTATTACATAATGAGGAGTAGTGTAGCTTGGGAAGCTACCTACTAGGGTGAAATACTTGAGCGTATAGTCATTAGGTGTTAATAGTCAAGCTTTCTATAAAACCCTATTTGTGTTTTGTGATAAAACACATTTGAGATGAAGTTTTATTTCATTGAAGCCATGGTCATGAGTTACAGTACATATGTACTAATGAGAATATTGAAAATTTGTGACAAGCCTCTATTTGTGACAAAGTTTAAACACTTCTGAGATAAGCTTGGTATGGCAGAGAATGTCTCCCTTGCTGAGAGGGAGTGTTGAGATTACAACATTGGGAGTCATTCTCCAGTCTTGTAATATCAAGACAATAGGCTTGTGTAGTCCTACGAATATCCTCACATGATCGAGGTGGTGATGGTCTTGTGAGTAATATTAAGATAGTAGGCTTCTGTAGTCCTATTAATGTCCTCATATGATTGAGGTGGGTAGTAGGCTTGTGTAGTCCTATGAATACCATCATATGATTGAGGTGGATAGTAGGCTTGTGTAGTCCTATGAATATCCTCATGTTGTGAGGTGGTGTCCTTTACTATGCAAAGTAGATATACTATGTGATGTATGGCTAGTCATGGTCAACATGTGCTACAAGTCTCCTTTAGGGATTAGCTACCCCTAGAGTGATTTACTTTAGCATATGACTATATGACCTGGGGCAATAAATATGACCATAGGTTTGGAAACAATATTATGAGTATGATCTGATTAATTAATGAAAACAAACATGGACCATGCAGAGATATTTAATATAAGCACAGAGATAGAGATAATTTGAATTGCAGTTATGGTAAATAAGTTCAGTTAATTAAGGGTTCAACTCCTTAATTTATGCAAATGGTTAATGGACATAAACATTGATGGAGATGCACTAGTTCTGTTCAGTTACATTCTGTTCTGTTCATTTACATTCAGTTCAACTCAGTTAACTACTCAATTAGAGTTAGTTAATTAATGGAAGGCACATATCTTCATGTGGAAGATAATTATGGAGTGCCAGCTTGACACCAAATTACTATGGGGTGCATGATTAAAGGTGGATTAGTGTTCTAAGTGTTAAGAATTTGTTTCTACATGAAACCATTCTATTTTTGTTGTAAAACCTAATTTGACTTGTTATTAAAGTGTTATGCGCTTGGCAAGTTAGATACGATGTTCCATTCGATCTCCACTCTCTGGTGCTCTTTGTGAAAGAAATCTGCTATTGTGTTGTAATAATTCTCTGATATTAATCTATCATACTATAAGATCGTTTGCTGGGTTTTTATCCTTTGAATCAGTAGAGGGTTTTCCTAGGCTATAAGACCTCGTAGAAACCCTTAACCTCATGGCATCTGGTGATATCTCTCACAAAACCTTTGCACAAATATTTGAGATGTGTAGAAATTAATCTAGAAGTAGGGGAAAAGTTGGGAGAAATTTTTGGGAACCCTACAATAGAAATCCAAAAGGAAATACCTCTAGTTCTGGTGGAGTCACAAGGATAGAAATAGGAAACCTATTGGAAAACTTCAAAACTAATATCTTAGGAGCAATGGGTTCTCAACTAGATGCTTTGCAAGATAATAAGAGGCAAGAGGAAGAGCACACAACAATGAGAATTTTCTATCCAAGATACAAGAATAAGTATCCCCAACAGGGATTCCCATTGAACAATATCTCCATATGTCACATTTGCACGGAGCATCATACAACAGAATGTTTCCCATCGTTTCCTAGGTTACAAGCCATATATAAGAGTGTGGATGTTTGTGAAACATCTAGGAGGCCTTGGAAACCTAGAGACCAAAAAACATATCAGGATTTATCACCACATCCCCCATCCTATTATCATTCCTACCAATAAGCTCAACAATGGAACACTTCAAGTTGGCAGAACTAGCCATCCAAGTACCCTCCTCCTCCTGCACATTTTGCTCAGCATTAGTATTGGCCACAGGGATGGAGGGGACAAGCATATCCCCTGTCACCACCTATCTCCACACCTAATCACCCTTATCCTCAGCACCCACCCAATATCCAACAACCTTTTCCTGGGTTTGTGCCTCTAGTTCCCCTTATTGCACAACAACCTCATCATTTCCAGAATGTAAATACTCCACGACCTACATTATTACCTGCACAACCAATACCTAACCCAGAAAATAAGCCAACTAAAGCTCTCAACAAAATTAAGCTGCAAACTCTTCCATCCTATGTTATTTTGACTGCACCTGTGCATGAAATCCAATTACGATCTAGAAGAGTTGTGAATGACAAACCCAAGTCATCATTCATCATTCATGAGGAGGAGGAAGAAGAAGAAGACCGCAATGAAATCATGAATGAAGCTATTTTGTAGGATGTGGATATTTCAAAAATTCCAGTGCATACCCATCCTCAACAAGAACCAACTCAGGAACGAAAAAACCCTCCATTCCTGGGATGACTAGCAATAGAAAAACTTGTGATTTGTCTTGAGTATGATATTCTATACGAACTAAAAAAATATATATGTCAAAATTCCTCTATTACAGGATATTGAGGATATACCAACTTACAACAAGGTAATAAAGGAACTTCATATCAAAAACCCACATAAGAAACAGAAAGATCCCCTCATAATTTATGTTATGGGAGAGATGTATGAGTATATGACAGACCGGTCTAGAATTGTAAAATATACAAATACGGGGAGCCTAGTAGTAATTGTTATTGTAAATAATATTTCCATAGAAATACACTTATCGATCTAGGATTTGCTATTAATATGATGACCACTGTAGTTTTAGAAATTTTACAGCTGGGACAGTTTCTCTAACCTACCCCTTCAATCCTAGAATGAGCAGACTGCACCACGGTAAAACCTGCTGGAGTGCTGGATGATATTATTGTATCAGTGGCTTCATGGGAATACCCCGTTGACTTTATGGTTGTAGAATAAAAGGATCCTTCTAAAGGAAATCCTATTATCCTGGGAAGACCATGGCTAGCTGCTTCTAATGCCTTTATAGGATGTAGGGATGGGAAAATGACCATTTCTAATGGGTTGTCTACGCAGAAATGTTTTTTATACCCCTCAGCACAACTAGTAACTGAAAAGTTTTGAGGTTAGATTTTTCTTTTGGGGATGAAAATTTTGAAGACCTTTCCCTTTCTAATGTCTACTCTTGGGAACTTCAGGAGCAAACTACTGAGAATGTGTTAAATCAATTTGTTTCTTCAACAACTTGTATAGAGTTCCATCAGTATATTGCTCAATTCGATCAAATTTTTGGAGATGATTTTCAAGAAAATTTGGACCTCTCAACATTTGTGGATACATCATGTTTCTTTGCAATTGAAGAGCATACAGGGTCTTATTCCACACCTTGTGAAGTTATCCCTGGAAAAATTCTACAGATAAATGCAAGGTTAAGTGAAAACCAACAAAAGAAGTTGCTCAATGTTCTTAGAAGTCAAGCTGGAGCATTTACATGGGAATACACTGATATGAAGGGTATACACCCTAACACTTGTATTCACCGTATTTACATGGATGCAAGTATACCACCTGTAAGGCAACCTCAAAGGAGGATGAATCCTACTTTGAAGGACATAGTTATTAAAGAGGAGTTACAAAAAATTCTCAATGTTTGGTTCATCTACCCAATCTCAGACATTAAATGGGTGTCTCCTCTAGTGGTAGTCCCAAAGAAAGTCATGGGGAAATGGCATATTTGTGTTGACTTCTGAGAGTTGAATAAGGCTACTCTTAAAGACTATTTTCCCTTTCCCTTTATCGATTAAGTGCTAGATACCCTGTCCGACAAACAATACTTTTATTTTCTTGAGGGGTATAGTTGATACAATCAGATCTTGATAGCACCTGAGGATCAGGATAAGACTACTTTTACTTTGCCTTGGGGGACATATGCCTATAGATTTTTATCATTTGTCCTATGTAACGCACCTTCCACTTTTCAACGGGTAGTCTTAGGAATTTTTGTTGATCTTATACATGACTCCATAGAAGTGCATATGGATGATTTTATATCTTATGGTAATATATTTCAATAGGCTCTTGATAATCTTGAAAAGGTACTGATCCGATGTCAAGAGACAAACCTAGTCTTGGGATCAAGGTAGACCTTGCCAAAATAGAAGTAATTGTTGATATTCCCTCTCCAAAAATTCAAAAGGAGGTAAGTAGCTTTCTTGGCCATGCAGGCTACTACCGATGTTTTATTGAAAATTTTACTAAAATAGTTGCACCAATGCTTAAGCTGCTTATGAAGGATGCATAATTCCAATGGAATGAATCTTGTCAAAGTGCTTTTGAGGTCTTAAAGGCTAAGTTACATGCAGCAGCAATACTTATGGGTCCTTATTGGTCCCTTCCTTTCCATATATCCACTGATGCTTTTGACATGGCCATAGGAAGGGTCCTAGGTCAAAAGGAAGACCAAGCATCTTATGCCATCTACTTTGTTAGCAAGAATTTGAATCCCGATGGACTGAATTACACTATTACTAATAAAGAGTTTTTTGGTAGTAGTCTATGCTATCAATAAATTTTTCCATTACATTACAGGATATGAGTTTTTTGTGCATATGGATCACTCTGCCATTAGATTCTTAATGAACAAACAAATTACCAATAGTAGGGTAACCCGGTGGATTCTTCTATTACAAGAGTTTAACATCACCGTCATTGATCTACTGGGTCAAGAGAATTTTGTATCATATTTCCTCTCTCGTATTCAACATGATGACGGTGCTAAACTCATTGATGATACTTTTCTCGATGAACATCTATTTGCTATGTATGTTCAAACTCATTGGTTTGCAGACATTGCTAATTATTTAGCAACTGGAAAGTTACCAAACCACTTGTTCATACACGAAAAACTCTGACTTATATTCTGAGAGTTCTAACTACTCTGGGTTGAAAATGATATTTTTTGTACTGGCCCAGATCTTATTATTAGATGATGCATATGGGAGGATGAGATGACATAAATCCTCCATGCATGCCATGATGGGACATGTGGCGGGCACTTTTTTGATAAGAGGACATCATACAAAGTGTTGCATTCTAGATATTACTGGCAAAGAATGTTCAAGGATTCGGCCTTGTATGTTAGAGGATGTGACAGTTTCCAAATAATGGGTAGACCTATGTCAGCTGATGAGATGCCCTTATAGCCTCAGGTCATGATTGATCCTTTTGAGAAATGGGATCTTGATTTTGTAGGTCCAATCTCTCCCCATGTCCCGCAAAAAAAAGTATTTCTTGGTTTGCATGGAATATGCCAACAAATGGGTAGAATCTAAAGATTTGTTTTGAGCCATAGACAAATTTGTGGTAGAATTTATATATGAAGAGATATTTACTCAGTTTGGTGTGCCTGGGGAAATTGTCACTGACCAGGGTTCTCAATTCACCTCCAAATTGATGAAAGAACTTACCACAAAGTATGGCATCCGAAATTGTAATTCCTCGACTTACCACCCACATGCTGATGGCCAGGTAGAATCGACCAACAAGGTATTGGAAGCTATCTTAACCAAAACCATTCAACTACATCATAAGGACTGGGTAGATAGAATCCTAGAGGCCTTGTGGGCCTATCGAATAACATGGAGAAACACTACTAGAAATACACCCTATGAGATGGTATATCGGAAACAAGTTCTTTTACTTATCGAATTCCAAGTTAATACTTTTTGTATGGATGTACAATTAGGCATGGATTTGGAAGAGGCACAAAAACAATGAGTTTTACAGATTAATGAGTTAGATGAGATTAGACAAGATGCAGTCCAAAGAACAATCTTAATACGAAATCAACGGAAAAAATGGCATGATAAATTTATTAAACAAAAACAGTTTAATACCGGGGATTTGGCATTACTGTTCGACTCAAGGTATACAAATGTCAAAGGAAAATTAACTACCAGTTGGATGGGTCCATATGAGGTAGTTATAGTTTTTGATAATGGGTCAGTAAAAATTAAGACACTTGATGGTTTGCAAATTTACTTTTGTTGTAAATGGAAATAGACCTAGACATTATCATCAATGAATATAGAAACAACATTTTGTGCAGAATGCCTTACAACAGAAGGAGATGGAGCTTGTTGAAGAGGAAGTCATTCCTCCTCCTCATGGTTCTTAATTATTTTGGGCTGTCTTCATTTGTATATATGTAAATATACTTTTGTTTCTTCAAATAAATGAAAGTCATTTCTAACAAGATGACTGTATTTATACATGGGATTCATTCTTATGAGCAACTTATGGAATTTTGCAATTAAAACAAGAAGACTCATTTTCTTTCCCTAATTTTGATAAATTTCATATGACTTTTCTTTGTACATATGTTTTTGTTGTAAATAAATTTGAATCATCTAACAAATGGTTTTGCAGTTTGATTACAAGAACCTTATGTCTATAATCATCTCATGAAATATTACCTGAAAGGGAAGTGCTCTAAAAACAAAACTCACCATGTATCCTAACTCCTTCTCTTTTGATTATTGTTGAAAATTGAAATTTATAGTGAAAAGCTAAAGTGTTCTTTATATCATTTCTAACCACTTTCTTCTATGATTATTTTTTATTAATTTCATTTTTATGCTTTTATATATGGTATTTGGTTTAGACATGCACATTTATGATTTATCATTAGAATAGTTGCTTAAGACCAACTCTAATCATCATATTTTTTCAAAATTTTATCTTACACCTATGGACGACTAGTTCATCCTAGACTCATTATCAAAACTTGTCTATTAAGCATCCATTAAAAAGGTATCCCAAGAGTGAGAGATATTTCTACTTGTGGTGAAAATTACTGGTCTTTTATGAAGACGATAGACTGAGAGGTCAAGGCACAACTTTAAGTTATGCTCTTTTGACATGATCTATAATTCAGGATACTATAAATAAAGTTACTTAAAAGGTTCGCTCTAAAAATTTGAATTATGTGTTTAGGAGGCTTAACATGATCTTGTACCAACCGACTTCCACATACTAAAATCGTTATACGAAGCAAACCCACCAGGGTACTGAACAGGCCTGCTGGCAGCGGGTCCATGCTAAGTAAAATATTAAACAAGGAAGATCAATAAATGCAAGTAAACTCATCGAGGTACTGAACAGGCTCGTTGGCAGCGGGGATATGCTTACATGGTACCAAGATAAACCAGTTGGGGTACCGAACAGGCCTGCTAGCAGCGGGCAATATCAGGTCAAAGGGATATGGTTAATGCATCACTATGCACATGGCTCATCTTTAAAAAAAAAACCTGGAGTATACGAATACATATCTAGGCCAATTATTTATACTGTCATTAGAGACTGGATGTAAGTTGGACTTAGACCCTATCATCTAATTCAAACAATACATAGGATATGATTATCCTAGAAATGGGACCCACAATTATAGAAATCTCACAAACTCCTGGGTGAACTTTATCTATATTCTTTGGATGACAAGAGATTTTTAAAATGAGTCATGGATGACTGGTTTTCCTAAGGCATTTTTCACATCAGTTGTACTATCATTATTCATATGGTCTTCCTAGGAACTGCTATTTTTTTTACGAATGTACATATTTGAATCATCTCCATTTATTAGTTATTATTTATTTTTCTCATGAAAATAATAACAACATTTTAGAGCTATTGGCTAAACTATTAATTGAAAGCATTTGGGTATTAATTAGTTTTCTTTGATGGCTTGAGGACACACCATATTTTTGGTTTGGGGGAGGTTCAAAACTGTCTTTACTTTTTGATTATTTATAAAAAATTCATTTATATCTGACAAAATGATAGGTATTTCCAGGATAATGTAAGTAGCAGAAGATTGTTCCAATCCATGGTAAATAAAGAAGAGCATGACTAAAGTTTCAGAAAGGTAGGCTTACAGCATCCTTTTGTGTGCAAACAACCCCAAAAAAAATTGCTCCATAACTAGCAGCAGTCAGATCCAACAAAACACATTTTGTACAGAAGGTTTGTATGAAGGATTGAAGGAAGGGTTGAATGACGATCCGAATGAAGTGTCGAATGAGGCAAATGAACGACAATATGAATGGAGTGCCAAATGGTGATCCGAATGAAACCATAGATTATAATAGTATGATTTAGTATGCTAAGGTATCTAATTTTGAATTCTGCTGACATGATCCAATTGACTCACCATACGAGGGATCAATCAAATGTCATCTCTACACTCAATCTCATTCCTTTACTCATCTCGAGTTCATCAAATAAATCAATTGACCATGCATTATTTTGATTTTCAGACTCATTTCTTTGGCTATCATATGGTTTTAACTCTTCATTAAGTTATATGCATGCGATCTATCATTGTACTAATTAAAAGTCATCATGATATTTTATGTCACCTATGCTTATAATCTCATGATGAAAATTACATTCAACCTATCCAAAGTTTACTTTGGACATGGTCGAATATATCATAACCATATGAATTCACCACTGCACGCATTTTTGTGATGGAACACGATTCAATATATTTGCATGATAGTGTGATCATTTAAACATGCTAAATCTCTGCTCACGATCATTCGACCATTCGAATGGGTCGCAATTTAAACCAGTGCTTGCATGAATTTTGCTTCATTCTTGTTGCCGTCATCCTCTCTGAGTCTATCGAGCTGCATTTCTTGCAATTTCTTGCATCCACCTACCTCTGTTAAGCATGTCGATCCGCTATGAGCCTAGCAGCTACCAAGATTTTCTCTCTATCCATCAATTCAAAGCATGCCGTGAAATTTTTCTTCGAGCAGGTTGGGGTCTGTTCCTCCATCTTATCCAGGGCCACGATCATGAGATATCACTCCTATTTTCCAAGGGATTCGATGGAAAAATGGCTAAGGTTGGCCATCTTACCTTTCCTGTGACTGAGGAGTCTATTGCATTGGCCAGAAAACTTTCGAGGGAGGGTTCTCATTGGCACAAACATATTTTTCTCCCCCTATCGGTCCACAAATTTTCTCTCAGGTCCAAGTATCAGTATGTTGTAGGAACAAAAGGGTACCACAGGGAGTGGATTAAGCTAGAGTATCTCGAGCCCTTGATTGTCATCATCCAGTTGATCACCTGTGAAGGTAAGTGCACCATTTTCAAATCCTGAAACCTTAGATTATTGACACATTTCATTAATAACCATGCCGTAAATTTCCCATTTTATTTTCTAAAGAGCCTACAAAAAATGTCGAGACAGGTTAGGAAAAATATCACTAACCCCTCTGGTAGCTTATATCACCACTGTCTCATTAAAATCCTAATCAATTATCAATTGAAGGAAAAGGGGAAAACCTGGGATAGATTTGTGTTTTAAGTACTGAATCCCCATTTGGTCAAGAAGCCCCTTGATAAAACCCCTTCCTCTCAAAAGCATCACTGATTCCATACTCGTGCTAATGAGCTTGCTAAAACCCCAGCCCAAGCAAAAATAAATTCTAAGTCTATGCGGTTTGATGAGGGTACCTTAGGATAAATGCACGTTATCCATTCATCCTCCTCTCCTGAGCTTGTCCATGAGGACATGACCACGAAACCCCCATTCTTTTCACCGATACCCACTAAGTCAAGAAAGCCCAACCATGATCAGTCTATCGACTAGACCATCGTCAATTCTATCGATCAGTCCATCATTCAACCAATGCACTCAGATAGTCGTGATGATGAAAGAGATGACCTTGTCCTTGACACACCCCTTCATGCATTAGCCAATGTCTCTACCCATTTTCTTGAAGATCCTGCTTTTGAACTTTCCCCTGCAGACATTGAAGATAAGGCTCTCGAGGAACACATTACATCTGTTGATCACAAACCATGTCTAAAGGGATCGAGCCCTAAAAATGATCCCCAGTCTTTTGTAGAACCATATACTCCACTTGAGTAGATTATGAACATATTGACGCAAGACATAGCACAGTTAAAAATCCAGAATGAGAAGTATGCTGAATTAATCTATGAGCTTCGTGAAGAGAACAAAGAATTACGCTCCCAAGTGAAGAGTGTTGAATATTTGAACAATGCCAAAACAACTTCCCACATTTTTCTCTGGTTGAGGCATGATGCCTTGAAGGACCAGTTCAAGAGGATTAAGGATAAATCTACTTCCTCTTCCAAGTCGAAGGCAACTGCTTCCGCATCTCAGTCTTCTTCCTGAATTCCTCTCTATTTTTCTCAATGGGACCTGGCATATCTTTGATTTGTGGGAATGTTGATGTCCATTGTTGTCATTGTTTTTGGCCATTAAAGGTACTCTATTGGCACTCCTTTTCTTCATTTTTGGAATATTAATCTATAATTCTTGCCATTAAAACCATCAATCAGACCCAGGTATGAACTTATTTACATAACACTTGAATATTGATTAAATCTCATCATTTTATGGTTTATTGACAATTATCTCATATTTCTAGACATTCTTGGCATATAGTTTTTGTTTTACAGGTTGTGGTTGTCATTCATACCTTCATTCAGATGCGTGCTCATTGTTATAGCGGATTTCACCACACTAGGTGAATCACACATTGTATGGCCTTCCCCTATCCCGCTGCAGACTCATTATCCCCTATGGACCATCTATTGTCTTTTGATGTATTATTGACCATCCCTAAAACATTACAAAAATGATATACGCGACCTTTTCCCCGATAACCGCATACATACGCGGATATTCCCTATATAGTCGCGTACATCGGGATGTGTGCATAATCCAAAACTGTTGGACAAT
>LPNX010016427.1:566714-576633 GCA_001517045.1 Pseudotsuga menziesii | reverse complement strand
AGTGTTAGATGTTTTTATTTCTATTGCATATTGGAGAAGATTGATTTCTGGAGTCTAGCTGTCTGTTGTGGTACCCCAAGCCATAGGAATTTCTCTTCGTAACACTCATGCTGAAGATACCTAACCATATTTAGACCATGTTTTAGCTCTCCACTCGCACCATTGGATTCATTGGTTGGAATATTTTGGAGCAATACAGACAAAAACTGTGATGTGGGTTCTGTTAGCAACGTGTCCCTCATGGTTTGTGATCCTTCGTTCTAGAAGATACGCGTTCCTATCTGCCCATCCTGACAACACATCAGCTTCCCACGTCAAAGGAAATCAATGCACCAACTACTCGCGTCAAAGAGAACCAACGCCAATGGAATCATGAAGATGGCCTATGTGTTGTCATGAACCGTTCATGTAGCTATTAAGACCCTCTATTTTTAGAGATATCGACCATTGAAAGGGTTGACCTGCTCTCTTATTGTAAAACTTATATAAATACGCCTATGGTGGAGAACACAATAATGATTTTATGCATAGAAACGCTGAGTTAGAAGATGCTTTTTAATATTTTCCAATTAATGGAATTTTTTTGTTTTTAGTTGTTGATGTTTTGTTGGTGATTGAGCTGAGTTAGCTTCAAATAAATGATTGCTGAGAAGGCCCCCTCAACAACCAGAGGTTTTTCATTGTGTATATTTCGTTATTTCTTTTCTGCAGATAAGTAGTTTTCATTTTCAATATTTAACTTGGTTTTCCTATAGATGTTGTTTTGTTTCCTGGAATATATTTCTTGCTTTTAATACAATTTACATTTTCAGAATTTAGAACAACAGATCATACTTAGTTTCTGTTAGTTTTCCTTTTATCTTTTCCCATTGCTATTAGATATAATTTATTATTTCAGTATTTCAAGATTAGTTTATAATTAGATTTAGTTCTGCTAATGTTACCATAGTTGTAGATTAGTTTCACTTACATTTCAGCCTTGTTCTATTATGCAATAGAAGTAGTTTATTTCCTTAGATAATGATTAGTATAAGTTGCTTCTTGTTATTCCAACTTTAAATAGTCTATTTACTGCTTCCTTGCACTACAGGTTCATATGCATAAACTAGCTAGCGTTAGATCATTTCGTTTTCTTATTTTCTTACTTTATATCGTTTTCTGTCATTTAGACTGTCATCCAGATTGTCATATGAACTTTAATATTTTCTGCATTGTTTTTATTATCAATGAGGATTCAATTTCTTGGATTTTTGAAGTGTAATATTTTTTGTAATTGATCAGCATTTATACATGTAATTAGGACCTTGTTCTACACCATATATATTTCAATTAAAGCTTCATATTCATCCTTAGCTTTCATTCGTTTCTGTAACTTTGCCTTAGTTTACTTCTTAGATTATGTTTTTTTAGTTGATCTTTTATATCTGATTTCCAAACTTATTATTAATCTAGAACTTGTTAGTTTCGTCCTTAACTTAGTTTGCTTCATTTTTATTAAGTAATTTCATTCTACAAAAGTTTTTATGGTTTCTTAGTTCAAGCTTAGGAGTTTTCTTTTCCATTCACATATTTAATGTAGATGGGACTTGTTTCAGAAATAAAATATCTTTATTAAGTTTTCTACTTGCTTCTAGATTACATTTATTTCCAAGTCATTTGCATATGTTTAGATTTCCTTAAATGTGTTTCATGCTTTACCTTTATAGGATAACATACCTCCAACTTCAAAGTAATACATGTTCTTGGTTTCTTGATTAATAGATCAATTAATAATAACATCTCATTTCAAATCAATCTTAAGTAGGTTAACTAGAGTCATTTACTTATGAATAAAGAATAGATTACAATCTTTACAATCACTTGTAATTGGACACTTTTTAGCTTACATCTCTTTGTAGAGGTTAAAATAGATTTACTTTCTTTCAGTTTCCTTGTTTCCTTTGAAAGTCATTTCGATACACCTTCTCCAGTTACTGTCACATTTGATACATATCCTCAAAATCCTCAAGTGGAATGGAATTAAATAATATAGCTTAGTTTTGAGTATTTGTTAAATGCATGTATAGTTTAACAATTGAATTTCTTAGGTATATTAAGTAGTTGTAATATTTCCTTGGATAATATAATTTCTTATCTTCATATAGTTACGGTTCTGAACTTGTTCATAGACTTTCTAATTCCTAGATTAGAAGCTGAATAATGGATCAATAGGTTTCACTATAAAGATTAGTTTACTTTTGATCAAGTATTCTTCCTTAGAATAGTATTGTTTATATCGTTTGAGTTATTGTTCATAGAGTAGAGTAGTATAGACTGATACTACTTTGATCTATTGGTTTTGGTAAAGTCTAATTAACTTAGTAGTTGTATTTTTGAATTTTGACTCGGTTTTTCATTTTGAAAGATGTTTCTATCTTTTCATTATTAAAATATTTCTATGATATCCTAGGTACCCTTCTACCTTAGCATATATTTTTTGTCAACTCCAAGTTTACAAACCCTGGTTGATAAATTAAATATTTGGTGAAGTCATTAAGACAATAAAACACCCAACAACTGGTTTACCTAAGAATGTTAAACAACATGACTCATTCATGGTTGTAGTAGATAAATTGAGTAAGGAAACTCACTTTATTCGGGTAAATCCTACATATAAGGCTGTTAACATCGCTAATATATTTATGAAAGAAAATTTTCAGGTTGCACACTGTACCTAAGATTGTAATCTCAGATAGAGATGCAAAATTCATGGGAAATGTTTGGAAGGATTTATTTAAAGGATTAGGAACGTAATTAAATTTTAGCACCGCAGATCAATGAAAAAAATGCAATAGTAAATCAAATTTTTGAAGACATGCTTGGAATGTACATAATGAATAAACTAGGTAAGTGGGAAGATTACTTGCATTTAGTAGAATTTGCATATAACAATCACTTTGAAGTTTCAGATGGATTAATTCCATTTGAGATTCTGTATGGATGAAAGTGTAATACTACAATTTCTTGGAGCAGTCCTGTTGATAGATTAATGTTAAGATCTGATTTAATAAAATATATGCAACTAACAATGAAACAGGTACAACATAATTTGAAGGTTTCCCAAGATAGGAAAAATAGTTGTGCCAACTTAAAAGAAATCCACGAAATTTCCACGTAGGAGAAAATGTTTATGTAAAGATAAAACCCAAGAAATGCTCCATAAGATTGGGAAAATACTCAAAATTGGTGCCCAGGTATTGTGGGCCATTTGAAATTTTGGCAAATATTGGATTGGTGGCATCTCAGTTAGCATTAGCGCCTACAATATTTAAGTACACAATGTTTTTCATGTTTCGATTTTAAATAAATACATTCATGTTGCTACTCATGTGATTGAATAATGTTATACAGGTGGAACATGAAGGAGAGCTTGAAGTGGAACCACAACGTATTTTGGAAAAGAGAGAACGTTTACTCCAGAACCGTACCATCAGACAAGTCAAGGTGCAATGGAAGCACCTTAGTCTAGAAAAGTCCACTTGAGGATTGGAAAGTTATATCCACGAGGCATATCCAATTCTATTTCAAGAGGAAATAATGGAGGAAATACAAAGAAATAATAATACCAATGACGATGTTATCCTTTAAGGGGAGGTCTGTGTAAGAAACCAAACAATTGTTAATTATTTATTACTTGGAATATTTATTTTTTAAAATATATTTTAACAATAAAGTCAAAATGAATGTAATGGATTATTATTATTGAATAAATAAAATACTAAGAGGAACCAGAACTGAAGTAGTTGTTAAAAGAGTGTTCGCTGACCCACAAGGAGAAATGACAAATGGCGAAAGCTGCTGAGCTAGAACTCAAGTGATGCAGGAGGCATCTTCCTCAAAATTAGGTCAAGACTTATTATGGAGTACCAAAGAGAAGGAGGCCCATAAATGACCAAGTCCTAGGAAAAATACTACAAAATAGTATGTCCATAGAATAAGCAAGAGGTTGAATATGGATGGGGAAATGATCCCTCAATGTAAAGAGATGGAACAGTAATTGGATTTTGTCCTTTTGGTTCAACAAACAAGCTCGGGGGTTATGGAGGAAGTAAGATTTAGCTGCTCTAGGAGTTGGTTGGGAGAAACGTTAGCTTCAGCTAAGTTTCCCCAATAGTGTTTATTAAATATTTAGTACTAATAATTACATTCTGAAATAATATTTGAATTCTATGTGCATTATAAACTCATAATTATACTATACATTTATTTTTATTATTTTAATCTCTTTCAATAATATGTTCTTAGTATAATTCGTTATTTATTAATTACTCATGTACAAAATGTAGAAAATTGCAAATCTCTTATTTATGTAGAAAATTTTAATGGTAAATAAATTTTCTCTACAATATTTTCCTATGTTATTCTACATTACTACAAATCAAACCCTTTAAGTGCATACTCACAAATTTAGTAGTAAGAGCCGAGAGATTCTTCACAGAGATCTCGTTTATNAGATAACTTTACTAACATTTTATAATACACACACACACACACACACACACACACACACACACACACACACACACATATATATATATATATCGAATTAATAAAAATATCTAAGTAAGTTTAAACCAATCACTCTCCTCTAGGAGATGAAGGATTCTACATAGAGTCTATGTGTGCTTAAATTTAACACACATATATTTTATTAAACCTAGTCTTTGTTTGGGCTTCCATACCGAGATTAGGACAAATCTAAGTATATTAAAAAATAAAAAATAACTGAACAAAGGGATCACGATTAATTAAACCACTTCCAACCAAGTATTCAATTAACAAGTTAATCATCAACGGCCAACTCATAGATTTGATTTTCCAAAGTCAACGATAATAAAATCAAGTTAAACATGGAGTGAGATTATGAGATTATCCACAAAATCAATATCATATCCAAATTTTAAATACAAATAGTAAGATCTATACTTCCTCCAATCATATCTACAAGTTTTAAGAACTTAACCAAATACAAATGCTCAAACTCTCTGTTTCGGGTATTCATACCCAGAAATACATATGTTTGAGGTATTTATTAAATTAAATATCAAGACACATTTGACCTAACATCCATTAAAATATTCTACAAAAATCAACACAGTTCAAGCAAGATCAACAAATCAGTCTTTAACCAAAATAACTCACATACACAAAAATAACTCACATATGAACCTTACACTTTAACAACTGTGAAATCTATAATGGATGCAAAATCCATTATATCAAATCACATACATAATTACTATAATCTTCAAATACATTCCAAGCGTTGGAGGCTATGAAGCCCTTCCATAACCATTACATCTAAATACAAAACCATCAAGGGTTATGTTAAACAAAACTTATCTTAAAAAGTTGTTAGTGGTTGTAAAGCCCTATTTTTTTCTTTTCCTTTAAACCTCAAAATAGAGTAACCAGTAACACAAATTAAACCACAAATCCAAATGGAGTCATACCTCGTGACTGTGTGTTTTCCCTGAGCATTTACTGCAAAAATCTGCTCCATTCCATTATACATGCAAAGGCAAGGGACTGATAAACGTTAGTATTGAGTTACACTCCTTAAAAAATTTACAAACATTCTAACAAGAAGAGTAAGGGACGAGGATTCTCACCTCAGGGATAGGAAGGAATACGTCTGAGAGGAGTTAACTTTGTCACCACTCCCGGGTGGCCAAATTCCAAATCTCCTTCATTTGCAACCAAAAGGGGATAACCATTTACAACCATCGAATGGAGATTAATTGTTCCAAACTTAAAAACCCTATATGGTGTGAATGTGCTTACCTTGAAGGTTGACTTGAGCTGTTGAGGCAATTCCAAGTCATCTCCCAACAACTTTTGTACCCATTCATGGCAACCTGGCTATGCCTGTCAAAACAAGGCTAGAAGTAAAAACCTCTCATAAAAAATTGAAATGAAATCCATTATTTAACCAATGCTTAGAAACAATATTTCCTTACATCCATTACTTGTATAAAGGGCTAGGAGTTTACTCCTCCTGGTTACCTTCCCATCCTCTGCTCTGCACAACAAAAGGAATGAAATTCATGATAAAAACTAGAAGTAAATGTACTAAATGAAATAGAACCGAGGTTTAAAACTGTTTACGTGAAAAAAATACATTCTAGGCTTGAGAAGCTCTCGATGTTTTTGAAGGGAAAACAACTCGGTTGATTCCAATCATTCAATGAGTAAGGGTTGGCTGATTTTGTGCAAGAATCCATGCAACCATTGAAACTTTATAGTAACCTTTAAACAAACCCGGTATTGCAGAGTAAAACCAAGTATGGATGGCATATCCCGAGGGTTTAACATGGTCACAACAAGACATGGAGTGACCGAAAAAAGCCATCATTGAACGAGAAACATTATGCAAACAAACCCCCTCAAGACAAATTGAATGCAAGTTAATAACCATACTAAAACCTCTTCATCAACAAAACACCAGATCACAGACAGTTGGAGGGCTAGGATCATTCCTACAGTGGTCAGTTAATCTTCCTGGCTGCGCTATCATCTCATAGCGAGGTTAACAACAAAAACTTAACATCGCTTTAAAATCTTCCTTAAAAACCCTCGTGATCCAAGTTGTAAACCACTTGTGCCTCCCAAGGGTCATAAGCCAAAAACCTTGGCTAAATTTTATGAGAATGATCCCATATAAATCGACCATTATCAATTACGAGCTACAATAGATCCCAATACATATTATATGGGATAAACATGTGTCAAACTCATAGGAAGGAAAACATAGGTGTAAGACCTTATGCATATTATTTTCTTAACAAATGTAGCTAGAACTAAGGCTTATACCTTAGATAACAAAATCAATATATTCTTAAACTCCAAGACTTAAAATATCACCTTCACAAGGTTGAGATAGGCAAGGGAGAGACAAACCATGTCATCATACTAGTAAAGAGTTAAATCTTATCCATGGACACAAATAAATAACGTGTTATGAGAAGCAATTTATAAACAATTTATTATTATTATTATTATTATTATGGAAATTAAGGATATGTGGCATATAAGGTAATTATAATTAAATATAGCTAATCCAAGATTTTGGATTAATGTTAATAATTAAAATTAGTTATCTAAATTAGTTTAGATGATAATTAAAAGTATATATATATTATAATAAAAATGTTTTGAAAATATAATATTATTAAAAAATTTGTAATTTTGTTATGTATAAAAAGATAAACACTTAGATAGCAGAGACCATTAACTAAAATAAATGGTTAGATCAATCTTTTATTGGAACCACAAATATTAAGAGAAAAAAAAACACTATTAAGATTTTATTTTATTAAAAATAATTGAATTTTTTTATTTATGGATTTTTATTTTTATTTAAATTATTTATAATATATTATTAATTTTATAAAATAAATTTAAAAATATGTGATTAGATAATTTTATAATTATTTTTGATATATTTTTATAAAAATGAATATTTAGTAAAAAACTATTATAAATAATTAGTTTATATTCAAAACATATTTATGTAACTTTGGATTGTAGATCTATGTTAATTAAAAAAATTATGTTAATTTCGTAAGTTAAAGACATTTAACTTTTGCAAATTCATGGTGCATGAGAAAATAGATGACAATTAACCTAAACAAATAATCAAATCAACTCTTTCAAAATCATGACGATTAAGAGACGGGACAGCAACGACGAGCTTAGTTGGTTGGGCCTGAAGTTAGGGCTCTGCTGATGTGGGGCTTAAAAAACTAAAAATTAAAAAAATTAGCTTTAATTATTTACAATTACTTGGTTCGGGGTATTTGGTGGTGTAAAGAATTTTTTTTTTTAAGATTAGCTTTAAGAATGTAAGAATATTTATAATTACTTGGCTTTGGGTATTTAGTGATGCGAAGAAGAAATATTTGAAAGATTAGTTTTAAGATCATTTATAATTATTATTGGTGGTTATAATTTGGTATTTGGTGTTACAAAGAAGAAATATTTGAAAGATTAGTTTTAAGATTATTTATAATTACTTGAGTTTATAGTTGTTGTAATAACATTATAGAGTTTAGGTTTATAGTTGTTATAATAACATTATAGATTTTAGTTTATTCACTTTTGGTTAGGTTTCATATAGAGGTGAATATTCAGAAATCCCAAATTTTGGAAGATTCTGTAAATTTTATTAGAAGTGGACGGATTTGTCTATTTGCATTGGCACATTATTAGTTTTTTTTGCCATGCACTGTGGTTAATATGGTTAATAGTTTATTAATTAGTTGTTTGGTCAAATGATATTGACCTATGATTTTGACGTTATATAATCTTATATATACTGCTACTAATTAATAATGAAAAAGCAATCAATCTTCGTTACAATGTGTATTTTCTACCTCATCTATGTTTTGTTATCTTTTAACATTTCTTGGCATCGTGATTCTTACGGTGGGCCAGAATTGGAAGATGTTACTGTGACATTTGATGTGCCATTGTATACGACTACGAGTGGCCTCACTCGTAGTCGTAATATTTTACATATAGTTCATGTAATTTTGGTTGTTCCCCATGTCGTTTTGGTTTCTTAAAGGATGAGGCATAGATATGGGTGTGTGCAAGAAGTTGAAGGCCTCTTTTGGCGCGTTAGATGCAATACAAAACTGAAAAAACAGACATCCATCAATTTGCATGGATATTCTGAGACACTCACACAATGAATCTTGCGATCAGTTAGAAACAAGAAATGTAGGAAATTGAATGACCTTTCCAAATATATAATTTTTTTCTATTGAAAATGTTGTTAACTATATAAAGTTAGATATTTTTTAACCGGCACTTTTTATTTTTGGGACAAATTATAAGGTATATGTTTTTGTGGGTGCAGCGTCTGAGTGCGTAAATGATGGAATAAACTTACGAAAACTGGTATACATATAGAGAACATATAGGACTAGTGCAAGACTATTTTTCCAGTAATAAAAATAATATTTTTAAATTTGTTTTTAATTATCTAAGAGATCAAACCTCGAAAACAGTATCTCAATTGTGGGTGCAGCGTTTGAATGTCTTAATGCAATTATTTGGAAGTGGGTTTCTTATAACATGTAGAGGTTGGTGTTCTTTAGTGCACCATACAACTTTTTTTTAAATGGTTGAGAAACGAAAGAGATATGGAAAAAACACTAACAATGTGTTTTTTGAGTTGAGGAGTGATGACAGAAGATAAATAAGAAAAAAATAGAAAAAAATATGTATTCTTGTTAAAATTTACATATTTAGAATCTACAAAAAAAAACATATATGTTTCTAAAATCTCACAAAAAATGGAGGTGTACAGCATAATCAGACAAACTGCTAAACATGAGCATATTGGAAATTTGGATATAATATTGAATTAGCCATGGTTTATCATACTCCAAGGCATAGGCATGTTGAATCCGAAGAAAAGTACAAAGAAGACACATAGGAATAGGAATTCCATGAAAGCATGGGTGGAGGCTCGGCCTTGTCATTTGGTGGGAATTTTTTTTTGAATTTAACCAATACGTGAGTGCGATTTAGTAAAGCCAAACATGTGCATGATTTAGTAAAGCCAAACGTGCACGTGATTTATAAAATCCAAACGTGTGCGCATTGTAGTTAACATCATTTTCATCATTATCATCAACACCATTATCATCATCATCATCATCATCATCATCATCACCTTCATCATCACGTTCATCATCATCATCATCACCATCCTCATCCTCATCATCACCATGATCATTGGTCATTGCTCATCCTCATCATCGCCATGCTCATTGGTCATCGCTCATCCTCATCATCGCCATGATCATTGGTCATCGATCATCATCACCATCCTCATCCTCGTCATCACCATGATCATTCATCATCGATC
>LPNX010016427.1:559214-564214 GCA_001517045.1 Pseudotsuga menziesii | reverse complement strand
ATTAACATCATGAACATCATCATCACCATCGTCGTCATCATCATCAACATCAACATCATCATCATCATCATCATCATCCTCATCATCCTCATCATCATCATCATCGCCATCCTTATCCTCATCATCAGCATCGCCTTCCTCATCATCATCATCATCATGAACATCATCGTCATCATCATCATCATCTTCATCCTCCTCCTCCTCCTCCTCCTCCTCATCAACATGATCATCATCATCACCATCAACATCATGAACATCATCATCCCCATCACCATCGTCATCATCAACATCATCATCATCATCATCATCATCATCCTCCTCCTCATCATCATCATCACCTTCATCATCATCATCATCACCATGATCATTGGTCATCGATCATCATCACCATCCTCATCCTCATCATCAGCATCGCCTTCCTCATCATCATCATCATGAACATCATCGTCACCATCATCGTCATCATGATCAACATCATCATCACCATTGTCATCATCATCATCATCATCTTCATCCTCCTCCTCCTCCTCCTTCTCATCAACATGATCATCATCATCACCATCAACATCATGAGCATCATCATCACCATCATCGTCATCGTCATCAACATCAACATCATCATCATCATCATCATCATCCTCATCCTCATCATCACCTTCATCATCCTCATCATCACCATCAACATCATGAACATCATCATCACCGTCATCGTCATCATCATCATCATCAACATCATCCTCCTCCTCCTCGTCATCATCAACATCATCATCGTCATCATCATCATCATCGCCATCATCATCAGCATCGTCACCATCCTCCTCCTCCTCCTCATCATCATCATAAACATCATCATCATCATCATCATCATCATCATCATCACCATCCTCATCCTCATCCTCATCCTCATCCTCTTGATCATCATCATCATCATCACCATCATCATCATCATCTTCACCATCATCATCATCCTCCTCCTCATCATCACCTTCATCATCATCATCAGCATCAACATCCTCACCATCATCTTCATCACCATCATCACCATGATCATTGGTCATCGATCATCATCACCATCCTCATCCTCATCATCACTATGATCATTGAACATCTATCATCATCATCAACATCGCCATGATCATCATCACCATCGTCATCATCATTATCATCATCAACATCAACATCATCATCAACATCATCAACATGATCAGCATCATCACCATCAAGATCATGAACATCATCATCACCAGTGTCGTCGTCGTCATCATCATCATCATCATCACCGTCGTCGTCATCATCATCATCATCAACATCATCCTCATCATCATCATCATCATCATCAACATCATCGTCATCATCATCATCATCGTCATCATCACCATCATCACCATCCTCATCCTCCTCATCATCATCCTCATCCTCATCCTCCTCCTCCTCATCATCATAAACATCTTCATCACCATCATCATCACCATCATCATCACCATGATCATCAATCATCGATCATCATCATGAAAAGAGGCATGATCATCATGTTCATCATCATCTCCATCTTCATCATCACCATCGTCTTCATCACCATCGTCATCATCAACATCAACATCATGAACATCAACATCACCTTCCTCATCATCATCATCATCACCTTCATCATCATCATCAACAACATGATCATCATCATCACCATCAACATCATGAACATCATCATCACCATCGTCATCATCATTATCATCATCATCATCATCACCATCATGATAATCATCATCGTCTTCATCACCATCAGTATGGAGGGATGGAGTAAGGGAGAAGAAGGAACATATAGGGAGGGATGTAGAGGGAATGAGGGAGGTATATTTAGAAAGAGATAGGGATATGTAGGGATTATTGGGGCTATAGAGAGAAACATTTATATGCATGAAAAGAAGGGAACACTAAAAATATTTGTTTTGTTGCTAGCCATAGAAAACATTTTGGAAGTTATGATCTTATTCGTTGCCCTAGCCGTGCACCCACTCTACTAATTGTGCTTAACCATATCGCGTGCGCATTATACTTAAACAAATCGCGTACGCATTTTTACTCTATATAACGTGTGCGTGTTTTGGGGCTATAAAAACAGTGAATTGTTTTTTGTCTGAGAGCAACTTCACTCTGTTTTTATAAATTTATCCCATTACCGCGCTTTTTTTTTCAGGAGCACGAGCCCTCCTGTGAAAATACTCACAATTTACACATTCTCCATCATTCTTTTTGTTATGCAGGTGCAACATTGAGGATATCTTTCATGGTTGAGGAGCACACAGGATAAGATATCAAGCTTCAATGTCATTTCATGGTGATGGTGGATATACACAATTGTACAAGAAAATCATCTTGAGAAACAATTTATGATTTAACTTTCATTTGCTTATTATTCAAGAGAAGCAAAGGTAAATTTTCCCATTCATTATGGTTTTGATGGGAAATATGAACAATTGAGAAGGAAGATTGAAGCACCTTGAAGGATCAATAGTTATAAAGCAAGTTAAAGGTTTCAAAGCTTGTAATTGAGGAGCAACAAAAACAAACTATATTGACATTGATCATTGTGGTGATGGGGAATGTATGTAATCGAGGAAGAAAATCAGCAAGGAAGAAGAGACCTCAAGAAGTCATCGAAGAAGAGAAAGAAAATAAAAGAATATACATGATGAATCAGAGGATTTCTTTGGAAACTAATCCAAATCCAATTATAGAGGATACGGTGGTTCATCCTATTAATCCAACACAAGAAAAATGAAGCATTCACTAGAGGGACCTTCAATTTCCACAATAGTTGTTGAACAATCACCCCATGGAAGTATTCAAGAAGCAAAACATAGGTGCTCATTAGGGGATGTTTCAGATCCCACATCAAGTCAAAGTGATAAGTTACCATCTCAAGATGAAGCTCATGAAAAGGCATTGTACATGGAGCCTACTGTTGAAGAGGCATTAGACATGGAGCCTACTGTTGAAGAAGAAAATATTATCCGGACCATCGATGAGGATGTTGGACTTCCACCATCCAACTACCAGGAAGAGAATGAAGGACAACAAGTTGCTACTAAAACGCTAGAGCATATTGTTGATACACTAGATGATAGAAATCCAACCTCCTTACCTCCATTAGAAAGAACACATAGAAGAACTCCAAAGCGTATACAAGTTGATGAAGGACTCCTCAATTCCATTGAAGGTACGCTATCTAAACGTAGTATTGCTTATCAAACCCAACAGATACTAAATAAATATTTTGTTTCTAAATGTGATGGAGATAAATGTAGATTATTTTTATCATTGTTAAAATCTAGGGGCATGAATATTGTTAGGAAATCGTTAGGGATAAAGATGATAAAGCCTTTTGGACCAAGTTCTCATATAGTTAAAAGCTTAGTAGATGCCTTTGGTAAAATTGGTAAGAACACACGGTCAAAGGACTGCAATGCGGCTCGTCGTGTGTTGTCACAAGCAATTGTAAATAAGAACACCAGGGTCCTTCATTTTCTCAAGCCTACATCTAAACTAGCTAATTTGAATGTAAAAACCCTCCGTAGGTATTCTATTAGAAGAGAACATCTTGACACAACCGCCCAGATAGATTTTTGGGCCTTTATTGGTCAGTTTCCATGTCGTGACATGAAGCTAGTTGATGTAGTAAAGGGAATAGTGCAGAGTTTTTGGCATGATCACACAAGGCCTTCTTCAAACCGGAAGGATGTACTAAAACTGAGAAGGGGTTCAAAGGACCGTGAACCACATATTAAGCATCTTCTTGATATAACACAGACAAAACTATACGAGAAATTTAGGAATGAACATAGACAATTGAATTTGGGGCAAAGATCTTTTGAGAAATGCAAGCCCTGGTATGTTAGAATAAATACTCTTCGTAACACTTGTTGTTGTAGATACCATGTAGAATATGAATATTACTGTGAAACATTTTTGTACATTCATCATGTGTTGCATACTAACCATGTGCAGGATTTCTCCTTGACAATACCACCGACCTCATCAAGAGAATTCATTCATAGTATCATGTGCAATAGGCCTGAGGGGAAAACTTACTATGAAAAATCCTTTTTGGATGGAACTTGCTCCAACTATGCTGTGGAAATTAAGGCCAGCAATAGATTAATTTTACTCATAACAATTATCAATTGATCATGCCAAATTGCTAACAAGAGAGACTGAATATGGAGCTGTAACACTAAATTGTATTAACTGAGTGTACAATAGCCAACCCTGTAATAACATATGCTGCTGAATAAATAGAATACATCAAGGAATCGAATGCATGAGGAGGCATCCAAATCTAGCATAAAGCAGGCTTACCAAAAATAAGCAAATCCCCCATAGGTGTAAAAAGCTGATCCCAAATCTGTCATGGAGCTCATGAATTGGAAAAAAGGAATAGGCAAGCTATAGAGTGGTGGAATGGCAGCTCATACATGCTTTTGCATGGAGAAAAGAGAGGAGGATGTGTAGGAAAAAAAACAAGTCAACCTCACCTAGTCTAGCTTTTCGTTTTGCCTTAAAACACTGAAAAAGCAGGCAATAAAGCAGAAAAAGTAGAAGGGCACTTAGGAGGCCAGGAATAAAGAATAATTGATTCCTTTAGCTCTCCCATGAGCTCCATGAGTCAAATAAGGAAAGTTTGACCATTATAGATAGGAAAATAGCAACTTGCACAAGGTGGGACACATGAACTAGGAAAATAAGAGAAAAATAATGGAATTAATGTCTAAGTGGGTAAACTATGGGTTGATTATTCTAACACCCCCACTTAAGCCTAACTTATGAGTAACATATCAGAAAATTATAGGGCCTAGAAATAAGGCTTAGTCACCCTTTACATACTGCAAATCCATTTAAACAAGGAAAGAGGAAAAGCCAACTTGGGAAAATCCTCCCTTAAACATGGACTGTAAAACAAAATTATAGAATCTTGTCTTCACTCATGCTTTCACAGCATGATCATA
>LPNX010016427.1:452017-558569 GCA_001517045.1 Pseudotsuga menziesii | reverse complement strand
ATAGACCCACTTACACTGTACTAGTTTTCTCCCTGGGGGAAGATCCACTAGCTCCCATGTGTTGCTCTTCTGGAGTGAGCTGAACTCCTCCTTCATGGCTCTTTGCCATATTGGATCTCCTGCTACTTCTTCATATGTTTGAGGATCAGAATCCACCATAAAATAGCATTTTTCAACAAACATAGGATCCTTCATGTACAGACCATTCTCAAATTGAGATCTAGTCCTCCTTGGGTCATTGGGATCCCCAGCTAGATCACTTGCTGCATGTAGTGTCTTGGCTGCCCATTTTGGCCTTGTGGGGATGTTAGGGTCTGCAGTAAACTCATCTCCATTAGACAAATCAGAATCAGCATGTTCAACAAACTCTTTACTTACTTCTTGAGGTTCAGGTGGTGAAGAGGCTTCACCAACTTCCACTTCTGCAAGGGGTTCTTCTTCAAACTGAACACACCTTTCGATGAAGGATTTGTTTGTGCTCAAATTTATCAACTTGTACCCTTTTGAATCTAGAGTATCCAACAAAAACACACTCTTGGCTTTGGGGCTGCAAAGCCTTCCTCTTCTCTATCGGGATTCTAGCCCATGCCTTTGAGCCAAAAATCCTGAAATGGGTCACATCTGGCTTGTGCCCACTCCATGCTTCGAAGGGAGTCATACCATAAAGATGTTTGTGAGGCACCCTATTCTGAATATAGGCTACATAGTTGATATCTTCGGCCCAGTAATTTGGTGGCAAATTTTTGGCCTCCATCATGCATGTCGCCATCTCCTTCAGTGATCTGTTCTTCCTCTCAGCAACACCATTTTGTTGTGGTGTGTAAGGGATAGAATGCTACATCTGAATACCTGCATCTGCACAATATTTAATAAAATCAGACTTGACATACTCACCACCATTGTCGGATCTGAGGGCCTTGAGTTTCCTTCTAGACTGGTTTTCAACCAAAGCCTTAAAGACTTTGAATAGGCCAAAAACTTCAGACTTGTGTTTCAGGAAGTGAACCCAGCAATACCTGGAAAAGTCATCAATGAAGGTTAATGCATACTTGGCCTAACTCATGGACATATGAGGGAATGGACCAGTAACATCACTGTGGATCAGCTCAAGGGGTGCAGAGGTTCTCTCATGACTAGCTCTCTCAAATTTGTGCTCTGGGTGTTTTCCTAGGATACAGCCTTGGCAGACTCCTTTGGAATATTTTATCTTGGGCAACCCTATGACCATCTGTTTTTCACTAAGATCAGAAATATATTTGTAGTTAAGGTGGCCAAATCTCTCATGCCACAGCTTGCTGGCTTCATTAACATGAATGAGAAGAGCAGAGGTGTTTGAGTAAGGTAGGAAGTGTGAGAACATGTATACCTTTTGAGCATGATTCGCAACTCCTTTTGCAATGACTCTACCAGTTGAAATCTCTGTGATCTCAAATTCATCGGGGGAGAATATGACCTTCTTAGGAGACCCAGTGTGGGTCATCTGGTACACTAACAGGAGGTTGGAGGCGAGAGAAGGAACATATAGTACATTGCTGAACTTACCATGATCAAGATCTATCCTTCCTTTGCCTTTACTTTCAGTGAGAGAGTCATCTCCTAATACAATAGATGGTCCTTTCGACATATCCAGTGAGGAGAATGCTTCCTTAGTCGAAACCATGTGTCTTGAAGCTCCAGAATCAATGATAAAACTGGGTGAGCTTGATGTGCCAGCAACTAGGGCATGAACTCTCTCTCTGTCATCTGAACTTGATCCTCCTTCTCTCTTCTTTGAGCTTTCTGGAAGGGAGATGCCATTATTCTCTAGGAGATTGGTCAGCATGTCTATCTTCTTTTTCATACAAGAGCTTTTAGTGTGATTGCCCTTATTGCAGTATGCGCACTTGTTCATTTCACCTTTGTTCTTCTTCTTTTGGTTATTCTTCTTGGGACCTTGTTGATCCTCCAGAGACTGTTTCTTTTCTCTCTTTTGCTCAGGTAGCTTTTTAGCTTTCTTTTTGCTTTTTGAATCCACCCTTGAATCTCCAGAAATAAAAGCTTGATCTTTGGATGGTTTGATGGTGCCCATCATCACCAGCTTGTCATGTTCTTGTGTGAGAGATTCCATGAAATGTGCAAGGCTAGCCATCTTCCAGGCTCGAGCTGTCAGTTTTGTGGCATAGAAGGTCGAAACAAACACTGAATAATCAGGGCCCAGCTTCGAGAGGATGGTCAGTACGAGCTGATCATCTTTCTTTTCAATACCACACTGTTTCAGCTGCAAAACTAGTGCTTTGAACTTGGAGAAATATAGCTGCAGGGATTCAAAGCTTGTTGGACTCAGATAAATCAGCTCATTCTTGATTTGATGTCCCCTCATCTCATCTGTCTTTCCAAAAAGATCAGCAAGCTTCTCCCATACTTCATTCGGTGATGTCATCCCATCGAGATGGAAAATGAGGTCTCTGGAAATACTCAAGCACAGGAGGCCATAAGCCTCATCCCTCCTGTTGTGCCATTTTATCTTCTCTGCAGCTGCATTGGGCTCTGCTTCTGTTTCCATAGTCACCCTATAGAGGCCTTTCACTCTCAACAGTATCTCCATCTCTTCTTTCCATTCAAATAAATTGAAAGGAGTCAAGATAGTTTTCTGTGATTGATCCATAGCTCTAGAAAATCTGTCCCGGCTCAGTAGAAGGCTCCCAGTCTTTGATGTCGAACCTGCAAAAAAAAATTTGAAGGAGAGAAACAACCTACAATGGCTCTGATACCATGTGGAAATCAAGTCCAGCAATAGATTAATTTTACTCACAACAATTATCAATTGATCATGCAAAATTGCTAACAAGAGAGACTGAATATGGAGCCGTAACACTAAATTGTATTAACTGAGTGTACAATAGACAACCCTGTAATAACATAGGCTGCTAAATAAATAGAATACATCAAGGAATCGAATGCATGAGGAGGCATCCAAATCTAGCATAAAGCAGGCTTACCAAAAATAAGCAAATCCCCCATAGGTGTAAAAAGCTGATCCCAAATCTGTCATGGAGCACACGAATTGGAAAAAAGGCATAGGCAAGATAAAGAGTGGTGGAATGGCAGCTCATACATGCTTTTGCATGGAGAAAAGAGAGGAGGATGTGTAGGACAAAAAACAAGTCAACCTCACCTAGTCTAGCTTTTCCTTTTGCATTAAAACACTGAAAAAGAAGGCAATAAAGCAGAAAAAGTAGAAGGACGCTTAGGAGGCCAGGAATAAAGCAGAATTGATTCCTTTAGCTCTCCCATGCGCTCCATGAGTCAAATAAGGCAAGTTTGACCATTATAGATAGGCAAATAGCAACTTGCACAAGGTGGGACACATGAACTAGGCAATAAGACAAAACTAATGGAATTAATGTCTAAGTGTGTAAACTATGGGTTGATTATTCTAACATGTGCTTGAATGGCATTATTGAGAAAATGTATGCACGAGACTGGAGAAAATGAATTTGGGAATATGGTTACAGACATGAAAAGTTTCAAATATATCAACTATGAAATAGTCCCAGGGAAAGAAAGAAAAAAAATACAATTGGTGACATCTTAGGTACATGCATTTATCTATAAATTTAAGTTTGAACAGTTGCATTTCATTCCTTACTTACAAAAAAAACCTGATATTGAGATTATTCTGTGTCAACAGGTACAAGTTAGTGTCTTTGTTAAGGAATTTATTGAAAAGACACGTCAAAATGTTCAGCATGTCCACTTGGCACAATGGATAGATGAGAAGTTTAGTGTATGCAGAGATACATTTCCTTGTGGTACTATACTTTCAGTTGTTGATTTTGCAGAGAACTACACTCTGCAACCTCAAAATGAGATCCAAAGTCAGTATTATCAGTTTGAGCAGGTTTCCTTGATGGTGCATATCACATATAGGCATGGCCCAAATAGCAATGAAGAGCAAAGAGAAATTCTAAAGGAATATCACTTATACATAAGTGATGATAGGTGCCATGACTTCCACTATGTACATCATTGCTTCATCATGTTCTATGATCATTTTAAGGGCAGGAACATACAGATGGATTGACACTGGATTTGGTCTAATGGATGTGCTGGTCAGTTAAAAAATGCATGCATATTTCAATGGTTGTGTTCATTGCATAAAAACTACAAAGTTCCACATATGTGGAACTATTTTGAGACTGGGCATGGTAAAGGAGAGAATGATGGAGCCAGAGCATGTGTCAAAACATCCCTACGAAGAGAGGAATTGAAATTATCTACAATATCTACTATTCGAAATGCTCAATCTATAGTCAGGTGGTGCACCTCAGTAATGGGAGAGGAATCAGCTATGCGAGTAGAATCCAGAAGAAAGAGACATTTGGAGAGATTTTTTTGCGAGGTGGTAGACATAGATCATTCACATGCATGGGAATGCAAGACTGTTCTTGGCACTCGTGGCTTTCATTCGGTTCGAAGATCTGATAACCCAGTATTTGAAATTTGGACCAGAAAACTTGCTTTTTTTTTCCCTCCTTGTTGTGATGGTGACTGGGATGTGTGTGAATCATTGGATTGGGTTGATGGATGGGATCGCATATCACTTCCACTTGATCAGCGTGCAATTGTTGAGTTAACTCCATTGGAAGAATACCACTCATCTATTTCTATATATTTTGATCATGTATTAGACCTTGTACAACCTGGTATGATGCATTTCCTTAACATTTTTTGGTAAAATTTACGTAGTCTTGAAACTCACATTAATGGCCTTGTATCACATGAGAAATATTTGATCATATACCTACAATCATACTATGCAGGACACATATATGCAGTGGTTGCCTCAAAAGATAGTGAATGGGGTGGTGATTACATGTTGGCACGTTGTATAGAGGGAAAGCAAACCCTCATTATTTCCATGACTGATGATGAAAACAACCACTTCCCCATTGGGTCTATGGTTTTTAAAGGTGAATATCTTACACATGAAAACAATGCAAGAAATAAGGGTGGATATGTTTACAGGGATTCCAAACCAGGTGCAAGTGTGTATCACTTTACCAACTTAATCATTGGTACAAACCTCCAGGTACAAACAATGCCTAGTCGGAATCCATCGAAGGTATGCTACTTCTTACCAGATACAGAGCACGAGAGACTAATGGAGACCATAATTATAAGAGATGATCTGGAGGGCTTGGTTGTATGATAATAGGTGGGATCTAGCATTATGAGGTATGTATCATAATTGTAATTTTCCCATGTATGGTTCTTACGAATATGTCAATTTTGTGTTCTTGTATGCTACTTCTTACTGGATACATAGCATGAGAGACTAATGGAGACCATCATTATAAGAGATAATCTGGAGGCCTTGGTTGTATGATATTAGGTGGTATCTAGCATGATGAGGTATGTATCACAATTTTAATTTTCCCATGTATCTTTCTTATGAATATGCCAATTTGTTGTTCTTGATATGCGAAATTTTCCATAATGTTGTTTATCAATATGCCAAAAATTCTCTTGTATGTCAAGTTAATGAACATGCTAAATTTTACGTATGATCAATAAACCATATATATCAATCATAAGAACATTTCAAGATCTCATTCACATGATATACATAACATTTAAATACATACATGTACCTTTGTAGGTCATACCTATCAAAGTTCTTTGTAGGCTCTCTTACAAGACTAAAGCCCTAATTTTTCAAGTAGGTAATATTGTCAATGTTTTTAGCCGATATATACAACTAGGATGATGGAAAGAAGATGCCGAAACAATAAAATTATGTTTTAAGGCTTGTATAATTTCCTTCTTGACAACTCACCTCTTATACCCGCATGTCCATTGCCAAAGGGGTAGTGCATAGTAGTGTTGGAATTTCAACTCATTTTTTTTATTTAAAAGTTTAAATTCTACTTAAAAGATAATAAAAGATAATAAGAGATTTGGGCCAATGCTGGACAATGCATTTCATGCCAACGAAGGCCAAACCTGGAAAACCCTATCCCTAACTAGGGTTTAATGTTGATCATGCATGGCCCATAACCCTAACCCTACCTAGGAAACCCTAATCCTAACCCTAATCTTATCTTACTGTCACAACTCAATTCAGAATCAATCTAATGTCCAACTCAAATTTTTCAAATCCGGTGGACTTATGTTTCAAATCATGTTGATTCACGAAGTTGAATTTAGTGTGCATGTACTGATATCATTGAAACCTTTAAATAAAATAGTTTTTTCATGCACAGTTTCCATTCTATGCCCCGAGTAGGGATTCAACAGGTGTCCTTGAAAGCCTATAGGAGGTGGGATTCAACGTGCCACAGAATAATGACCATTGCTCGGATCGACGAACCGTCGACTCCATTGGATTCAATACATCGGGATAGTGCTAGGGTGGCCCTTTAATATGGTTCCATGGAGAAGAGACCATTATTTTGCTCAATTTTGGAAACTAGGGTTTTGCTCAGTAAGTGAATGTGAAATTTTTGCACATGGGGCTCAAATTCACATATTGCTCGACCGTGAAGGTGTGGCTAGCGTTCCCACATAACACATGCCTAAACATGCTTGCATGACCCACTAGAAGCCCTATTTTATGCACGGTTTCCATTCTATGCCCCGAGTAGGGATTCAACAGGTGTCCTTGAAAGCCTATAGGAAGTGGGATTCAACGTGCCACATAATCATGACCATTTCTCGGATCAATGAATCATTGCATCCGTTGGATTTAGAACATCAGGATAGTGCTAGGGTGGCCCTCTAATATGGTTCCATGGAGAAGAGACCATTATTTTGGTTAATTTTGGAAACTAGTGTTTTGTTCAGTAAGTGAATGTGAAATTTTTGCACATAGAGGTCAAATTCGCATATTACTCAACCGTGAAGGTGTGGCTAGTGTTCCCACATAATAAATGCCTAAACAAGCTTGAACAAACCACTGAAATTCCTTTTTGTTGCATGGTTTCCATTCTATGCCCCGGGTAGGGATTCAACAAGTGTCCCTAAAAGTATGGAGGAGGTGGGATTCAACGTGCCATAGAATCATGGCCATTGCTCGGATCGACAAACAGTCAGCTCTGTTGGATTTTGGACATTGAGATAGTGCTAGGTGGCCCTCTAATATGCTTCCATGGAGAATATACCATTATTTTGGTCAATTTTGGAAACTATGGTTTTGCTCAGTAAGTGAATGTCCAATTTCTGCACATATGGGTCGGCTTTGCAAATTCTTTGACCATGAATGTGTGGCTAGCGTTCCCACATGGAACCTGCCTAAACATGCTTGCATGACCCATTGAAAGCCCTTTTTGATGCAAGGTTTCCACTCTATGCCTCAGTTAAGGATTCAATGGGTGTCCCTAAAAGTCTGTGGGAGGTGGGTATCAACGTTCCATAGATTAATGACCATTGCTCGAATCGATGAACTATCAGCTCCGTTAGATTTAGTACATCACGATAGTGCTAGAGTGGCCCTCTACTCTGGGTCCATGGACAAGGGATCATTTTTTTTGTCAATTTCAGAAACTAGGGTTTTGCTCAGTAAGTGAATGTGAAATTTTTGCACATAAAGGTCAGCTTGAAGGTGATTGTAGATCTTCCCCTCATATAAGAGATGTGAGCATTTGTACGATGAAATGCAGGAGGAGACAATGCCATTACGTCAGTAATCATGTAATGGAACATGTTTATGTTTAGAAACAAGTGGCCATTCTATTACGCCATTATTACAAAATATATATATCTTCATGCTACGAATGCTTCGAAAATTCCATGTACATTAATCACACATAGCTTTCATCTCTTTCAAAGTTGTTACTCAAGGCCATTCATCAAATTCCATGTACATTAACAAAATGATAAAATAATGTGCAGGACATACATAATGTGCAGGATATAGTCATAACCATTATTTTGAATCAACCTTATAATACTCAGATACTTTTAGGTTTGATTTGTATCCCATGTATTCATTAGATGAAAGACATCATGCCAAAAAATAATTTTATATATGTAGACCACACTGGTGCATCATTTAAGTGTGTCAACTTCGTGCATCCTTTAAACATTTTTTAGGTTGTTATGTGGGTAAGGTCCTTTTGTATTCCACCAAGTTGGATCAGTTGCTTAGCTATGCTGGGTGCTTAAATGTGTATTAGACCTATGTTCCATATTTTTTAATACAATTTGACATTGTTAATATAACATTGTATATGCAATTGGATCATGGTAAAAAACAATTAAAATGTACATTTTTTTCATTACATAATTTATTGTAATTGTGCATTGTTCTCAAATTTATAACTGATATCTCCATACAATCATAAAATCTATAAAAAAATTGGGAACATTACACATAGAAACATTCTTCTCCACACATGTATAATCACACTTAAAAGACTGAACCATGAATATCTCAAGAACCTTGATATGAAATATTTTTTATACCATGAAAGTTATAATACAAAAATAGAAGGCCTATCTATGGCCTGTCAATGTACATGTATCAAAAACATATTTGATGTACATGTGCAAACAGAAGTACATCTGTCCTGGACCGCGCCCCCATACTCTAACTCCGTATTGTACATAAAAATACATATTTGTCCTGGACTAACACATCAAAATTCTAACTTTCTCTTGTTTTTCCTGGACCCTGATGCTCTTCAACTCTGTCTGCGACCACTGTGCATCTTTGGCGACTGCAAATCAATGACAATATTTCTTGATCAGGTAAATGAACTAGTACTATCCATCAATAACAAAGTTTGAAAATTTAAAATATGACTCAATTGTAAATAAAAAAAAGACTCACTGCATCTGTTGGGGGTATAGGTTCCTGTGGTGTTGAGGGTGTAGGTGCCTCTGCTGTCCTCCACCTTGCAGCGAGCCTCTATGCCATGCTTCTCTATGAATAAAAAAAAATATGTCAATTATCTCAAGAATTATCAACATGTACATGAATGAGAAAGTACTAATCAATTATGTAAAAAATGAACATCTCATCGAAAAAACCATTTCTAGGGGATGAGGCTGGTACTCTCCAGTAGTAAGAGGATTCGTAGGTTGAACATCAGCCTTAGTTGTGTCCACTAATGGACCAGGGTGTGGCTACATTCAACAAATGATTAAATAGTTAGACATCGTGCATGTCCAGAAACAATACAAATGAAATGTACAATTACAAATATTCAAGTAGATGTACCTCATTGTGACTTATCCCTATTGTAGATGCGGCATTGATAGCGGCATCAACAATCCCACTAAGGTCTGGCATGGATGACTCCACATCTTGATGCTGTAAACATGCAAAAATAACATTAAGAAAAAACACTTGTGAAGTGAATACATAGCTAACCAACAACTGCCATTGGAAGTGTGTACATTACCGTGGGATGAGTAGGTTGATCCTCATGCACACCCGCTCTATTCAAGGAAGATGGACCTCATCTGGTGTAAACAACCCCCTTATTTATGTTTGGACTATGGGGAGATCCAAGCCAAATAGGTGGTGTAGGTATGTGCGGCGACATCTGCATTCATAAAGTGTTACCATAGTTAGACATGGATTTGAATGGATGGAATAATATGTACTTAAAAAATAACATGTTGTAATATACTTACCCCTTCCTGGGACATATCTCCACCATGGGAGTGACCGCTTCCATCAATTTCTTGCCACTCTTCAGATGCCTCTAGCATCTGCAAGTTTAAAAATTATATTTACATTAGCGATCTATAAAGGAGTGTATAGTAAGTGTTACGGAGAGAAATTCCTATGGCTTGGGGTACCACAACATATAGCTTTGACTCCAGAAATCAATCTTTCCCAATATGCAATAGAAATAAAATGTCTAACACTAAAGGATCAGACCTCGTACCTTATTCCGGACGGTTGAAGTAGATCCCCGTTGAGCTTTCCAATCTTCAGCTTGAATTGATATAATACTTCCTCAACAACAAGTAAACAATACAAGCATACTATATATCATGGTGTTAGAGCTATTCTAGCATATATAATCAATAATGTGAAAGCATTTGACATATTCCAATGGATACAATATTTAATCAAATACACATCATTGGACAAGAAAAGATAGTTCTTATTAATATAAATCAGAGATTACAATATAGATACAACCTCTGACGGCACGTTTGCGAACCTGAGAAACTGAATCCCCCACTTGGGCCTCCACCACCTCAATCCTCCATCTCACGATAGCAAGCTCACTAGCAAAAGGCAAGCTTGGGAAGAACACAACAGTGCTCCAAAGGGACAAAGGGATGCAGACTCTAGCATAAATTACGGCAACAATGGACTATAGTTTCTTTGCTTTCAATCTCTCTATCTGCCTTCAATGTACCAAGGGGTTCCTTATATAGCTTCACAAGGGATAATGAAGGGTCAAATCCGAGCGATCTCAAGGAATATGGAAGGCCAAGAGTCGAATGAGTCGGATCCATGTCAAGGAAAACTCCAAAATGATTTGGACTATGCACACATCCCGATGTACGCGGTGATAGGAGTCAAACCCGCATATGTACGCAGTTATCGGGTAAAAATCCACGTATATCATTTTTTATATAGTTTTAGGGATGATCAAGGAAACATCAAAGGATAAAATATGGTCCATGGGGTCTAAAGAGTCTGCAGCGAGACAAGGGAAGGCCATACAAAGTGTGATTCACCTGGAGTGGTGAAATCCGCTATAACAGATGCCCCCTAATGTGTGAGGTCAGAGGGGTCATACGATGGACGAAATACATTATAAGTCCATCCCAGGAGTGGAGTGATGAAGGATCCCAAATGGAAGACCAACCACCCAATCAGCATAGTACAATGATACAACTCTGCATATAACTGCAAGTACATATAGCAGTTCCGGATACATAAGAGTACAATGGCCATGAATAGGAATAATACATGATATCACATATGTGGTCATCGCCACATACAATATACATAGATCAGAATCTCCATGATGAAGATGTACAAAGGACCATGATCTCCAAAATGGCTGAAGATATACAATAGATCAAGATCTCCATAGTGGCTGGAAATGTCTGACATACATTGGAATGAAGTCACGAGAGCTGAAATCTCATGAACACTGGCACAATCAAGGAGGTAGCATATAAAAGATGCCACCAGTATGGAAGGTCTTATACACAAACCACTACGAGTACATGACCTACTATGCGAATAGAGGTGTCGAGGTCGAACATAGTAGTCCATCGTCTGATTACCGGTCATTGATGTATACCATTAACAGACGCAAGATTACCCACCGATAATGATAATGGGAATCAAAGTACTAGAGTGCAAACTAACAAGTGTGAATAGATGTGTTGAGGTCGAACACTTGAGATAATCCATCGATCATGGGACATTGATGTATTCCCAAGAAACTGTCGATGGTGAGAGAACGTGCCACTGATGACTGCAAGTCTCAAGGAACTCAAAAGGACTCTAGATTCCAATCCCAGAATAAATGATCTGAAGTCGATGGGATGAAATTCGCTGGAAGGAGGGCATTAAGGCATCCCTCATCATCCAACATGAGGTACTCAGCAAAGCTGTGTACTGTGGAAGGACTCGATCATAAAGTGCACGAACCAGTAACTGTACCAGGAATGATCGACATGCAAAGTCAAGATAATTGAGGGATGACCGACATAGGTTTCAACTTCATTCGAACAAGAGCATAACGGCATATGGTGACTGAATGAAGGAATAATAGACTCGATATACAAAATGGGACATATCTGTGACATAGGAGGCATCAACAGAGTCTCCATGGGGACTGGAAGCTTAACCAGTCGGTGGAGATAAACTCAGATAAATGAGTACAGCTCCTAAGTCAAACTATAACCCAACTAATGGATGTGATATACAGTGCTCTGTTCGAAGGCGACACGACTCGACAACTGCCAAAAATAACATCTTTCCTTGTCCGGCTTTTTGGTTTTTTGTTTTTTTTGGACTTTTTAAGTTATTTGAAAAGCTTGAAAAAAGAATAAACTAGCTTTATAGTTACAAACTAGGAGAATACGAGTGTCATAAAGGCAAACAAACTAGTTCCAAGCAGTGGAACATACATATGCTCAATGCAAGGATACATGTGTAGGATATCGACACTCGGGGGAAAATCCCCTCCTGGTAAAAGGGAAATCAAGCTATGAAGGATATATAAAATGGCTCTGCATGGCTAGACATGAGACAAGCTTGGGCTATATGGCTGAAACGCAATGTGAGGGAAGCCGGCATAAAGCTCAATAAGGCAGGCAAAGCTCATGATAATGCATTCACAACTTGACATAAGGGGAGTCCGAAGGGAACATGCCAGCATAAGATCAAGAGGAGTATGAGGCTCTTGGGAAATGTCATGGTAGTACTATACAACAGACTCCCACACCCTAAAGGAGAAAACGTCGGCATGGGCACCAAATGCAAATAAGGCGCTAACTAGGGTACCCATGTATAGGAAAGCTCTACCATTCACATAGTACCACTTCTAACAGCAGCATGAAGGATTCGTGATACCATGGAATGGGTTCGTACCTAAGGTTAATATGGAACGGTCATAAGGCAATGCATAAGTGCAAGCGGATGTGATATCCTAACCTATATGCCAGTTTAGACATAATACCTATGATAGGCACGAACGGGGTGAAACCTCGGAGAGAGTGTACAAAAACTGGATCCTACATGACAACCATATTAGACCAAAACAACCCAAAATAGTCAATAAAGAATCCACACTATAGGATATAGGGAGGAATGATCATGACAATAGCACCCAAAGGAAAAAATGCGGTGAACAATGAGACATAAAAAAGAAACTAAGGTGTAGACCCAACGTTCACGCATCCACTACCACCCCCGTGAGGGTGACCACTGGTGTAAAGACCGAGCGAAGGGAAAATATCCTCCACAAATGGGGTATAGGATGGAATATGACCATTCCCAAACCTATGAGCACGGTAAGGGGTTGTGATGCCCCCAAGTCTGACACCAGGGTCCATACTAGGACAAAGGACAAGTGATAGGATACCAGACATCCCAAAAATAAAAGGACCCAAACTCAAGAGATCATAAATATACTCAAGTAACCATGATCCCAAAGGCCAACTAGCGCACAAAGAGCACACTCCTAAGAAAATCTACAGCCAAAATACAAGCAAACCAAGGGGAGGATATGTGAGCTCCCGAATGCAGCAGGTATGTCTCACCTAAGAGAGGCTCAAAACTCCCATACACTACAAGCGGAGGTACGTAACCAATTATAGTGGCCCTCAGCTTCAATGCGTAAAGCGACTGTGCTGTTCGACCCCAACCTGGTCGAGAAACCTGTAGAATAACCTCTACAAGTACCCCCTCGATATCCTAGGTAAGGTCACTAAGGTCACCTCAATATAATCAAAACTCAGGTGGACAGTCGCAGGTGGGATTGACCGTATGGGCAGGGAAGCAAAGCCCAAAACTCTCAAAAGATCCCCCAGATACGAATACAATCCTGGAAGTATCTCCGGTGCTACTCAGTTATGACTAGGGGTCATCTCAATCGATAACCACTCACACTGCCTCGTGCTTAACTCCCGTATGAGAGGAGGATCTTGAGAACAATGGTTATACCAAGGATTTCACACACTCACCTGGACAGACACCTATATGTTGTTGTTTAGTGATCTTGGAGAATTAACTTACAATGAACTATTCCAAGATCCTAAAACCTGAGCTTGTTGGTGCACCCTAGAAAAGAAAAGAGTGTAATTCATTTTAATTTAGCGTTGATTTTAGTTGGCTGTAATTACTCAAAGGGAAATGGCCGTGCAACTAGTGATATTAAGACTCAGTAGTGAAATAAAAGTACACACCATAACAAACAATGCTAAGTGCAATCTTTGTCAAATGAAAAATAGGGTATGCCACTACATGAGATGCATAAATATATATTCTTTTCTGAATGCCAATGCAGTCCTTCCTATATGAAAGCCTAAACACAACTCTCATCCAAGCAATCCAATGCAAGTACCTCCTCAAATCCATATCTAAGATGCAACTACGAGTGCAACTACTTTGTATTTTTCAATATAAAAGAATGAAAAATGCAATAAAAGTCATCTAAAACTCTCAGTCTCTGCAGCAAGTATAAAATACAAGCCCAGCAAGACACCAAGACAAAAAAGAGTAATGCACTAATGGCAAAACAAAAAGGGTAAATGACTAAAACTACTTTCAAAGAAAAATCAATGAAAAGGCGGTCTCTGGTCACAAAAGAAGCATCCAACAGACAACATCAGACCCAAGGAAGACCCAACAACTTCCCACAACATCAGACTCACCAAAATGGAGGATGTACGCAATTGTATAAAGAACAGCTGCGTATGTACGCGACTTTTAGCCAAAAATACACGTATGTACGCGACTTTTAACCAAAAATCCGCGTATACAGAGAAGGCAGTGGTAAAAAGAAGGTCAACGCCAAACCAATAAAGGGAAGTGTCAATGGACAAACATACTATAAAATGTGACATAGAAATAGAGAGAAATAGAGAGAAAATCAATAATATCAAGCCCATTGTGCCCCCGACCCCAAAGAAAAACAAGGAACATCCCCAGCGGAGTCGCCAATTCTGTTGCGGAGAGAAATTCCTATGGCTTGGGGTACCACAACAGACAGCTTTGACTCCAGAAATCAATCTTTCCCAATATGCAATAGAAATAAAACGTCTAACATTAAAGGATCAGGCCTCGTACCTTATTCCGGACGGTTGAAGTAGATCACCGTTGAGCTTTCCAATCTTCAGCGTGAATTGATATAATACTTCCTCAACAACAAGTAAACAATACAAGCATACTATATATCATGGTGTTAGATCTATTCTAGAATATATAATCAATAATGTAAAAACATTTGACATATTCCAATGGATACAATATTTAATCAAATACACATCATTGGACAGGAAAAGATAGTTCATATTAATATAAATCAGAGATTACAAGATAGATACAACCTCTGATAGCACGTCTGCGAACCGGAGAAACTGAATCCCCCACTTGGGCCTCCACCACCTCAATCCTCCATCTCACGATAGCAAGCTCACTAGCAAAAGGCAAGCTTGGGAAGAACACAACAGTGCTCCAAAGGGACAAAGGGATGCAGACTCAAGCATAAATTACGCAACAATAGACTATAGTTTCTTTGCTTTCAATCTCTCTATCTGCCTTCAATGTACCAAGGGGTTCCTTATATAGCTTCACAAGGGATAATGAAGGGTCGAATCCGAGCGATCTCAAGGCATATGGAAGGCCAGGAGTCAAATGAGTCGGATCCATGTCAAGGAAAACTCCAAAAGGATTTGGACTATGCACACATCCTGATGTACACGGTTATAGGAGTCAAACCCACGTATGTACGCGGTTATCGGGTAAAAAGCCGCATATATCATTTTTTATATAGTTTTAGGGATGATCAAGTAAACATCAAAGGATAAAATATGGTCCATGGGGTCTAAAGAGTCTGCAGTAGGACAGGGGAAGGCCATACAAAGTGTGATTCACCTGGAGTGGTGAAATCCGCTATAACAGTAAGAAATATAAATAATTCGAAAAAGTTTCAATCATAACCCATGTACTTACATTCTTCAAGTAGTCGTAAATTCCACCTTGGACTATGTCGTTGATATCAATGTCTCCAACATCACATTCTAAATGGGGTTCGTGCAACTTCAAAAATTGTAAATATTAGACATTTTAATAAATTAATCAAGACTAACACATGCATTAACAAAATTATATGTAATAACAAAATGACAAGTGTTTAAATATTACCTCAATTATGGTTCTTTGGGCCTCAGGTACAACCACACCAGGTGCAGTACCACCCTCGTGAGAGGCATCAATCTCCTGCAAGAATAAATATTGCATATATATTATGAATCTTTTAATATGTTATATATAGTATGGAACAATTAAAAATTGAACAATAACAGAGTTTTAAAACAATGTCCTTACCTAACCATCAGTCATCGTAGTGGTACCATGTCTTGGTCCAGGACTTTAATAGGGTCCCCCACACGATCTGCAGATGTGTGGCTCGCTCTGAGGCACATGGGATGTCGGTCTATCCCCACCAACAGATGTCCCTACACCACCAGAAGCTGGTGGTTGTACACCAACAGAGGAAGAGGGCACTCTCTGGTCAATAGTGGTCATGTGTCGAGAGACCATCTCAGCCAGAGTAAAAAATGCATCGTGTGTCTGGGAAACCATGTCATGTGCAGGAGGGATGTCTACCCTCCGTAGCTGGGCACGGGGTGCAGATATCTATGGATTAGCATCTCTATGCCTAGCATGGGGTCGGTGTTGGGGCATCCCCCTACCAACACCCTGGAAGCCCAACATGTCAAAATAGTCGACATGTTTCCCCATCACAAACTCTGCATACAATTTTCGGAGGAAGTACATCGGTACTTCCCTATTGTTGTGAGGGGGAATGTAAAAAACCATGTACCACCTATCCATCCAATTGTCTCTGATGGGTGGAAAAGTGCACCACTCAATAGAAATATGTGTCCTGCTGATCTCCAGAATGTCATCCATCCCAGGTAGTTTAAACAATGAATAGATGGATTGTTTTGTTATTTTCAGCTTTTTTACCTCGTTCTAACTCAACCCATCAGCATATTGTTGCCTTTTCCTCTCCCTGTAAGATGCGATGCATTAAAAAGAATCATTCGATCTTGCGATTGTATCAACAATAGACAACAATGAATCTGACAAGGAGCAACAGAACTCATCTCCACCCCTCCAAGCCGAACCAATCTCTCTCAAATGGACAATAAACCTCAGCATCTCCGCATTGTTATGATCCATTGTAGCCACTGCAATCATAAATACAAATAAAATATCATTAGAAATATAAACACATGATATAATGACATATCTAAGAACTTAAAACTGTATAACTATTGACATATAAACTAAATCTATCATGTAAATTTAAAAATTGATCTTGAATTTTACAGTAAAGAATAAACATTTAACATTTTTTCATTTCATATTTATGTCCTAAATTCAAGTATTAATTCTAATTTTTAAGTACATGCATGTGTACATAAAGTGTCTTGAGTGTATATCTTGATTGCAAAGCTCCTCTAGCTTATTTTAAGGCTTGGATTATGAAGTTTCATCGAAATTAAGAGGTGGTGATTATTGCCTTTACAGGACCAGCTCCTAGATTGCGGGTAGAGGCAACAACTAGACCCTAGAATAGGTGGTATGATGTGCTGTTGATGAATAAAATCCTATTATAGGCAACGATTTTATTATATATGTAATTATTTGTTGTGGTGCGATGTTTTTTGGACTCCAAAGGCTATTTAGCAGAACTTTATGGATTTTATGGTTGCAAGGGTTCCACTGGATTAAATATCATGCATGATCTAGTATGTGATTGGCATGTTTAATAAAATACATCAACCTACCTATGTATCTTCATGTTCATAGAGTCTATTGTTGAACTTTGTTGTCTTTACCTAAGTAACCAAAAAGTACCCTTCGTTCAAAACGAAATATTTGTTAAAAGCATGGGAAGCTTCTATACCTTATTTTGACACTTGGATTTGGAAGTTTCATCAAAACTATAACATGTTTATTGATGTTCTTGGAAGAGCAACTTATAGAAGTTTCATCAAAATTATAAGGTGTTTATTGATGTTCTTGGAAGAGAAACTTCAATATTTCGGATGGAGGCAAGGGATTTACCATGTTTGTTTATGTATTTTAGGGGAATATATGAATTCTACTTGATTTTTTTCTAGTTGTATATGTAAGCTTGCAACATAATTGACAAAATTTGCATATTTGTTAATTTTGGTTAGGATTCACAATAGTGAACTTCGTTTGTTTTTTATAAGTTAATTGGGGTTTTGGCATAAATTGGGCATGTAAATTACTTATGCAAACTTGCAATGTGCTTGACAAACTTTGCATATTTGTGGATTTTGGTATGGATTCACAAGGATCCTTGTGAATATGCATATGGAAAAAGTGAAATTCATTTGTTTTTTGAGTTAATTGGGGTTTTGGTTTCCATTGGGCATGGGAATTTTGGGTATGAATTTTGGTAAATAATCAAAATTATTTAATATTTATCATTAAATATATTTTGTCAAACAAACAGAATATATTTTCTTGAATGTTATTTGCTTATGTTCTTGACATTGTGACATCATACATTGCTGAAGCTACTTGTTTGAGGATCCTCATTGTATGCTATTGCTAATGGCAGTTTTCATGTCTTTGTTGGAAGCATTTATGGAAACCCTCACGGGTATTTTACACAATATTTAAGAAGATAATCATTTTAAGGTTTTGTGCAGTATCATGTTGTTGTTTTCTATTGAAATAGAGACATTGACCAGCGGTTGAGTGCGTGCTTCTAGGATGATTGAGTGTGTGTTGAGAACTTGGATGATTCTTTGTGTTCCTTGTTGAGGGTGTGGATATATCCTTGTTATGGGTTGAACTATATGGGAGTCTCTATAGATGTGTTTTGAAGCAAGGCGAATTCAAGGGTTGTATCCCATGGAATCATTTATGTGCAAATACTCTCTCAGTTACAGGTAAAGTTAACCCCATTAAATTAAAAAGGCTGCAGTTTTAAGTCTATTTTGAAAAGAAGGATGGAGTCTAGTATTTTGAGTGATATCCTTGTAAAGGGAAGAAGGTCCCTGTTGGAATGAGCTTGGGTTTGTAGTTAGCCTGCATGTGTACTTCAAAAATATAGACCATAAGTTCCTGTGAGACTCAAATTTAGGAAGCGATCATTTGTGAAAAGAGAAATGGGTCATCAACAAAGACTTGAGTAGATTAAAATAAAGAATAGAAAGGCAGAGGCATAGTATTTTGCAGAGAGATATGGTATAGTTTCAATTGTTAGTGAAGAGGATGTAAATAAAAAAGAAGTGACAGAGAAAATAAAAAATGATTCAGTTAGTGTTATTATGGATTCACCTTCATTTTTTTTTGTTGGTAAGGACTTAGAAATTTGGTTTGATAAGGCGCAAATCCTCCTTCCTTATAATGGTTTTCAAAATTGGATAGAAAATAGGTATGGTGAGCCCTATGATGTTACAAAGGATGCAACAACTCTTTGTTTCATCTAGAAAGCTCTCAATTATCATATTTTTCATGTAATTGCATAAGAAACTACGACTAAAGAAGCCTGGGAAAGTTTCAAGAGAGTGTTTGATGTGACGATGAGATATATAGCTAAGTGATAGCTTGTTAAGATTTCAGTAGACAATCCTTTAGAAGCTGCAGAACATAGTCAATTTGTTGATGAATGCCAATGCGTTGATACAACAGTGGATGTTGATAATGTGTTTGAAGTTGAAGATGAGCAACAACTCATTATATATCTATCAAAAGAGGATGATGTGACAGATTGTGGAATTAATATTGTAGTAATAGCTGAATTTGGTGAAGATAGTCAATTTGTTGATGAATGCCAATGCGTTGATACACGAGTGGATGTTGATAATGTGTTCGAAGTTGAATATGAGCAACAAATCATTATATATCTATCAAAAGAGAATGAAGTGACAGATTGTGGAATTAATATTGTAGTAAAAGCTGAATTTGGTGAAGAATCTGTACTATCACATGAAGAAAATATTGTAAATTGTCCACATGAAATTTTTGATCCCTTGGCTTGTAATCCATAAATTGAAATTTAATTTTATGAGGTTGTTGTACCACATATATCAACAACAACAACACCTGAGGATGTTGAGATACAATATGATAAAGCAGTTAAATCTGAAGATATTAAAGTGTGTGAAGAATATGTCAATACAATAGAGTATATGCAAAATGATGATGGTAAATTCCATTGGTGTGGAAAGTGACATAGCAACAATATTGAAAAACAATATTGAAAGCTAAATCAGAAGTTGAGAAAGACGAAGAGGACTATGTCTATGTCCTTGTACCTTTTTATCGAATATGGGTTTGTGAGGTTTTTGAAAATATTAATGATTTGATTTTTGTTGAAGAATGAACAAAAGTTGCACCAAATAACAAATAGAATTCTTGAATTGAAAAGCCAAGATTGTTAAGATTTCATATGCTTAGCTAGATATCATTAGTGTTTAATCCAGATTCATAATAGTAGCATATGCAGAATCAGTGAAAGTTACACAATCACAAGATAGCCACATATTTATCCCATGAAACCATTAAGGGGAAGAAAACCCAGCAAAACTTCCTCTATATAGATGTATAAAATAAAACCCCCAAACAGGTGATCCTCCTCATTGTTGGTATCTCTCTCTCTGTGTTATGTGCTATACAAAAGTGAGTGTGTGTGTTCAAATGAGGAACACAACTCCTCTATTTATACTCTTTATGTCACTTGACTTTTACCTTAGCAAGTCGGCCCCACTAAACTGATCGGGTCGACTTCACCTAGGAAGACTCAAAACAATATTATATTATATTCATTGGGGTACTATTGAATTGACTTACAATGAAGGTTATACCTCATGACTCTATGATGACCAAGTACAATAGAAACATCTCGATGGAGGAATAAGACATCTCCCTTGGGTTGCATCAGTAAAATACATTTAGAATATTCTTCAAAGTTACAATATTTCAACACTCCCCCTTAACGAGAATGGTATTCTATTGAGAACAACATCATCAACTATAGGAGTAACAAGAGAGAGAATCTTTAGCAGTATCAAGGTAATACATCTACATGTCATAGGAAGTTTTTAACAATCATTAGAAACTAGAACAATTACTAGAATATATTCGAAATCTTCAGTACCGGAACACCATCTTCTACAACACTGAGTATTCATCTTCTACAACATGATCACTTGATCCTTTACAAAATCACTTTGATCTTCTTGATCCTTTGCAGCAACACTTTGATCTTCTCGATCCTTTGCAACAACACTTTGATCTTCTTGATCCTTTTCCGCAACACTACCTGCAATACACATGATCTCTTTGTGGGATGATCAATCCCTATCACTTAAGGACATAGGTCCAAGGATGATGCAATCCTCATCAGCCTACTCCCCCTTAATGAGGAGGTTCTAGTATCAACCAGATGGATTGCCCACAAATGAATTCTGGACCATGCCATCTACAACTGAATGTAGATATCATCCGCAAATGAATGCAGGACCTATCGTTCGCAAGGAATCATTATAGACCATCCTTAGCATGTTATAGCTAGGACCACTCCCAAGCGAAGGTTATTTTCTACGGCATATACAAGTGAATGTAGGAATAATCTCCATGCAAGAGTATCATCTCCAACCAAATGCATATCTCGTCTGCAACTAAATGAAGGATCTGTCATCCGTAAGGACTCATTGTAGAACATCTTCAACTTGTTAAAGATAGGAACACTCCCATACAAGTGTTATTTTCTACGACATCTACAACTGAATGTAGGAACACTCTCCATGTGAGAGTACCGTTTGCAGGACCATACTCAGCTAGTAAGATCTAAGACCACTCTCATTAAGAGAGTGTTTTTTCCCGCAAGACCATCCTCAAAAGAGGATACTATTGTCCACAAGTGAATGTCAGACTTCATTAACATTTGCAGGTGCACTTGGCCTCTTTGGTACTCGAACATCCCTGCCATCCCATCATCAATGATAGTCTCATCATCACTCCCCCTTTTTAGGGATGTTCATATTATCAACATGCTCCCCATTTTCGAGGAGGGTTCGTATCATCATGGATCCTTCTTGCAAGGAAGATCTGTATCATCATCACTATTACTCCTTGTATGGAAACTATTTTCAGAAAACACCAAGCTTGTCATGAAAGGATTCAAATTTTACTTGAGATAGAGGCTTGGTTAGCACATCAATAACTTTCTCATCGGTACTCACATACTAAATTTGTATAGCTCCCTTTTGTACCATATCCCTTATGTAAAAATATCGTATTTATATGTGCTTTGATTTATCATGGAACACAATATTCTCTATCAACTTTATAAATCTCTGGTTGTCACATAGAATCACTGTGGTATCCAACTCCATGTCAAATATACCTAACATCAAATTTCAAAGCTATATGGCTTCAAAACTAGCAGAGAAAGCTGCTATGTACTCTGCTTTAGCTATGATGAGAGAAACACTAGACTGTTTCTTGCTAAACCATGAGATCATGGCAGATCCCAGACAATAACATCCACCTGAGGTGCTCTTCCTGTCTACGGCACTTACTTCCCAATATGAACCCATTTATCCATACAGTCTATAGTGATGATATCTACCATATTATAGCCCAAATTCTATCTTACCTTTTAGGTACCTCATCACATGCTTTGCAGCTATCAGGTGAACATGTATAGGTTTAACTAGATACTAACTCAAGATGTTCACAACAAAGCATATATCCATCCTAGTATTCGTCACATACATTAATGAACTAATAATCTGTCTGTACTGAGTAACATCCACTAAATTTGATGATTCATGACATAACAGCTTCAGGTTGGTATCCATGGGTGTGGTCATGGCTTTACAATCCGACATATCAAATATTTTTAAGATTTCCACTACATACTTTCCTCGGTTCAGAAATATTCTCTATGAGATATTCCACACTTACAGCCCAATAAAATAGTGCATCAATCCAAGATCTTTCATCTCGAATTCTTCATCTAGATTCTTCTTTCTTTCTACAATCTGTTTCTCATTTTCTTTCAGAAATAGATCATCTACATATAGTAATAATATGAAAGGTTCATCATCCATAACCTTAAGGTAAAGGTTAAGATCATATTTACTTTTGGTAAAGCCCAAGCTTGTCAATAAGCTATCTATTTTTCCATACCAAGCTCTAGGAGATTTCTTTAGTCCATACATAGCCCTTTTCAACTTACATACATGAGTCACTCTATCTTTAACCTCAAATCCTTGTGGTTTTTTGAAGTGTACTTCTTCTTGAATCACACCATTCAGGAATGCTGTCTTTACATCCATCTAGTGTAGATTCCACTTCATCATGGAAGGAAGTTTCATGATGGTTTTGATGGAAGTGTACCTTGCTACTGGCACAAATTTCTCTTCATATTCAATTCCCTCTTTTTGAGAGAATCCTCCGGCCACAATTCTTTCCTTGTAATTTTCAATAATTCCACCAGCTACATGTTTTATATCGTGGATCCACTTGGAATATACCACACTCTTTCTTTCTAGTTTGGTTACTATATACCAAACATCATTCTTCATTATTGACTGGTATTATTCCATCATTTCTTTTACCCATTCTTTCTTTTGTACAAATTCCTCTTTACTGGTATGTTCTTGATCTACAATACCCCACATCGAAGCTACACAGTCGGAGAATTGATTTGATCTCTTTCTTGTTCTTGTGGAGCCTTCTGGAGCTCCATACTTCTCTTCTACTTATATGATTTCTCTTACCTAAGCAGGTTTTATCTTTCGAGATATATCCATAGTAGGGGGTTCCCAAGGTTCTATCATATCATGATCTTCTGATGCTACTATTTCAGGAGAGGGTTCAGCTTCTACCTTTTTGGGAGGTACATCCTCTTCATGTACTTCTTCAAGCTGACACTTTCTGGATTTCTTAAGAGCTATTTCTTTGTCTCTATATGATGGAATCCTGAAATGTATATCCTAAAGGCTTTGGGGACTTCACAGTATCCAACAAATATTACCTTCTTTCCAAAAGGATCCAACTTGGTTATCTTCTCTTTTGGAATGTGTACATATACTGGAAAACCAAAAATATTGAGATGACTCACTTCAGGTTTCTTTCCTGTATACATTTCTTCAGGAGTCTTGAATCCAAGGGCACTATGAGATAATTTGTTCTGCACATACATATTTTTTCTTACTGCTTTAGCCCATAGATGCATGGGAAGGCCTTGATCATGGATCATTGTTTTCACTGTTTCCTTAATGGTTTATTGGTATTCTTTCCTCTTGCACATTGTGTGCAAGTACCTTTATGATCAATCATAAAATTTGGTAAACTTGTTACCACTTTTTTCACATAGGGTAATGCTTTGTAGTTTATGTGAGCAATCCTTATATGCCATAGCTCACTTGATCTAGTGGTCTCATGGAGAAGGGTTGTTTTTGGATGTCCCTTGAGTTTGTACAATCCTCCTTATTCTTTAGCAATTACAAAAACATCTTCACAATGTCTTTCCTTTGGTCCACATGAGTACTTGTTCATCTACAAAAGAAACTCTATATCCTTTCTTATCTAATGTTGAGATGCAAAGTAATTTATTTTTCAAACCTGGTACATATACTACATCTTTCATCTTCATGGAGGTTCAAGATTCAAGCTTGTAACTTGATTCACCAATGCCTTTGATGGGATATTGATAGTCATCTCCTAATGATACTTCTAAGGATATTTATTCTCTTCAATTTTTGACAGAGTTTGCTTCTTCCCTGTCATGTGCTTTGAAGCACTATTATCAATAACCCAGGTATATTCTCCACACATTATAGACCCAAAAAGTTCAAAGAATAGTACATATTCTTCTACATATTCTTCTTTTGCTTGTCTCTTTCGAGGTATTTCTTCTTCATCATCATCCTCGTCTTTGAATAGATGAGCATGATGTCTTTTTTTATTTTTCTTCTTCAATGGAAACTCTATGGCAAGGTATCCTATCTTATGACAATTGTAACATTGATATTTGGAGTTGTCTTTAAACTGACTATTTTCGCTTTTCATTTGAAACTTATTTGGAGGTTTATAATCCTTGTGATTATCCTTCTTGAAGTTTGTTATTCTTCTCCTTCTGGTATGGGTGGCTAGATATTTCTCATCTTCTCTAAGTAGAGCTTCTCTGTTAGCTACTCTAGCTTCTTCTTGGATGCAATCTTCCCATACAATGTCAAACTTCATACTTTCTTTTCTGGCACACATAGTCTGTATGAATGAATCCCAAGGTCTAGTGAGACCATTGAGTGTGGTCATAACTAGACTGTTAAATGTATTAATGTGTAAATGTTATGAATACTTAAGTAGAGAAAAATCCCTCAAACGCAAGGGTGAATGGTAAATTTTGAAAAGGTTACTGCTTGAAATTATGTAAAATAGATGATGCTAACTTGTGAATCAAGGAAAAGAAAGAAATGTCTATCTCAAGTTGAGTACTAGTTAAAGCATCCAAGTACTGGAGGTAAAAGACGTCCTCCAAATAGATAAGTAAATATGAACTACTTATGAATTCTTTTGAGGGTAATACAATATTAGGTCTTCTTATGATGATAAAAGCACAAAAAATGCTAAAATATGTTCTGTGAGATGTAGATGTTATGTTACAGAAAGGACTTGTTATTTATGTTCTAATTTGGATTATGAATTAATGACATGTTTACTAAATAAATTTTGGAAGACCTAGTTTTGTTGTACAAAAGTACAAGTTATGAAGGATAAAATCTTGTAGAAATCACAAAATATTAGAGATTATCAAAGAAAAGCTGAAAAACATCGCAAGGGATGCAAAAGAAAGCAATAAGAACTTATAGGGAAATGAACACAAAACCTTGCATGAATATGTAACATCGAGGACGATGTTAATTCTAAGGGGGGAAGTATGTAACATCCCCTCAAATCATGACCAAAAAACATGAAGTGTAATTAGAAGGCATTGTAAGTACAAATACTAGCTTTATCAAAATTTGATGGAATGGGTAATGTTAGGAAGATGAAAGTGTTGCATGACCAAAATGATGATTTGGGGATGAATCCACTAGGGGGAGGGAATGATTGTCTAGGGAATCCATGACATTGATGATAGGTGTCATATTTGTGTCATTGATGATTGGGTGTTCACTTGACACTATCCTCAGTAGGGTAAAATTATTTAGTTGCATGCTAATATGGAACTCCTACTAGTGGGTAGCTATTTAGCGCTAGTTACTCCTAAATGAATTTAGTTAACTACCTTAAGTTTTAGTATTACCTATCTTGATTTTTAAATCATGACCAAGGAATATCCATAATGAAACTACAAGAACATAATTTAACGTTAGTCCTATTTCTTTACCTTAGAAAATGTATTTTAAGATTATTTAAAAGAAAAATGGGTATGGATTAATTAAACAATTATAGTGCTCTACTGTGTGTGTGTGTGTGTGTGTGTGTGTCTATATATATATATATATATATATATATATATATATATACATATCATTACTAGAATGTCTTGAGGAAACTTTAGCATACTTATTTTATATCACTTTAAATGGAGAATGACTTATTTTGATATTTTAGCATGATAAAGGACAAGTGGAATACCTTACCTTTAAAAAGAGAAGCATAGAGTATGACCACTGCCACTTGACATATTTAAAAGAAGAAGTTTTTCCTTTTTAAAAGCCTCACGATTTTCTAGGGTGGGAGAGAAAAACAATAGATAAGTTTGGAAGTGAAGATCGGAACCATTCTTGGGGAAATTGACCTTGGAGTTTTGCATCTGAGAGGGGTTACCATTGAGGGTTGTTTGAGCATTACTTGATGCATGCTAGAGATGGAGATGGGAGCACGCTAACAATGGGAAAGGCGAAGCAAATTCCTGGTTGAGAAGAGGATCATGAGTGAAGGAATAACCCATGACCGAAGCATATACTATCTAGAAAATAATTTTCATGCATGTAACTCTACATGTTGTTCCCAATTGATCTGTCTGGTACATGATCTAAAGTCTGCACAGAAGTAAACCTGCTAGTTGTTCCCAAATTTATCTATCCAATAAGTTTCTTAGAATCTATCTATTTCATATATTTGTGCTAAAATGGGAGACAAATTTTAGAATAGTAATCCAACCCCTTAGTCCCTTGATCTAATTCCCTAGTCAATTTTATTGCATTTTGTGCATTATTACACTATGGTTTGGACTTAGGGTGCTTAGTTGGACCAATAACAAGTTAAATTGTGGTATTCACACCCACATGAGCACTATATCTCAGTAAACCATCCACATGTGCACCCTTATCATTTCTGGTGTGATCCCATTCATTGAATGTGGACAGTTTGGTTGACTAGGAGCGCTAGAGGTGGAGCTTGTCCAATTTTGGACTGATTTGGTGCATGTAATGCCACCTAGAGCCTCTCACCCACCTATGTTTGCACACCCACAAATTCCAAAGTGTTATGGTTGCTCCATTACACCTCATCCATGTCCACACAACAATTCATGGCCATTTGGGCTGATTTGGAGCATGTTTCTCCCACCTAGGGGGGATTGAGGCCAATTTGTCCAATTTCACTTGTACACTCACTTTGGGCTTCCCAAGTATCACAAAACACTTCTGATGTAATAAAAATCTGTTACTAACATGTTTTAATGTTATACAAACAAATAATAACCTATTTCTATTCACATTGCATGTGTAAATTGCTTCTCTTTTAATGGTTTTTTGTTGGTTTTGCATCAAATTTGATTTTTGAGTTTCTATAAGGCTCCTAGATATTTTTTTAGATTGAAATTATCAAATGGTATCAATACGAGTGGCATTTAGTGAGTTGCGGATCAATCTAGAGCGTTTTGAGCTATAGTTTTAGAGAAATTCCAAATAAAATTGAGTGGTTTTTGTAGGACATTCAGAAATTTCATCACCATTAATGCAGGAAGAAATGGAATATACCCACATATTACTAAAAACTTTCAATTTATTTTATTGGAAGGAATATATGGTTATTCAATTGAGATCCAAGGGCATCTACAGAGTTACCATGGACACATAGGTGGAACCAAACTATGTTGTAGAGAAAGCCAAGTACTTCAATAGATTGGACGAATCATATGGATTATTATGCATGAGTATCTCAAGAGATATTTTGTTCCACATAGACAGTTTAACAACCCCTAATGAATTTTGGGTAAAACTAGAGACACTGTTTGGGAAAACTAACGAACTAAGAGGACACCATCTTGAGAACGAGCTCATCATCCTGATCCTAGCACACTTTGAAACTATCTAGGACTTCTTCACCAAGTTTAAGTCACTTGTGTTGCATCTAAATCAATGTGGCATTGAGAAGAAAGAGGATCAATTGATTCTGTCCATCCTTTCGAAGTTGGGGATAGAATTCTCAGTATTTGTTAGTACATTTCATTCTCAAAAGTTAACACTTTGAAACTGGAAAATGTCAAGTCTATCTAGCTTCTTGGAATCCCTCACTCAAGAGCAATACAAGCTAGTCCAAATGGGAAACATCAAGACTTGGCCATGGTAGTTTTGATTTCCTCCAAGGGAAAGTCCAAGGCAAAGAATTCAAAGCTGCCAGAGAAGAAGAAATCAGAAAAACCCAAATCCAGTGATGGGGGTTCGAATCCTCTCAAGGAGAAGGACAAGAAAGGAAAAGAGAATACCAAATGCACCTATTTCCATATGGGATTACATCCATAAATCTCATGCATGAAGAAAACCATTGACCAAATGGTGCAATTACTGGAGAAGAACAACATCCCTGTCCCAGACAATGTAAGGAAGAAAGATGGCACCTCCAGTTCAGACAACAAGGTGAAATGTCATGATTTGGTAGTAGGTACATATAATTCCTCATCTTTAATCATTGATTCAGGGGCTCCTAGAAACATGGTAGCCACACGGGATCTATTCTCCTCCATGCATTCAAATGCTGGCCCAACAGTTTGAATGGGGGATGATTATGAAATCCAGACCAAGGGGATTGGTAGGATTGATTTAGAGCATGATTACTTCAGTGAGGTGTTGTATGTACCAGAACTTATAGCAAATTTGTTGTCATTGTATAAAATGACCCATATACGAGAAGAAAATAGAGTGACATTCACTCCAGACTTGGTAGAGATTTCAAAAATCGAATCAAACCAAGTTGTTGTAGTTCGGTATGCAGACCACCATGAGAGGATGTACAAGTTTTAAAATTTCTTCCATACTTCCAATGACCAAGATATTCTCTCACATTCCAATGAAACTTCCAAGCTATGGCATGAGAGGTTTGGTCACATGAACTACAAGTACCTCCAAGCACTACATAGAGATGAGATCATGGAAGGACTTTCACAAATCAGATAATCAAATGGAGCTTGCATTGGGTGTGTAGTTGGGAAGCCTCCACAACAAAGCTATGAGAAGGGGATGGAAAGGAGAGACACACAACCACTTGGGTTGGTACATTCATATATGATTGGTCCTCTTCCCACTCCATCCTATGGTGGATCAAGGCATGTAATTACATTTATTGATGATTACTTGAAATTCTGGTGGGTGTACTTCCTTAAATTAAAATATGAAGTTGTTGAGCAATTGAAGATTTGGAAGGAATTGACAGAATATCAGAGCGGGAATAAGATTAAATTCCTTCGAACTAATAATGGGAAGGATTATGGAAAAAAAAATGCAAAACATTTTTGAGGAATGTGGCAATCCAAATGCAACATTCAACTCCCTACAGACCACAGCAAAATGGTGTGGCAGAGAGGAAAAATAGATCTCTCAAGGAGATGGCCACTTACATGATTGAAGCAAGGGATCTAAGTCCCAATCTATGGGAAGATGATATTAATTTTTTTGCACATATAAATAACATAGCCTTACACAAATAATTAAAGGGAAAGACACCCTATGAGGCATGGTTTGGCCCACGGGGGTTCACTTAGTGAACTTGGTACATAGCATGACCATTCATAGGATATTAAAGAATATCCCTAATTTCACTAAATATTGGAACATTCCTCCTAAAGTTGTATTATTTATCCCCCCTCACAATACACCTTTCCAATTAATAAAACCCCTAGTTTCACCAGATATTGTAGGTATCCAATTTTATCAACCCATTTCTAGTACCCGCTTTGTATCATATTATCAAGTTTTAACTAACATGAGACCTGACACATATTAACATAAGCAAACAATATGTTAAATAAAATAATAGTATAATGCTAATAATGATACCATTAGATTGTAGGGTTGACTAATCAATTTGTAGCACTGGATAGTGGAAGACCCAACAAAATATTAATGGGGAAGGAAAAATGTGTAAAATCCAACTCAATTAATATATCAATGTAAATAAGAATGTAAAATACTCATATTCCAAAAGTTATTGCAATGCTTAGAAAATATGAGAATTTCATATGTTTCATACCATAACATGTCAATATAGCAATTTTATATTATGTAAATACAAGTATAGCCATAGAGAGATCATGTTTCCTATAAGCTTAATAAATTAAACAACATAAAAATGCAAAATTGAAACCCTTTCATGGATAGACTTCTATGCATTTAATTGTATTTTATTTATTGAGACAAGATGTAAACAAACAATTGATTTTTGATAAGAATAAACTACAACAAATAAATAGTATTTATTCATGGGGAAAATGTATTAAGAAAAATTTAAACATGGTTAAAAAACTTGAAACAATAGATTAACAAAAATATAAGTATTAACGAAATATTTCTTATCCATTGTGCTAACTTTCCTCTAAATTAATTGACCATCTTGTATACAATCATTTTCTGCATGTAGCTTTGCTTAACATTTCATAAACTCTATTTGAAATAAATATTAAATAATAAAAAAACAATATCATAAAACAAATATCAACTTAAAATTCTATTTGGCATGCACACATTCTCTCTCTCTCTCTCTCTCTCATATATTTATATAACAAACTAATATTTAAAGAAAAATCAGTAATCGAGGCTCCAGTCAACACTTGTAATCCATGTTAGGGGAGCATGGCTATTAGCATCCCAAGCCAAAATATTTTGTAGTACCTTCTTGTTCTCTAGGAATAGGCCACTAAGAGGATTCAATGAGGAATCTGATAAGGCAGAGACTTGTGTGACATATAGGATGAATTGGTGTGAATATAGGTCTTTGTTGGAGGCCTCCAAATATATGAATATTAACTTATATATATGAATCATGATTTTCATTTTATTCCTCGTCCTACCCAAATAAAATAACCCCCAATATTTATATTACTATGTCAAATTAAAAAACCTCTTGAACCCTTAATATGAGGAAATATATTTTTTAGTTTTTTAGGAGTATTTAAATCCACAATATGAATGGATGTGATATGATATTTCCTCGCTAGTGAACCCCCCGTAGTTTTTCCATAAACCAAATGTCTCAAATTTTAGGATTTTTTTATCAAGAGCATGGGCTCGAATCCCTTCTGAAAAGAGGAAGGCCTTGTAGCCACAAAGCAAGGATTGTATCATGGTTGAGTATGGTGAGGATACAAATGATTAAAAAATATTTGACACTTCCACACTGAAGACTTTCATTGAGAGAAGTGTGCAATTCAAAGAGGAACCAATACCATATTTTGAGCTTGCACCGAGGGAATGCTCTTCTTCTCAATAATTTGATGATGTAAGTGATGATTCATGCTTTGTTTTTCCTGATATTTTTGAAGAAGATATGGATGTAGATGAAATTTATGTAGATGAGTCACCATCAAAACCCAAGTGGGCTTAAAAAATCATACAAGCTACAAGGGAATTGGATGGTAATCCCCAAGAGCCTAGGAAGACTAGATATGAAGCTAACAATGCTTCCTTTGCTAGTGAAAGTGATCGTGATGAGCACTGTTATATGATGATTGGATGTGATCCACAGTCATATTAGAAATATTTTCATGACCCAAGATGGCAAACAACAATGGAAGAAGAATTCAATTCTCTCCAAGAGAATGAGACATGGGAATTGGTTCCCCTTCCTCCCAAGAGGAAGCTTGTTCAATGCAAGTGGATATTTCGAACCAAACTTTCCACTGATGGTTTAGATGTGAAAGAAAAATCCATATTATTTGCTAATGGATACTCTCAAGTCCATGGTGTGTAGTATACCAAGACCTTTGCACCGTTTGTAAAGATGGACTCCATAAGACTAGTTATAGCAATTGTAGCTAGTAAGGGTTGGCAAGTGCACCATATGGATGTCATGAGTGCATTCCTACATGGTGAGCTACAGGAAGAGATATACATGCAGCAACCTGTAGGTTTCCAAGAGGATCCTTCACTTGTTTGTAGGTTGAAGAAATCACTCTATGGAATCAAGCAAGCCCCCACGACTTGGTATGCTAAAATGGATGCTTTCTTGCTCTCTATTGGTTTCACTAGATGGAAATATGAACCAAATGTATATTTTCAGCAACATGATGGTATTTTGCAGGTTATTTCTCTCTATGTTGATGACCTCCTAATTACAGGGAGATGCACCACTTCAATTGGTTCAATTAAAGAATCTCTACACAGTGAATTTTCCATGATCGATCTAGGATTGCTAAGGCAATTTTTGGGATTGGAAATTGAGAAATATGAAAGGGGCATAATGCTGAGTAAACCAAAGAATGCTTCAGACCTAATAAATAAGTTTAACATGGCTTATTGTAAGGAATCCAACTGCCCTATCCTTTATGGAATCAAGTTATGTGAATTTGAAAAGGCCTGATTTATCTTATGGTGTAAGTGTTGTATCAATACATATGCACCAACCACATGAGCTCCATTGGAAGGAAGACAAAATAATTCTCCTGTATGTCTAGGGTACAAAGAAATTCAGGGTGCACTATTCAACTAGTGCTTCACTTCACTTAGTTGGGTTTTCTGATTCAAATTGTGGCCACTTCAAAGGTCCCATTTAATGTTAAAGTAAGAAACAAAACACCATTTCAATTTCATCAATAGAGGCCAATTACAGGGAAGTAGTCAATGCAGCTACACAGTGTGTTTGGTTGCAGGGTATTCTCCGAGAATTTGGTGTCATGATTGATTCTCTTACCAACGTTTGGGTGGACAATCAAATATCCACCAAAATATCTATTGATCTAGTTCATAGGTAGAGGAAAAAGCATATTCATATCCATATGCACTACACCCGAGGCTTAGTGCATGCCATGGTGATTTCACTATAGTATTTCCCATCCACCGAGCAAACTGTCAACATTTTCACCAAGACTTTCACAAAGAATACTTTCAATTATCTGAGATATTTGATTGGAGTGAGTGATGGATGCTGATTGCTGCTATTTATTGCAGGTTTCATCCCCATGTCCATTCTTGAGGGAAGGTTTTGTCCCATGTGATTTTCCTTCTTTTCCTCACTTCATATGGACAAATAAAATTTCTGATTTATGTATTGAGGTGACTTGAGCCTTTGTTTCGAAGGCTTCCTTCATTTTATGAGTTGTACTATTTTTTTGGTTAAGGGAGGGTGTTAGAACAATAATCCAACCCATTATTACCTTAGTTTAAGTCCCTAGTCAATTCTATTGCATTGTGTGCATTATTACACTATGGTTTAGACTTAGGGTGCTAAGTTGGACCAATAACTAGTTAAATTGTGGAATTCACACACAGATGAGCACTCCAGCTCAGTAAACCATTCACATGTGTGCCCTAATCATTACTGGTGCACTCCCATTCACTGAATGTGGATAGTTTGGTTGACTAGGAGCACTAGAGGTGGATTTTGTCCAATTTTGGACTAATTTGGTGCATTTATTGCCACCTAGAGCCTCTCACCCACCTAGTTTTGCACACACATGCATGTAAAAGTGTTATTATTTATCCATGTCACCTCAGCCATGTTCATACAAAAATTCTTGGCCATTTGGGATGATTTAGAGCGGGTTTGGCCCACCTAGGGGGGATTGAGGCCAATTTGGTCAATTTCAGTTGTACAGTCACTTTGGGATTCCCAATCCTTACAAAACACTTCTGATGTAATATAAACCTGTTAATAACATGTTTTAATGTTATAAAGTCAAATAATAACCTGTTTCTGTTCACATTGCATGTGCAAATTGGTTCTCTTTTAATGGTTTTTTGCTGGTTTTGCATCAAATTCGATTTGTGAGTTTCTATAAGGCTCCTAGATCTTGTTGTACATCGATATTATCACAATAAAATTTTGTAATAGTGTCCATTATCTATAATTTTAAGTGGTTAAGCTCTGCAAATTTCTCCCTTATTCTTGCATGGGTATACTCTACTTCGTGTAAATATTAGATCTATAGAATGCATGGATATAAAGCTTATATATATTAAGGTAATGCATAGTTCTGTAGGATTGCATTGAATTAAATCTTAGATATGTAGAATGCATTCATTTTTTGCAATATAGACTCTAATGATTGCATCTTCAAACTCTGAATTGATTTCCTAGAAAGTATGCAATTTGTCCCAGATCTAAATGATCTGTTAATATTTCTCTTGCCAAATTCTGCATTCGATTCCCTAGGAGGAATGCGATTTTCCCCAGATCTAAATGATATGCAAATATATCTGTATATATATATAGCCGTAATTTTAATTTTCATTATTTTCTTATACGAGGTATATGTAATGTCCTATTTTTGGGAATTTTATCAAAATCACCAATTCTTGAATTCTTTCACAATGTACTCAAATTCATCTTCTTACAACTCTAGTTATATGGATTTAGTTGATCCAAAATTCTTCCAATTTCTTTCAAAATTGGTGAGGAAGGTCTTGAGGGGTGATTGGACATATTATCAAATCTATAAGGCATATAATCAACTGATATACCCAACCATGGTATTCAATTTTCAAGGGAATAAATTTTGGAACAAGACTAGTCAATTTGGGAGGTGGAAATCCCCCCTAGGTCCTGGAACAAATCTCTTCACAACACTGTAATACCTTCACTAATGGTGGGTATGATACTTGGCTCTGTTATAATACATTAATTAAATTATATTTTAATCATCATATGTGTTTTTGGGGTCGAATATGTATCCAAGGGAACTCCATGAATTTACTAGTAATTTTGAGGTTCCAACCCCCAATGGTAGATGACTCCAAATAGCTCCAAATTCTCTCGAATTGTACTAGAAGGTGTATTAGTGATATAATAAATTAATTATAATTTTCACAGGTATATTATGGCCTTAAAATTACTTATTCAAGTCTATATCAAATTCTAAATAAGGTAGATGCTTTAACTAGCAAATTTGGGGCTCAAATCCTCCCCCGGGTAATTACCGGAATGGACTCCCAAATGTGCATAAAATCACTCAAATTATAAAATTTAAGAAGGGGATGTGGATAATAAGCTATAAATGACTCATATGCATAACCTATCGAACTCCCATGGCTATTATCACTTCTTTCAATCAGATATAAAAAAACTAGTTTTCAACCCTTAGGGAAATGAGATGTAGTTTGCTCCAATTGCTATGAAATTCGACCCAATGGAAAAAATTATCATTCAATGAATATGAAACCCCTAATATAATTTAATTACAGTACCTTAATTCATAAATCATCAATATTTTACACATCCATTAAAATGTATCAATATTATAAGAGTTTACAACAAGGAGATGGGAAAATGGCACTGTTTCTTTATTATTGATCAATAATACATGATATTTCTTGGCCTTTCAAAATGATAAATTTATGAAAAGAGAGATAATATTATTTACATCAGAATAAAAAAATTTGGATAAAGAGGAGCTCCCTCAAAAATATAAGTGGCTCACCAAGTGCGCCTCACTCCACCGGGATGAAATATGGTGAAAGAATGTGAGATGGGAGGGGGAATGAGCTGAATCCTGAATTTTCCATGATATTTTGTAGCTGCATATGTATATTATAACTCCATTTAATCTCCTTTAAATAACTAATTGGCATCTCGAATCACCAATTAAGATGGGAATCTTTCACCCTCGAAATTGGCTCAAGCATGAACTAGTCACTCACTAGCTCTCTGTCTTCATAGCAATAAATTTCACAACTGATAAAAAATATCCTTCTCATTGCTGATCCATATATTTTATAAACATTAATGGTCTCCTCATATTCCTAATACATCCATAAACCAAATCCAAGTCGAATTGGCATGGCTGCTCATGCTATGCCATGTGGCCTCTCTCTTCACCTTCCATCTTCTCCCAAATTGAGTAGGAACCCATTGGGCTTATCCAAATCATGTGAGAGCTCAATTGGATGATATATTTTCACCCAATATGTCAGATATGTTATATGTCAGATTTCATATCTTACTTTTTGTCATAACTGTCATATAATATCCATCATTGGTGTCATAGATGTCATAAGTGTAAGGGGAATCTAGCCAAGTGTCTATTAAACTCCCCATTTGGCTCTTCCTTGCTAATGTAAATTACAATTCATCCCAAATTATACCTATGAAATATATGGACAAGTATATTGACCTTATAATCCATCCAAAACATTAGGCCTTCCATAGATTCTAATTTGCAAGAGGAGGATACCATTTAACATAGGAATTCTAGCTTGTGTGGGTCCCACATCCTCCATGTGTCTTCATGATCAATTTCCACTTTGATTTTCCATTTTATTTATTTATTTATATCCTTTATTATTTATGTATTCTAGTATAATGTTCAAACATCATTTATTATCTCCCTTATTTCACATCTCAAAGCTTCCAGCCCCAACCTAGGAAGCTAGTGAGTTTCGTCCTTGGCAATTATTTGACCTTTAGCATCAATTTGACAAATTTCATGAATATGGAAAATGTGATTTGGCAATTGTGACCCAATGCAAAATTTGGGACATTACAAATCCTCCCTTCATAATATTTCTTGTCCTCAAGCAATTTCAAACATGGTTGTTGAAGAACCTGCTTTATGTATGATTCTTTGAACTTTCCACTGAGCTTCCCACTTTTAGTCTTTGAGATTCCATGAATATGTTAGAGAGGAACAACCATGCTTGCTGCTGCACTACTTTTATTAACATCACCTTATTAAGTGTGGAATCCATCTCCCATACTGCTTGTTTCCCAGAGAATTTCAAATCAATGGGACTAAAATCTATCCCAAGGTCCCATTGCGTGCATTGCACTCCAACAATTAAGAGTGCTCTCTAACCCATATTATTAGGAAAGAGAATTCCTAGATCCCATTTTCTTGTATGAATTATTCCAAACATCATGAGTACATAACATATATCATCAAGATATATAACAACATAATAAAAATGTACATCAAGGAGGTGCCTCACCAAAAAATCATGAAAGTGCTTATACCTCCCACTGAGTAGACTACCATTTTCCAAGTGCATACATGCTTCAAGTGACTAATCAAATATTCTCCAATGACATAGGTGAGGATCCCATGTCCTATAATTCTTTTCCAAAAGGTTGTGATATGCATCAGAATATTCAGCCATGTATTCTTTCATCCAAGAAGTGGATGAATAATATTTTTAACACCCTGGTTTTGACCCCGTTTGCATTAAATATACATGATACATATATTGTAAATAATCATGGTGCAGAGCTTAAGGCAAAGGCCCCACCATCAATTTTGGTTATGTTATGTTTTGGATAGAAATTTTCACCAATGGTATATCCGGGCATGCAGCATACATATTAAGTCAAGGCATAATGTAACTATGCATCTTTAATTAGATAACCCAACCAGCTATGTTCACTGCAACCAAATTGAGAAGGGGCATGATTTTGCTAAGGATAAGGAGGGGGAATGTTGAACCTTGAGCCATGGGGGAAAATCCATGTGTCACCACTCTTTTTTCTCACCTTCTCTTGTCTCATCCAACCACCACCCTTAATTTTTCTATTATTAGTTGGTACATCTATTCGCTGATAGAGAGACCACTATGCCATGACCCCATTCTCCCCATGCCTGCTCTCTCTCCACAACACGATCTGGATTGCTGATCATTCTGTCCACTCTCCCCACCGCTGTCTATTCATTTTACCTCATGCTGGGAGGAGTTAAAAATGAGCCACGATTAATTGATTGGGGGATGGTTCTCCTCTTCCTCACCAACTGTTGATCTGCGGATCTATTCTTCCCTCCTGATCATGCATAGATCCTACGTTTTACTCCACCATTACAGTGTGAAGGTGTGTGTTGGATTCATTGATGAGAAGGGACCTTTTTTCCAATGTTGTGAGCTATGTATGGACTATGTGAGTGTTGTTTTCCATATTTTTTGGTTGCATTTTCCTTGTGAATTGGTTGCTGTAGGCTGTTGTGGGATCGTTTTGGCCACAATAAGGCCAAGAACGATCCAGGGAGTTCTATATCCCCTGTTAAAGCTTTAATAGTTGTTTTGTTGCATGCATGTAGTGGTTTTGTCCTCAAACTGCATTGGAGTGGTGAATGAGGGCCTGATGTGCTTGATAAACCTAGTCGGTTGGGAACCACACACACAGAGATAGTGGGCTGGATTTCTTCTCCACAACCCCTTAATAGCACTTGAAGGGAGATCAGGGTCTAAGGGACTGCGTTGCAGAGAAAGGACTGATTTCCTTGTGTTGGGTGTGTCTGGGTGTTCTAGAAGCCAGGCTAGTTATGGTGTAGGTGTCCTTAGCTCTTCAATGAGCTCACCAGCTTAGCATTTAGCCTTTCCCAACTTCTGGATGGCCTGATAAACCCAACTTTGTTGGCTTGGCTGATCTGTTGTTCGCTTGATAAACCAAATGTGTTGGCTTGTCTGAACTGTGTACCCTTGTGGTGTTGTTATCCTTGGTGATGTGCAAGCCTGCTAGTTCCTTATTCCTTGGGGAATCATGCCCGGCTCAAGGGTGGAAGGGTTGCTGAGAGATTAAGGAGCACGTGGGCCTGTGGTTGGGTGGAATGTTGCAGCGACATAGCTGGTTGCGGAACAAGTTTTTATAAGATAAGTATTATTGCTTAACTTGTGTCTACAATCATATTTACGATTGATGAATGATAATGTACATAATGAATGTTGAATTGTATATTAATGCATGTTGTTTTGCTTCCGCTATGTATATGAATGATTAATGCATTGTAGTATGTTTTATGTTTTAATTATTTTCCTTCAGTATTATATGTATGTAGGTTCATGTTCATGGGGCTAGATTCCTGGATGTTTTGATGTATCGTAGCATCCTTTTCGCCGGTCAGAGGGTCGAGGACGTTACACTGTGGTATCATAACTCTAGTTGCAGCATGGGCCTGAATGGGCCGTGAATATGTAGTGATAGAGATTATGTTGCAGCATTTGGGCCTCAGAGGGCCACGAGAAATAGTTAATAGAGGCAAGTTTCTTACTACCTAGAAGAAACCAGGAGAAAATGGGTGATGACAAGAAAATTCACAAAAATTTTCTAAGTGCCAAAATTGTTGACTCATCAGAAAACTTAGTGGCAGGTTTTTTCGATGTAGTGGAGTACTTAGTGGGAAGGCCACCTGATAGTTGATAATTAGAAGGAAATTGAGGAAAGGTTGCGTTCATCATACATCGGCCCATCGGAGGACTAAGGGCGAAGGTCCTCCGACACCCGAAAGTGTTAGTCTAAAGATCACCCGCAACGGGGATAAAATTCAAAAAAATTTCGAAGTAGTGGAATCATCGGCGATCGGCGATGATTAGTTGATCACATCATCGATGCCTAAATGATCAAGTTGTCGATGTGGAGAAAAGCTTGGAAACTACATTGAGAGAGGTTAGTTGATCTTGTGCTGCCGTTTTGGATGGCTAGACCACTATTCTTTCAACGGATAGAGCCTCCGACCACTGATGCCATAGAGGATAGTTGGTCCGATGGCCGATGCGGCAGAAGACAAGGCGGGATGTTTTTAAAAAAATTTAGAAGGAATGAAATCATCGATGATCGAAGAGGAATAGTTGTTGACATCGCTGATGAATAGTTGTTGGGATTGGAGATCACTAGATGAAGGATGAGCCGATGCAAGGGATAGATTTTCAAAAATATTCTAAGTGTTCATCGGCCATCGAAAAATGTTAGTTATATTGGTCACCGATCAACATCGAAAGAAGTTAGTGGTTCGTGCGCCTGCCATTGTGGAAGTGTAGTGCACTAATATTCCGATGGATACAGGTTCTGACTGTCGATGCTAATTAAGTTGTACTTTATATCACCAATTAGAAGTTATTAGTGGATCAGACTGCTGATAAAAAAAGGTTCAACGATGATGAACCGCCATTGCGGCTGCTAAGTGAACTACCCCATCGATGCATTAGTCTTTCCACTCACTGAAGTCTAGGTGTTTAGTGGATAGTGGCTCCAAGTTCCAATGTATAACTATAGTGGATTTTAGTGATTGGGAGTGCCAACACTGTGGAAGTATTAAGGTTTAATTTATCAATACCAACCCATCTGATGAAACAACAGATCTGATGATCAGAAGAGTTAGGGCTTATGGAACCACCATTGCAGACGTTTATGAGACTAAGTGTCTGATGCCACAACGATATGTCACTCTGACTGCCGAAAAAGCTGTGACCCATGGAAATTTTAAAGGGATTGTTGGCCGCTGTTGCAAAAGCATAGACAACTAGCCACCCGATGCACAGAGCATTCGACCGTCGATGGAGCGGTTAGTCAATTTACTCGTCGATGAAGTTTTGAATAGTATACCACTGCAGGCCAGTATAGCGGAAGGTGATAGACAAAAAACCCATTGATACAGCGGAGAAAATTAGATGTTCTATATGCCAAAACGCTAGAAGGTTAGCAAAGAAAGAAACCGATAAATAGACCTTGGCATCACTGTTACAGTTCAGAGAGTTAGATCGCTATGGGCCTGACACGTCGGAAGAAATAAACGAGAAGACCACCGATGAGCTAGGTGTTTTGACCATCGAAGTATCGAAAACATAGCTAGGAGGAGGTCCAATTGGGCCAAAGGAGATTTGGGTTTTTCGAAGGAACTTCTCAGCCATTTTTCAAGTAGTTTTCAACTATCTTTGAGTAGGCTTTCAGTAGATTATTAGTGGTCACAGGGATGAAATGGAAGAGAGGAAAATTTTGTGTTTTAAGAAAAATTGTTGTTTTATGAATTTCCAGAAGAGGAAGGTAAGTAGTTTTGATTCATATTAATGATATGCATCTAATAGTTTTATACTAACACATTTGCAGAATTATAGACAACTTCCAAGAGTAGTATTCCAAGAAGAACAGTGTGGTAAAGCCAGTTTAGTCATGAGAACCCATGACGTATATGATGCTCGGGATTCTTACGAGCATGCAAGAGATGCCATGGGAGAAAATGTCTGAAATGGAAATGATGACATAGAGTCTAATGGAAGGAGATTCCAAGAGACACTGTCAAATGTTGCAGCCACCATGAGAAGCTTGATTAAAGCCTAAGAAGAGCAGCATCAGTTGAATGCTGCCATGTTGCAGAGTTTGACATATTTGCAGAGAAAGATAGACTCTGGATGAGGTACAACAAGGACAGAAGTAGTAAGAGTAGCACTAGGAGAAGGAGAAGGACTTCTAGTGGATCATCTGATTCTAAATAATCCAGCAGGGATACAAGTTCATCTTCTCATAAAAGGAGAAGAATAAAACACCATAGGGATCACTCTCGAGATGAATTTAAGAAAGCTAAACCTCCTACCTTTGATGGTGAGATAAATACCGGACAAGAGGCTGAATCTTGGCTTCTTGGGATAAAAAAGTACTTTCAAGTGTAGGATTTTTTAGGAAACATGAAGGCAAGAGTTGCCATATTCAATATGAATGGAAGAGCATCCATCTGGTGGGAACACTTCAAGCAAGTAAAGAGGATCAGTGAAAGGAGAATGGAGTGGAAATAGTTCAAGAAGTATTTAAGGCAGAAATACCTCTCTGATAGGTATTATGATGACAAGATCAAGGAGTTCCATGAGCTGAGATTGGGACAGCAGACCATGGATGAATATGTAAACAAGTTCTTGGAATTGTTGAGGTATGTCTGGTACATCCGAGATGAAAAATTAAAGGGCCAGTGTTTTCTGAGTGGATTTCCTCAAGCATACAAAGATGGAATCGAGTTTTATGAACCTAGAACTCTTGAAGAAGCAATAAGAAAGGTTAATTATTTCTATGAGTAAAGCAAAGGTAAACCTGATTACCATAAGGCATGGAAAGACAAGAAGAACGAGAAGTTTGACCAAAGAAGGAAAGGGTTCAAACCTTCTAGATTCAGGAATCAGCAAAAGAAACCATCCCAAGCTGTGATTAATCCAGTTGGAGTGACAGGTGGAAAGCCTAAAGAGCCACATTAGAATAAAGGCCCACTCAAATGTTGGAAATGTGAAGGACCCCACTTGCGTAGATATTGTCCACTTGAGAATGAAAGTGAAAGGCCAGCTTATAACATTTAGGAAGCAGAAATAGTGGGTCAAGTAGCAAGGGCAGTCCCTAGAATTTATGCAGCACTGGAGGACCACCAGGAAAATCACCTGTCAACTATGGTTGAAGTTGCAGGTAAGATTGTTGAACAATCTGCTTCTATTCTAATTGACCCTGGTTCTACTCATAGTTATATCACTCCTAGAGTAGTGGATATTTGTGCTTTTAAGAAGGTAAAGCATAGGAAATCTTGGTTAGTTCAACTAGCCACTGGAAGTAAGAGAAAGGTCAATGAAGTAGTGGAGAAATGCCCATTGGTTATGAATGGATTGATCACTTGTGTAGATTTGAATATTCTACCGCTTGGTTCCTATGATGTTCTCATTGAAATGGATTGGTTAGAAGCTCACAAAGTGAAGCTTGAATATTATAACAGGGCCTTTGAATGTATGGATGAAGAAGGAAACCCAGTAGTTGTGAAGGGTAATCCAAAGGCAATTTCAATAAGACAGGTTTTAGCAATGTAGTTGAAGAAGTTCTGTAGGAAAGGTTGCTAGTTGTATGCAACTCATATTCTGGAACCAACAAGAGATGAAACTCCTAGGTTGGAGGACTATCAGGTGTTACAGGAATTCAAGGATGTGTTTCTTGATGAGATTCTAGGGCTTCCTCCAAAGAGGGACATTGATTTCACCATTGAACTTGTGTCAGGAGTAGCACGAGTGTCCAAGGCACCCTATAGGATGAGTAAACCATAGATGCTAGACTTGAAGATGAAACTACAAGAGTTGTTGGAAAAGAAGTATATCTAGCCGAGTGTGTCTCCTTGGGGAGCACCAGTTTTGTTTGTAAAGAAGAAATATGGTACACTTAGGTTATGTATTTATTTCAGATAGTTGAACAAGGTTACTGTGAAGAATAAATATCCTTTGCCTAGGATTGATGACCTCTTTGATCAAATGAGAGGAGCAAAGGTATTTTCCAAGATTGACTTGAGGTCTGGTTACCATCAGGTGAGAATCAAGGATGAATACATTCATAAGACAGCCTTCCGGTTGAGGTATGGACATTATGAGTTTGTAGTGGTACAATTTAGTTTCACAAATGCACCAGCTACATTTATGTGCCTTATGAACAGTGTCTTCAACAAGTATTTGAACAAGTTTTTTCTTGTTTTCCTTGATGACATTCTTGTTTATTCTAAGAATGAGGAAGAACATGAAGACAATTTGAGGTTGACATTGCAATTGCTTAGGGAACATCAGCTGTATGCAAAACTGAGAAAGTGTGACTTCTATAGAGATAGAATTCAGTATTTGGGTCACATTATCTCAGAAGAGGGTATATCAGTAGACCCTGAGAAGATTGAAGCCATTATGGATTGGCCTACTCCAAGAAATGTGACAGATGTAAGATCTTTTATGGGACTTGCAGGATACTATAGGAGATTCATTGAAGGATTTTCCAAGGTTGCACATGCCATCACTTCTTTGCAAAAGAAGGGGATAAAGTTCGAATGGACTTCAAAGTGTGAAGAAAGCTTCCAGTGGTTGAAGAACCTTCTCACCAGTGCACTAGTATTGAAAGTTGTAGATCCATAGAAATATTTTGTGGTATGTACCGATGCAAGTGAGATGGCTGGAATTTCTATGTGAGTTTGATTTTGAAATCAAGCACATAAAGGGGAAAGAGAATAAGGTAGCGGATGCGCTCAGTAGGAAGGTGTAGGAAATGCATGTGGCATCTCTGAGTATTTTCCAATCAGATTTGAGGTAGTAGATTGATAATCATGTTGCTAGAGATGAATTGTATGAGCAGGTAAAATACAAATTACGGCAGCAAAGTCTTGAGAAGAGGTATGAGGGATATAAATTGGAAGAAGATGGAATTCTTACTTATAAAGGCCGAATTTATCTTCCAAATGTAGCATATTTGGGGAGAGTTGTTATGGATGAAATCCATCAAGCTTCATATTCTAGTCACCCAGGATATTAGAAGACAATTGCTACAGCTAGAAAGCAGTACTTTTGGCAAGGAATGAAAAAGGACATGGCTGAATACATTTCAAGGTGCATGAAATATCAATAGGTAAAGGTTGAGCATCAACATCCAGCAGGTTTGTTGCAGCCTTTGCCAATTTCGGAATGGAAATGGGAAGTTATTTCCATGGATTTTATTACAGGATTGTCGATGACTTGGAAACAACATGATTCCATCATGTTTGTAGTAGACAGGCTAACAAAAGAAGAACATTTCATACCGGTGAAGTGTATGCACAAGACTGATGACATTGCAAAGATATTCATGAAGGATATTTTTAAATTTCATGGATTGCCGAAGGCAATAGTCTTTGACAGAGATGTCAAGTTCACTTCCAATTTCTGGAAGGGGTTGTTTGTAGATTTGGGTACAAAGCTGAACTTCAACACTACATACCATCCTTAGAAAGATGGGCAGATAGAAAGAGTTAATCAACTGCTTGAAGATATGCTTCGCATGTATGTGATGGACAAACCAACAAAGTGGGAAGATTACTTACACTTGGTAGAGTTTGCTTATAACACTGGACATCAAGCATCCTTGGGGATGAGCCCGTATGAAGCTTTGTATGGAAGAAGGTGTAGGACACCAATGACTTGGGATAACCCAGTGAACAGGGTTCTGCTTGGACCAGAATTGCTCAAGGAAATAGAGCAAGAGGTTGTAAAGATCAGACAAAATCTGAAAGTAGCTCAGGATAGGCAGAAAAGCCATGCAGATAAGCATTGGATGAATAGAGAGTTCAGTGTTGGGGATCATGTCTACCTCAGAGTGAGGGAAAAGAAAAGTTCCTTGAATCTTGGAAGTTGTGCCAAGCTGTCACCAAGATATTGTGGGCCATTTGAAGTGCTTGAAAGAATAGGGCCTGTTGCATATAGACTTGCATTACCTGCTAATACTAGAGCTCATAATGTTTTTCATTTTCTTTGCTTAATAAATATGTACATGATCATAACCATGTGATAAATTGGGATGTGATTCAGGTGGAACCTGAGGGAGAGTTCCCAATCGAGCCAATGCGCATCCTCGACAGGAAGGTCACAATGCTCCGGAACCGTGCCATAAGGTAGGTAAAGGTGCAATGGGAGAATTACAGACTTGAAGAGGCTATGTGGGAGCTGGAGGATGTCATGCAATTGACACATCCATTTTTGTTCAATTCTGCGAAACACTGAAGCGGTACCAGTGTAGCATTTTGTTCAAATTTTGTAAAGCACTAAAGACAATGCTTTTGAAGGGGGAGGGGAATGTAACACCCCGTTTTGACCCCATTTGGATTAAATATACATGATACATATATTGTAAATAATCATGGCGTGGAGCTAAAGGCAAAGGCACCACCATCGATTTGGTTATGTTATGTTTCGGATAGAAATTGTCACTGATAGTATATCGGGGCATGTGGCATACATATTAAGTGAAGGCATCATGCAACTATGCATATTTAATTAAATAACCCAACCACCTATGTTCACTGCAACCAAATTGAGAAGGGGCATGATTTCACTAAGGATAAGGAGGGGGAATGTTGAACCTTGAGCATTGGGGGAAAAGCCATGTGTCACCACTCTCTTCTCTCAACTTCCCTTGTCTCATCCAACCAACACCCTTAATTGTTTTGTTATTATTTGGGGCATCTATTTTCTAATAGAGAGACCACTATGCCATGAAACCATTCTCCCCATGCCTCCTCTCTCTCCATGACGCGATCTGGATTGCTAATCATTCTGTCCACTCTCCCCACCGTCGTCTGTTCATTTTACCCCACGTTGGGAAGAGTTAAAAAGGAGCCATGATTCATTGATTAGGGGTTGGTTCTCCTCTTCCTCACTGACTATTAATCTGCGGATCTGTTCTTCCCTCCTTATCACACATAGAGCCTATGTTTTACTCCACCATTACAGTGTGGAGGTGTGTATTGGATTCATTGATGAGAAGGGACCGTTGTTCCAATGTTGTGGGCTGTGTCTGGACTGTGTGACATTGTGTTGCCTCATCACGGGCTATGGCTATGGTTTTATTCTATTTCTCGTTGGACTGTTGTTTTCCACATTTGTTGGCTTCGTTTTCCTTGCGAATTGGCTGTTGTAGGCTGCTGTGGGATCGTTTTGGCCACGATAAGGCCAAGAATGATCTAGCGATTTGTATATCCCCTGTTAAAGCTTTAATAGCTATTTTTCTGCATGCACACCATGGTTTTGTCCTTGAAATACATTGGATTAGTGAATGAGGGCACGATGTGCTTAATAAACCTGGTGGGTTGGGAACCACATAGACAAAACTAGTGGGCTGGCTTTCTTCTCGACAACCCCTGAATAGCACTGGAAGGGAGATCAGGGTTTGAGGGACTACGTTGCAGAGAACACACTGATTTCCTTGTGTTGGGTGTGTGTGGGTGTTCTAGAAGCCAGGCTGGTTCTGGTGTAGGTGTCCTTTGCTCTTCAATGAGCTCACCAGCTTAGCATTTAGCCTTTCCCAACTCTTGGATGGCCTGATAAACCCAAATTTGTTGGCTTGGCTGATCTATTGTTCACCTGATAAACCCAACTGTGTTGGCTTGGCTGAACTGTGTACCCTTGTGGTGTTTTTATCCTTGGATATGTGTAAGCTTGCTAGTTCCTTATTCGTTGGGGAATCATTCCTGGCTCGGGGATGGCAATATTGCTGAGAGACTAAGGAGCACATGGGTTTATGGTTGGGTGGAACATTGCAGCGACGTAGCTGGTTGCGGAACAAGTTCTTTATAAGATAGGTATTCTTGCCTAACTTTTTTCTGCAATCATATTTACCATTGATGAATGATAATGTACATAATGAATGTTGAATTGTATATGAATGCATGTTTTTTTCTTCCACTATGTATATGAATGATTAATGCATCGCAATATGTTTTATGTTTTAAGTATTTTCCTTCAGCATTATATGTATGTATGTTCATGTTCATGGGGATAGATGCCCGAATGTTTTGATGTATCGTAGCATCCTCTTCACTGGTCGGAGGGTTGGGGACTCTACAATATCCACTCAAATATGAACCAAATAATGAGCAAGAAAAACAAGGAGACTTCAAATGACTCAAATAAGTCTTAACCATACATCCATGAATGAGTGAATCATAAATATATAACAATGTATGTGTCTGGTAACAAAAATTTTCTCCCATCATAAATCTATTCACCCTAGTGTTAGATGAAGTTCCTCCAACATCAAATGAATGAAGTGTTGATAAATAAAAACCTTGAGTCTTCAAGTGATTCAAATGCACATCATAGGTGCATCCATGTAGATGTGCATCATCAGAAATTAACAAGGAATGATGCTGCAAATGTGAATAAGAATGTGCTCCAAATGATATGTAATGTGCATCAATATAATCATCCGTGTGTTCTTTCATCCAATAAGTGAATGGAGAACCTCCACCAAAATATGAACAAAATAAGGAGCAAGGAAAACATGAAGACTTCAAGTGGCTCAAATAAGTCTCATCAATACACTCATGAATATGTATGTCATCGTTTAATATTAGAGGATGATTTTTCCAATAATAATTTTCTTCAATCATATAACTCTTCATTGAAGTGTGGGATGAAGTTCCTCCAACTTCAAATAGACTAGGAAAGGGGCAATGAAAATCATGAGTCTCCAAGTGAACATCATAGGTGAACCCATGGAGATGTGTATAATCATATTGTAAATAAGGATGCTGCTAGAAATGTAAATAATATGGTTCTCTAATAATTCCATCATCAAAAGGAGAAATAAAATGTACATACTCTTAAGGTTCCACCATCAAAATTAAACCTTTCACCCATACTTCATTAGGATGAATGCTGCAAAATATGGAATTGTAGCATGTAGGAGAATGAACTAACTCATTCAAATAATAAAAAATTGCAGATTTTTCATCATGGTAAGGATCCATATGGGTAGTATCATGCAGCTCCTTCAAATGTGCGAAACCTTTGCCATAGATTGGTTCCAATGTAGAGGAATCATGCTCTTCTTTAAAATTTGCCTAACCTTCATCAATATACAATTCAAGTTCCTCTTCCACCTCATCAAGTGTTTGAATATATTAAAGTTAAACTTCAAACATATCAATCACATTCCAATTTCCACTTTTCTCATGATCCTCCATGTCACGAGAATCCTCCAAGCAATCTACCCTTTGATAATCTTTGATGTTGCACATTGCTCTTTGAATCTTTTCCATGTCTTCAAGGAAGTAGATATCCAACAAGAATTTGATACCAATGCTTGAGTGTCATGGAGTATGCTAAGGGATTCTTGGATATCCCTTTCACTTATCTTCAAGGATCCTTCAATGAAGGATGGTTCATGGGAGTGAACCTCCTCTTCTTCTTCATTCTAGATTTGATCAACTCCTTGAAGCTCAAGTGGTGATGGGGAAGTTGATATTGGTTCTTCATTTGCTACTACAATGTCTTCATATTTATTCTCATGAGAAATTTGGATTGCAGCAACATTTTCAGATCTAAGTCTCTATGTCACCAACATAGAGGTGTGAGAACCCATCAGTAGGTACTCCTTCATAGTTCAAGCATCCATCATTAGATTCTCTCTATTTCATTTCAAAGGTAGAATGTGTCGCAAAATGATCTTCATTATTTTCAATAGAATATTCTTCATACTTATGTGATGTCTCTTCATATTTTTCAGAGACACTTGGGAGTGAATTTTGATCCTCTTCGTGTACTACTTTTTCTTCTTCACCACCCACATAAATTTGTAGCTCCTTAGTCTCCTCCCTACTTGTGCCTTGATGATTATTCCTTAATGAGTTATTATTTGAATTATTTTTTATATATTCCTTCAATCAATCATTAATTTCTTCATAATGAATATTCTTATGTGCCAATTTGAATGCTTGCTTAACCTTCTTGGACATATCATCACCACATGGCTTAATGACTTTCTTCAATTCATCTATACCATCCATAACTTCAATAGGTTCCAAGACCATGCTATGATACCAATGTAATTTCCCCTTTTTGGGAATTTGATCAAAATGGCCAATTCTTCAATTCTTTCACAATGCACTCAAATTCACCTTCTTACAACTCTAGATATATGAATTCAATTGATCCAAAATTCCTCCAATTTCTTTCAAACTTGGTAGGGAAGGTTATGAGGGGTGATGGGACATATTATAACATCTATCAGACATGTAATCTACTAATATACCTAACCATGGTCTGCAATTTTCAAGGGAATAAGTTTCGGGACAAGACTAGTCAATTTGGGAGGTGGAAATCCCCCCTGGGTCCTGGAACAAATATATTTACAACACTGTACAACCTTCACTAATGGTGGGTATGATACCTGGATATTCTATCAGGAATTAATTAAAGTATATTTGAAACATAATATGTGTTTTTTGGGTTGAATAGGTATCCAAGGGAACTCCATGAATTTACTAGTAATTTTGAGGTTCCAACCTCCAATGGTAAGTGACTCCAAATAGCTCCAAATGCTCTCGAATTGACTAGAAGGTGTATGAGTGATATAATAACTTAATTATAATGTATATGGGTATATTATGGCCTTCCAATTACTTTTGAAATTCTATATCAAATTCTGAATAAGATAGATGCTTTAACTAGCAATTTTGGGGCTCAAATCCCCCCCCCTCCCCGAGCAATTGCCAAAATGGATTCCCAAATTGGATGTGTAGAATACATTATCAGAGAATCATATGAATAAATAATCTATATCCCATTTATTTTATCACTTCTTTCAATCAGATATAAAAAAACTAGTTTTGGACCCTTGGGGAAATGAGATGTAGTTTGCTCCAATTGCTATGAAATTTGACCCACTGGCTACAAATTATCATTCAGTGAATATAAAAACCCTAATAGTATTTAATTACATTCCATTCATTCATAAATCATAAATATTTTATGCACCAATTCAAATCTATCAATATTATAAGAGTTTACAACAAGGATATAGATAAATGGCACCGTTTCTTTATTATTAAGCAATAATACATGATATTTCTTGGCCTTTAGACCTGATAAATTTTTGAAAATATATATCAGATTATTTAAATAATAATACAAAATTATGGAGCAATAGGATCTCCCTCAAAAAGATAAATGGCTCACCAAGTGTGCCTAACTCCATCGGGTAGAAATATGGTGAAAGAATGTGAGATGGGAGGGGCAATGAGCTGAATCCTGAAGTGTCCACGAGTGGCTATAGCTAAACCTATATATTATAAATTAATTTAATCTCTTTTAAATACCTGAGTGGCCTATCCATGCACTAATTAGGATGGGAATCTTTCACCCTCGAAATTGGCTCAAGCATGAACTAGTCACTCTCTAGCTCTCTCTCTTCACAACAACGAATTTCACAAATGATCAAAAATATCCTTCTCATGGATGCTCCCTATATTTTATAAAAATTAATAGTCTCCTCATCTTATAAATAAATCCATAAACCAAATCCAAGTCGAATTGGTGTGGCTTCTCATGCTATGCCATGTGGCCTCTCTCTTCACCTTCCATCTTCTCCCAAATTGAGTAGGAACCCATTGGGATTATCCAAATCACATGAGAGCTCTATTGGATGATCTATCTCAACTTGATATGTTAGAGATGTAAAATTTCAGCCTTAAGATCTGAATTTTTTCATAACTATCATAGAATTTCCATCATTGGTGTCATAGATGTCATAAGTGTAAGGGGAATCTAGCCAAGTGTCCATGAAACTCCCCATTCGGCTCTTCCTTGCTCATGTAAGTTAGACTTCATCGCAAATTATACCTATGAAGTATATGGACAAGTATATTGACCTTATAATCCATCCAAAACATTAGGCTTTCCATATATTTGAATTTGCAAGAGGAGGATACCATTTAACATAGGAATTCTAGCTTGTGTGGGTCCCACATCCTCCATGTGCCTTCATGATCAATTGCCACTTTGATTTTCCCTTGTATTTATTTATTTACCTCCTTTATTAATTATTTATTCTAGTACAATGTTCAAACATGATTTATTGTCCCCCTTATTCCAAATCTCAAATATTCAACCTTGGAAACTAGTGATTTTCCTCCTTGGAAATTATTTGACCTTTAGCATCGATTTGACAACTTTCATGAATATGGAAAATATGATTTGGCCATTGTGAACCAATGCAAAATTTTGGAAATTACATTATAGACCCACGTTTTGCATTATCACTAAGATCTGAGTCTTTATAGATCTGTTGGAATTTATTAAACCCACTTAACACTTAGGATAAAATATTTAATCATTATTTGATTAGTTATCCACCCACTAGCTTAATTAATTGGCATGCACTTGCACCTTAAAGTTAATACATTCCATCTATATCCTAGGAATGATTTATTTCTAATTTTGGATTGACATTGACCACCTTTTGACCATCCAGAATTAGTATACATCAATTTATAGTAGATTTTTCTTTATTATGCTTTTCTTACTTTTCTATGGATAAGGTAAATCTAGTCAAACTAGGAAACTGGGTGCTTTTGTTTCCAACCCATCCTTCATGAATTTTCCTCCATTTTCTTGTATTAGAATGTTTTTTCCATCTCCTTGACAACATCCTCATGATTTTGTCAATTCATGAGGTCCTTGATATATTTGGGAAGTGCTTTAGCCACCTATGGGGGTTTGCTATATTTTGGTAAGTCGGCCTTTTGAGATTTATGAGTTGTTTCCATACAATTTGATTTTCCTATGATGGATGTACTATTTATGTACACTATTATTCATCATTATTCAATGGAAGGATACACACCAATATTCATCTCTTCATTCATGTGATTCAGTCTCTTTTCTTCTCTCTAGTTTTCATGTGTATGCTTGTGAGAATTATTAGTAGCAAGATCTATTTCTTGTGTTTCTTATTAGAATCATTTCTCATAGAATTTATCTATTATTTATACATGGTATTAGAGATACACGGATCACAACCTTTCCATCTTCTACATGGTATCAGAGCAGCAAGGGTGATCAATTTCTACAGAGATAAGGAGCGCATCTATTCTTCTATCCCTCTCTGAAGAAGAGTTTGTCTAGCTTATAATATTTTCTCCTATTTTTTTTCCAGGTTGCAGAGAGTATCTCCTAGAGCATATAAACAGGATTAAAAAGTTCCTCTACTATCTCCTTTCAACTATGCTGATTGGAATCCAAAGATGAGCGCATACTTGAAGAGGCAATGTCTCTTTGATGTCTCCATTGGTGCATTGAGCGAACCTGAGTCTTATGAAGAGAATATTTATTGGATAAATAATTGTGATAGAGCTTATGGAATTATATTTTTGGGAATGTCTCCAAATATATATCATAACATAGATTCTGTTGAGTATCATTTTGAGCTTTGGAAGAATTTAGACAAAGCTTTTGGTTTGCAGGAAATAGAAGATGAAGCATGGAGTGAACCCAACATCTCATCTTGTTCTCTCTCTCAATATTTATTGGCCTATACATTCTCTGATAACGTTGATCATGATGAAGAAGTTTCTCATACAGTTCATGTTTCTACTACCCTCCTGGATTCGAATGCTTCCTCCTTTAATGAAGAAGCAAATATTGAGGATCCATCTTTTTCTGTGTCTCTTAAAGGTGATTTTTTCTCTTGTGATACCATTGATGAAAAATAAGTAACATATGGAGTTGATATTGATGTTGAGGATGATCCTATAACCCATTCATTGTTCTCTAAATCTCCTATCTTAGATCCTGAGATCTATGTGCCTGACTCTTCACACCTTGTGCATACCTCTCTCAGTGATGGTGTGCAACCCAGTGACTTCCAGGATGTTTTCTTAGCCACATAAAGCCCTTATGTGTGTCATACCACTTACCTTACTTGATCTCATGTTCTTTATCATCTCATCCTTTGTTCTTGGCATCAATACTCAGAGCCTTCTTGAAGATTGTGAACATCTCATTCTTTCCTCCTTTCATATAGAGGATTCATTACCAGTGTATTCCCATGAGTCTATTTATTTGCAGGTAGATACACATATCATAACACCATAAATACCATATACCATACCTTTAAATAATCCTAATACTATACAAATCCCAAGTTCACTAGTTGATTCCTCATTGGTCTCTTATGGAATGATATTTATCTTACATGGTTTGAAGTCTTACCTATATTTCAGTGGCTGGTCATCCAATTCCTTAGTCATATTTTGATTGATATTTAACATGTTTGGATATTTTCTAAACACCTATGGTTCAGTCTTATGCCCATCCATCATTCATATTTTTACACCTATCAGTTTTCCCCCGTTGCTCATAATTTTTTCTAGTATAGCCCTATATCCTCAAGGATCCACTGAAGCTTTTATATTTGCTGTTCCATATGCTAATATTTATGATATATAAGAGTTTTATCAGCCTCATATCATATCTGGAAATGTGCTACATCATATTGGAAGATTGACATGTGATTCACATCACAATTTTGCAGCTATTCAGGAAATTGAGTGTGGAATAAATTCTCTTAATTTTTGTACTCTTCGGGAAGGAGTATGCACATATCTCTTTTCAATTTAAAATTATGCTTGCAGATCAGAGTTTGACAGTAGCAAGAAGCATTCAGATAATGCTCCTACTTCATCAGTTGACGAGATACAAGGAGTATGTCCTCTTCCTTCTTGTAGGTTCTACACTCTAGTGCATGATCATTGGAGTTCATGATTACTTCATCAAGTCCTTTATCCAGAAGCAGTCATTCAGATCATTAAAGTGAAGATGAAGATATGTTGAAGAAATATTTCAAATTTTGTGCCTTTTCCTATCTTTAGGGAGGATTTTCCCCATGTGGTTTTTCCTCTTTCCTCACTTTTCTGGACATAATAATTGTTAAAGGGTGACCATAGCCTTGTTGCTAGGCCCTATATGCATCCATATGTATCCATATTTTTTTTTCATACTATCATAAATTCAGACTTATAGAGGGGTGTTGGAATATATTAAACCCACTCATAACTTAGGATAAAATAATTAATCATTATTTGATTAACTATCCACCCACTAGCTTAATTAGTTGGCATCTGCTTGCACTTTAAAGTCAATACATGCCATATATATCCTAGAAATGATTTATTTCTAATTCTAGGTTGATATTGACCACCTTTTGACCATCCAGAATTAGTATATAGCACTTTACAACAGATTCTTATTTATTTTGCTTTTCGTACTTTTCTATGGATAAGGTAAAGCTAGTTAAACTAGGAAACTGGGTGCTTTTGTTTCCAACCCATCCTTCATGAATTTTCCTCCATTTTATAGGATTAGCATTTTTTTTCCATCTAATTAACAACTCACTCATTCTTTTTCCAATTCATGAGGTCCTTGATAGATTTGGGAAGTGCTTTAGCCACCTATGGGGGTTTGCTATATTTTGGTAAGTCATCATTTTTGAGCTTTATGAGTTGTCTCCATACAACTTGATTTTCCTATGAGGGACATACTATTTATGTACACTATTATTCATAATTATTAAATGGAAGTATACACACCAATATTCAGCTCTTCATTCATGTGATTCAGTCTCTTTTCTTCTCTCTAGTTTTCCTGTGTATGCTTGTGAGAATTCTTAGTAGCAAGATCTATTTCTTGTGCTTATTCTTAGCATCATTGCTTATAGAACTGATATATCATTTCTACACCAGGTCTATGTTTGAGTGTATATTTGAAAATACCACGTCTACAGTTCTTGTTCCTTTTATGTAATTTTTGAATCTGAATTGATTCTTGCAAGATTAATGCAGGTATGATCCAAAGCTTATGAATTTTTGATTTCTCAATAATCTACTAGATTTTTAGTTTTATTTTATCAAACATCTATCAAGTATCTGCATGTTTGATTTCTCAATAATCTACTAGATCTGTAGATTGATTTTATCAATTATGTATCAAGTATCTGCATTTTTTAGTTCTCAATAATCTACTAGATCTGTAGATCATTTTTATAAAACTATGTATCAAGTTTCTGCACTCCCAATAATCTACTAGATCTGTAGATCGATGTTGTTAAAATATGTCTCAAGTTTCTACTTTTTCGATTGCCTAAAGAGCTTCCAAACCTATAGTGTGTAGGTTATTTTTGAAATCCCTTTCCGATATAAGATATATGTAGGTATTTTTCTTCCCATTCTATTCATGGATGTAGGAAATGATTCTGAACTTATCCCCCATAATTTTGTCCCCATTATATCTAATGGGTGTGTGTGATTTTTCTTTGACCTTCGGTGATATCCCCTCATGGCGTTTGATCATTGTTTTCATGAATGAATGAGCTCCCCTCATGTTGTTGGATCATTGTTTTCACCAATGAATTGTGTGATATGACGTGGTAGTAGTTGGTGGAAGCTAAGCTGAGTTGAAACAAGGGAAAAGGCTCACACACACACACACACACACACACACACACACACACACACACACACACACACACACACACACACACATAGATATACATATTCTCAAATATCAACATAATGAAGACTCTCTTTGCATGCATATGGGGAAACCTTTTTCAGTACCAATGTTTTGATCTTTATAAAATATAATATATATAGGATCTCATTAACAATTATGCTTTGCAAGTTCCTTCCTGGGGCATACTGGGTAGTGTTCTCCAATGAGTATATTTCTGATATCGAAAATCCACCTTTCGGATTCCATTTGCCTAGTTCGATTTCTGTTTTAATAACTAATGGCAGTTGTATTTATTACTTATAGATCTGACACACAATCATTATTTGACTGCTTTTTTATTTCCCAATTCCAAGATGGGTGATGTGTGTATACCTGTTGTTTGCACAATCCTTTCATTTGAATCCATTTTTATGTCCCAATTCCAAGATGGGTTATGTGTGTATACCTATCGTTTGCACAATCCTTTCATTTGACTACATTTTTATATCCCGATTCCAAGATGGGTGATGTGTTTATACCTATTGTTTGCACAATCCTTTCATTTGACTACGTTTAAGATGTATATTTTAAGATATGTGTTTGTTGGAATGTATGGCACATCCATTTCCTGTGTTTAGACGATTTAGATCTAAAGTATGTGTTTGTAAAATGATAAATCAGTTCCTTCATTTGAGTTTGAATAAAAATGTATGTTCAAATTATTTCCTACACCGGATTTATGAATATTGACTTCTGTGTTAGTAGCTAAAAAAAGTCTCTGTCAATGTTGGGACCTTAAACTGATTTGTATTATGTGGACTGATGCAAACTCCAAGACAAGGAATGTGTGATTGGGTGTATGCTTCATGTCATCTTATAAATGACATGATTTGCGTGTAAAAGATTTACCGTTTATGTATCTTGTAAGGAAATGGTATGATAAATGAATATAAGTATTAAATTGTGTAAAGGTATTTCACCTTGGGGAAGGAGTGGTTTACAATAATAAATCCACTACATAATACACATATGGATATAGTTTATAAAATGGATGGCTGGTACCAAGAAAGTTAACCTCTTCCATCTCCTACAACAAAGACTAATTGAGATGTGCTTGTAAAGGGTGTGTCTCCATGTTTAGGTATCTGGTATTTTTAGATAATTGAATAGTAACTTGTCCATTCTTAATAAGAATAATGTTTTTATAATTTTGAATGGAACTTATATGCAAATGCTAAATTATGATATGAGTTCTAGACGAGGGGAATGCCCTGTTGAGGAAACGTTGAAAAGGGTTCTATTGTCTACGTTGAAAAAGGTTCTATTTTCTTCCATCCTAGCGGATTTGTCTCCCATCTCGGGTGTGGCTTTAGACAAAAAAGCATACGTCAAATGAATCCTATGGTTGGGAGGAAAGTCATAGAAATGCTTTCAGTCACCCAAGCTAAATACATATTACATAAGTATATGTAATGATTACTTTTGTTATGGATTTAATATATCTTGTCTTAAAGTTCATTATTAACATATGTTCTTATATTTATAGATTGATATATAGTAATAATATGCATGTTGAGTTACATGACTTGAAATCCTTGGCTGTAGGAGTTGTGTCACAATGGTGGAAAGGCAGCATGATAACTCTCGAAAGGCAGTATCGAGTATATCAGTTGTTTATGTGTATACTTTTTAATTAGATTTATTTTATCATATAAAGTATGTCTAACCTTTTTGGTTTCTCCACTCATGATACTCATGTATCATTGTGCAACTGTGGAAATTGAACCCAGGTGTTAGAACAATTACACTCACAACAATTGCCAATTACACATGCAAATTACTCACGAAAGGAGATTGAATATGGAGCAAAACACTAATCTGTATTGAATAAGTGTACAATATCAAACCCTGTGAAGTCATAGGCTGCCACAATAAATAATTACATGATATATTCAAATGCATGAAGATGCCATTTGAATATAGTCAAAAGCAGGCTTGCTAAATCTAAGCAAATCCCCCATAGGTGCATAAAGTAGTTTCCAAAACTGTCTAGGAGCTCATGAATTGGAAAAATCAATTAGGCAAGCTAATAGGTGGTGGAATGACAAGTCATACATGCTTTTCATAGGAGAAAAGAGTGGAGGATGTTGAGGACAAAAAACAAGTTAACTTCACCTAGTCAAACTTTCCCAATTGCCTTAAAACTCAGAAAAAGCAGGCAATAAAGCAGAAAATGAAGACATGCTCTAGGGAGGCCAAGAATAAACTAGATTTGATTCCAAGAGGTTTCCCAAGCACTCCATGACTCAAATTTAGCAAGTTTGACCACTATGGATGTGTGGAGGACAACTTGCATAAGGTGGAATATGGAAACTAGGCAAATAAGACAAAAATTGGATTAATTAATGTCTAAGGTAGCTAACTATGGGTTGATTATTCTAACACCCCCCTTTAAGCCTGACTTATGAGTAAAATATCATAAAATTATAGGGCCTAGAAACAACGCTTAGTCACCCTTTACATACTGCATGTCCATTTAACCAAGGAAAGAGGCAAAAACCCAGTGGGAAAAATCCTCCCTTAAACATGGACTGTAAAACAAAATTTGGAAATCTTGTCATCACTCATGATTCATAGCATGATCAGAAATCCCCAGCAGTGATTTGAGATTGCTGAATTTCTTCTCACAAAAAACTTTGGTGAAGATATCTGCTACTTGTTCTGAAGATGCACAGAAGAGTAGGTGAATGGTGCCATCATGCACAAGCTATCTGATGTAGTGCATATGGATCTCAATGTGTTTGTTTCTCTGCTTATGAACTGGATCATTGCAGATTTGAATGGTACTCTGATTATCACAGTAGATAGTAGTTGAGTATTCTGATTCAAAGCCACACTCTCCAAGTAACCCCTGCAACCATAAACATTGAGTTTCTGCATTTACAACTCCTCTATACTCTGCTTCTGTAGATGAGAGTGCAATGGCACTCTACTTCTTGCTTGACTAGCTGATTGGCCCTTCTACAAGCATGAACACATATCTTGATGTTGACTTTTGATCTGTATTATCACCTTCCCAATCACTGTCAGTAAACCCAATCAAATCAAGATCAGATTTAGCTTTATAGAAGATCCCATGTGTCCTTGTTCCCTGAACAAAGTTAAGGATCCTTTTGGCTGCTCTCCATTGGATCTCATGAGGCTGATCCATGTATCTTGAAGCCACACTTACTGCATAAGAAATATCAGGTCTAGCATGTGTAAGATACAACAAACATTCAATCAATTTCCTATACAGTGTATTGTTTACCATAGGTGAAGAATCAGCTTCTTCAAGCTTCACTCCTGAAAGGAAAGGAGTCTTGCTTGGCTTGCAATCCTTCATCTTGAATTTTTTCAGCAAATCCAAGAAATACTTGGACTGATGTACTTTGATTCCTTCTTTGGTTTGAGCAATCTTGAGCCCCAAGAATTGGCTCAATAAGCTCAAATCTGTCATTGAGAAGGCATGGTTCATTGCATCCTTCAAGGAGTCAATCTCATCCTTTGAGCTTCCTGTAATGAGAAGGTCATCAACATATAAAAAAATGATCATTAATGAACCATGAATCATCTTCAAATAGACATTTGGATCTGATTTCCATCGAACAAAATTCAGTAGTAGCAGAAAGCTATCAATCTTGGCATACCAAGCCTTGGGGGATTGCTTAAGCCCATACAATGAATTCTTTAGCCTACACACAAGAGATGGGTTAGTAGCAAATCCTTGAGGTTGTTGCATGTATATCTCTTTAGTGAGATATCCATTCAGGAAATCACACTTCACAACCATGTGATGTACTTCCCATTGCTTTGAAGCTACAATCGATAAGGCTAACCTGATGGAGTCCATCTTTGCCACTGGTGCAAAGGCCTCATTGTAGTCTATGCCATGAACCTATGAGTATCCCTTGGCTACCAATCTAGCCTTTTACTTCATAGGTGAACCATCAGCAGCAAATTTGGTTTTGTACACCCACTTACACTAAACTAGCTTCCTCCCTGGGGAAGATCAACCAGCTCCCAAGTGTTGCTCTTCTAGAGTGAGCTGAACTCTTTCTTCATGGATGCTTGCCATATTGGATAATTTTCTGGATATTAATATGTCTATGGATCTTATTCAATAATCAAATAGCATTTCTCTTCAAACATAGGATCGTTCATGCACAAAGCACTCTCAAACTGAGATCTAGTCCTCCTAGGATCATTAGGATTTCCAGCTAGTTCTCCAGTTGCATGAATGGTCTTGGATGCCCATTTTGGTCTTGTAGGACTATTAGGATATTCAATAAAATCATAATTATCATAAATATCAGAATAAACATGTTCAACTATCGCTTCACTTACATTTAGAGGTTCTGGTGGTGAAGAGGATTCTCCAACTTCCACTGCTACTAGGGGCTCTTCTTAAAACTGAACACACATTTCAATGAAGGATTTTTTTTTGCTAAAATTGATCAGCTTGTACCCTTTTGAATCTTCAAAGTTCCCAACAAATAGACACTCTTGGATTTGGGGCTGCAAAGCCTTCCTCTTTTCTGTTGGAATTCTAGCCCAAGCCCTTGAGCCAAAAATCCTGAAATGGGTCACATCTAGCTTGTGCCCACTCCATGCTTCGAAAGGAGTCATACCTTCAAGATGTTTATGAGGCACCCTATTATGGATATAGGCTGCACATTTTATAGCTTCATCCCATTACTTTGGTGGCAAAGTCTTAGCCTCCATCATGCATGTTGCCATCTCTTTCAGTGATCTGTTCTTCCTCTCAGCAACACCATTCTGCTGTGGTGTGTAAGGGATAGAATGCTGCATCTGAATACCTACATCGGCACAATATTGAATAAAATCAGAATTGACATACTCACCACCATTTTCAGATCTGAGGACCTTGAGTTTCCTCCCATACTGGTTTTCAACCAAAGCCTTAAAGACTTTGAAGAGGCCAAAAACTTCAGACTTGTGTTTCAGGAAGTGAACCCAGCAATACTTGGAGAAGTCATCTATGAATGTCAATGCATATTTGGCCTGGATCAGTGACATATGAGGAAATGGGCCATCAACATCGCTGTGGATCAACTCAAGAGGTGCAGAGGTTCTCTCATGACTAGCTCTCTAAAATTTATGCTCTGGGTGTTTTCCTTGGATGCAACCTTGACAGACTCCTTTGGAAAACTTAATCTTTGGTAACCCTATGACCATTTATTTTTCACTAAGATCAGAAGATACTTGTAATTTAGGTGGCCAAATATTTCATGCCAAAGCTTTCTTGCCTCATTAGCATGAATCAAAAGAGCAGAGGGGTTTGAGTAGGGTAGGAAGTGTGAGAACATGTATACCTTCGAAGTATGATTTGCAACTCCTTTTGCAATGAATTTACCACTTGAGATCTCTGTGATATAAACTTCATCAGGGTAGAATATGACCTTCTTTGGAGACCCTGTGTGGATCATCTGATACATTGATAAGAGGTTAGAGGCAAGACCTGGAACATACAACACATTGTTGAACTTACCATGGTCAATATCAATCCTCCCTTTACCCAAACTTTCAGTAAGAGAGTCATCTCCTAGTACTATTGGTGGACCTTTCAACATGTCAAGTGAGGTGAATGCCTCCTTGGTCGAAACCATATGTCTTGATGCTCCAGAATCAATGATGAAACTAGGTGAGCTTGATGTTCCAGCAACCAATGCATGAACTCTCTCTTTGTATTCTGAATTTGATCCTCCTTCCCTCTTCTTTGAGATTTTTGGAAGGGAGATGCCATTCTTCTCCAGGAGTTGGGTCAGCATGTCAATTTGCTTCTTCATGCAAGAGCTTTTAGAATGATTTCCCTTACTGCAGTATGTGCACTTGCTCATTTATCCTTTGTTCTTCTTCTTCTGGGGGTTTTTCTTGGAACCTTGAGGCTCCCCTAGAGACTTGTTCTTGTCTCTCTTTTTCTCAGGTGGCTTTTTAGATTTCTTCTTGCTTTTTGAATCCACCCTCGAATCTCCAACAACCAGAGATTGGTATTTGTATGGTTTGATGGTGCACATCATCACCAATTTATCTTGTTCTTGTGTGAGAGATTCCATGAAATATGCAAGGCTAGGCATTTTCCAGGCTCGAGCTGTCAACTTTGTGGCATAGAAGGTCAAAACAAACACTGAATAGTCAGGGCCAATATTTGAGAGTATGGCCAAGACCAGCTTATCATCCTTCTTTTCGATCCCACATTGTTTTAGCTGCAAAACAAGTGCTTTGAACTTGCAAAAATAGAGTTGTAGGGATTCAAAGCTATTCAAAGCTATTGGGACTCAGGGAGATCAATTCATTTTCAATTTGATGTCCCCTCATCTCATTTGTCTTACCAAAAAAATCAACAAGCTTCTCCCACACTTCATTCAGTGATGTCAATCCATTAAGATGGAAAAGGAGGTCTCTGGATATAGTCAGACAGAGGAGACCATAGGCCTCATCCCTCCTCTTGTGCCATTTAATCTTCTCTGCAGCTGCATTGGGATATGATTCTATTGCCATAGTCACTCTGTAGAGGCCTTTCACTCTCAACAGTATCTCCATCTCTACTTTCCATTCAAATAATTTAAATGGAGTCAAGATGATCTTCTGAGATTGATCCATAGCTTAGAAATTGTCCCGTCAGCCAGCAGAATGCTCCCAGTCAATGATGTCGAACCTACAAAACAAATTGGAAGGAGAGAAATCGATCTACAAAGGCTCTGATACCATGTGAAAATTGAACCCAGGTGTTAAAAAAATTACACTCACAACAATTGCTAATTACACATGCAAATTACTCACAAAAGGAGACTGAATATGGAGCAGAACACTAATCTGTATTGAATAAGTGTATAATAGCCAACCCTATGAAGTCATAGGCTACCAAAATAAATAATTACATGAGAGATTCGAATGCATGAATATTCCATTCAAATATAGTCAAAAGCACATTTACTAAATCTAAGCAAATCCCCCATAGGTGCATAAAGCAGTTTCCAAAACTGTCTAGGAGATCACGAATTGGAAAAATAAATTAGGAAAGATAATAGGTGGTGGAAGGACAACTCATACATGCTTTTCATAGGAGAAAAGAGTGGAGGATGTTGAGGACAAAAAACAAGTTAACTTCACCTAATCAAACTTTCCCAATTGCCTTAAAACTCAAAAAAAGCAGGCAATAAAGCAGAAAAAACAGACATGCGCTAGGGAGGCTAGTAATAAAGAATATTTGATTCCAAGAGGTTTCCCAAGTGCTCCATGACTCAAATTTATCAATTTTTACCACTATGGATGTGTGGAGGACAACTTGCATAAGGTGGAATATGGAAACTAGGCAAATAAGACAAAAAATGGATTAATTAATGTCTAAGGTAGCTAACTATGGGTTGATTATTCTAACAGCAACCAGGAGAACTAGTACAAGTATGTACCTTATTCTGGAGGGTGTTAACTACGATAAACAAACAGGGTTAATTTGTAATCGTTATCTCATTTCATAGGATAGTCTCGTGACTAATGTAACAATTGTACCTATTATAATAATATTTTCTTGTGTAGACTTATATTAGAGTGGTTGAAGTTTGAATATTTTATTTGCAAAACAAATTCTTATAGTTAAGTAAACAATAAGTTTAAATTATTTGCTATGCTTTACAAATTCTTTGGATGTGATTTAAAAAAATATATATACTTCCATTTTGAAAATCTATTGAACGGTGACTCCGGGTATGTTACAACATGGTATCACATCACTGTTAAAAACACTCAGGCTTATATGGGCTCAGTCGGAGGTAATGAACATAAGTTAGTTGAACAAGCAAAGGGACTTCATACATAAGACACATTGAATTTCCAAGGATTGGTAAGAGGTAATGGACAAGTCGTCTTCGAACCACAAGTAAGTATGCTCCATTTGCCAATGCATTATAATGGCATAACATTATATATATATGAGAATTTTATATGTTTCATTATATGTCAGAAAGAACTTTTATGGGTAAATACTAGTGAATGGATATCTCCTTATACTCTACAATTAGGACAAGAAAGTAATAATTAAAACGATTGAGAAGGATAGACTTTTGGGTTAAGGATTTATGAATTAGGATCTTGTAAAGTCATTCTAGTTGCGAATGTTAAAAGGTAAAATTCATATGCTAAATCTATTGACTTGGTAGTTTGAATAAAAATGCTTATTACCTTTTAAATTTCAATAATCATTCTATTTGAGTGAATATAGTTGATACATTTTGTTGACTTTATATAGCTAATTGAATTTTGATTGAACCAATCAACATGATTTCCAAATATAAGATTCCAATGGATAAGCTAACAAATTTCTTGGATCTGTTAAAGGAGAATTCAATGTGAAAATGAATCTAACTGATGTATTTAATGGATTTCATGAGACATTAAGTGTAATACTAATATGTATTATTACAAGAACTTGTACCTTGGAATATTAACACCATATAAAAATGAGATATGTGGTCACCCTTTTAAAGATGACCAATATTCTTGGAACTTGATGAAAGAAAAGAGCGTAATATAGTATGCATGGTAAGCATATGGTAAAGAATCTGAATAAAAGATCAAGAATCATGAACAACTATGTTAAACCATGAATAAGAAAATAGGTGAACCTACCTGTTGTTATTTTGTTGCATGTTGTACTTATGAGATATGAAAGAAATAATAAATGATTGATGGTTAAAATAAATTTTCCTAGACTCAAGAAGGAGTCTAGGTAGAAAATAAATTCTTGGACTTAAGCATGAAGGATTGAGGGGAAAAGAACCTTTATCTTAGGGAATACCAAGGGGAAAACATTTAGGATTTATCTCTACTTTGCTAAAGTAAATTTTCCTGGACTCAAGTAGGAGGTTGGGTGGAAAAGAAATTCCTGGACTCAAGCAAGGAGGCTTGAGGGGAATTGTGATAGAGTCTATGATACCAATGGAAATACCTACACACAAAGTTGACATCTAGAAAATAGGACGTTATTTGATGTTTTTGAGGGGAAAATTTTTGACTAGGAATCAAAAGGAAGAGTAACCTCAAAGTTTTAGCCTATAAGTCCAATTGATGTTAGCAAATTGAGAGAGAGTTCTGTGTTCAGCAGCAAGCTATTAAAGATGAAAAAATCAAGCGAGGGTTTGTTCAGCAACATAAGTGTTGTTGAAAGTTGTTCAACTTCATGATGAAAGAAGAAAACAGATATTGATGATTTTCCTAATAACTAGACTATTAAATGTCTTAATGTGTAAATTTTATGAAGAAAAACAACAAAAAAATACATTATGCTAAAGCGTACTTAGTATCGGTCTAAGAAATGGGTTATCATCTCTTGGAAATCCCTAACCCTTATGAAAATGTGTTTTTTGTTATTGAATTTGAACTTCAAGAAGATAGAGATTTGATTCTCAGATTGGGTCCTTGATTAAAGCTCTGGTTTATGAATCAAGCGATGGATTTCTAGCTTTGATCCTATAATAGATTCGCTTGCCTCAGCTCATATATGGGTCATGATTTTGAATATTTCATTTCATTTCATGGGAAGACCCTCCCTGAAATGCATTAGGAATGCTCTTTCCAAGTTTAACTTTTGCATCCTAGAACTTTGAATCAGTATTATACTACCATTGCAAGGATTTTTCTGGAAATGGATTTTGATAAAGGCTTTCCAAATAAAATAAACCTTAATGGAATAAATTTCTCATAGACCCATGACTATGAACAAGTTATTTTTAGATGAAGAGCATCTTTCGAAATAGGGCATCCAATAACCTCTTTCCCAAAAAAAATCACAAATCCACATGGTGGGAGGTTGCAATGAGATCGACTTAATTTATCTATGCAAAACAAACCTGAAATCAACATTATGCTAAAGCATACTTAGAATCGGTCCAAGAAGAAATTAGTATGACTCATCTGACTAAGAATTATATAAAGAAGCAAGAACAACACAAGTTTCAGTCATTGAGCATCAATATTAGAGTTTTCAAGTCCTAAGAAAGGAAGAAAACAATCCTTATTTAGTAAGAACCATTTCACCCATGTATGGAAAAGATAATCCTCAAGCGATTCCAAAAGAAACAAGAAATTGGGTAGACCTCGTGGGGGGAGAGAAAATTTCAAACTCAAAATGGCTAGATCTAGGTTAAGAAAAAGAATGGACAATGGTTCTCAAGAAAAATAAGTCCTCGGTTTACAACAAATGAGGACAAGGAGTAACATTAGATCCTTCCTAGCCATGCTTTGATTTTCAAGTTTATTGTGTAATCAATTTGATTGAATTTACATACTGATATTCTCTAGCTTATGAGAGGAGGCTAAAGAATGACCAATTCAGTTGCATTTCTCCCTCCTATGGTGCAAGGAGGAAATTAATCTTGTTAGACAAATTTAGAATTTTTACTCAATGTTGAAAAAACCCTAATTAAAAGGTAGAATTTCCCAACCATTAGTGAAATAAAAAATAGTTTACCCACTTAATAAAGATGTTTGTCCACTGAATACACAATAAAATATCAATTATAAACTTAGATATAAAAAGTTAAAACAATCATAATTAACTTATATAAAATATTTTAAAATAATAATAAAATAAAATAAACTAATTTCACTTGAAAAAATTAAAAGGTAGAAACTTTATTCCACTTGAAAAAAAAACCTTGGTTTGTCTACTTATAAACTTATTTCCATAAAAATAGGGTTTTTCCAGTTATTAACTTTCTCCCATAAAAATTGGGTTTGTCCACTTATTAACTTACTCCCATAAAAATTAAGTTTGTCGACTTATTAACTTATTCCCATAAAAATTCATTTTTTTCAAAACTCTCCTTCAAATACTAAAAGTCATTTCTACTTTAAGAACCAAAAGATGCTTCAAATGATTTGGGTTAGAGGGCATGCATCCCTCAACCATACCAAATACAATTATCACATAGCCAAATGTGAAGCATCCATAAGAACTTATAAATAGAGTGTTTCAGGTAGTCATTAGGCAATGTTTATCTTGGAAACACCTTTTAGGAAAATATTTTATTAATGCTTTTTTAAGCAATCAAAATAGCCAAAATTGTATACATTTTATTTCCATATTATCTATCTAAATAATAGGAATAATAGTAATAATAGTAATAATAGTAATAATATAATTTTAGGGCCTATGTGTATGAGACCCTTTGTTTGTGGGATAAGGGACCCTCAAAAAAATATTGTTTGAGGTTTTAGTTTATTGATGTGATTTTTACTATGGACCACTTATTTTAGTTTTGGTCAAAGTTTCAAAAAATGAGTAAATCCATGTGGAACTTTAAATCTCATTAGAAAAAAATGATCTTTTGTAACAGTGATGGTTAGATTTAATCATTGTGAAGGACTTGTAAATGACCATAACTTTTCTTCCTAAGTTTATGACCTTGATGACATAAAACAACAATGTAAATAGATAGCTATTTAATAATTTTAATTGAATTTATGTATTTTTAGTAGCCTCGCTCTGAAGTACTCTCATTTAAGGTTAATACATGAACTTTTACTCATCCCTAAGGGCCCAAGTGACCAAATGGGGAACATGTAGTTACTAGCTAAGAAAAGTCATAGGAAAATATAAAAAACATGCATAGGGGGGAAAACCCAAACCATTAAGAGACGAGAGCTTCGAGGCTTTGCTGGAAATTAAGCTTATAGGCTTTACTGGAAATCGAGCTTCTAGGATATGTGTTAAGTGTGAGCTTCTAGGATTCGTGTTAAGTAAGAGCTTTCAGGATTAGTGACAAAGAAGAATACATGATGTGACAAATATCAAAATAGCCACCATATACCTATCACAGGAAAAAGATGGACTAGGGCCTCATGAATGGCATATGTAGAACCCAAAATCCACAACTGTAATACTACAAAAATTTGTAAAAATTTAAAAATTTTCATATAGCATAAAATGTTTGCGGTTGTCACTACTTAGGAACAAATTAACTGTTAACGGTTACCTTAAACAATTTTATACTAGAATTGATTCTTTTGTTAATCTCTAGTTCTACATACTTAATGTTTAAATTCATAATTCATTATTAAGGGTTTGATTTAGCAGGGTATGAATTGGAATAACAGGAATTGAAACATCTGTTTAATTTCTAGTGCTAAGTTTGTTTTAATGTCTTATGAAAGAACTTTAGTTGACATTGAGGATTACTTAGCTTATAGAAAATGCAGTGAAGTGATGCTTCTTTTACAGGTCCTTTACAGGTAAGAAGTTTTGTTACTAGTTTCCAGATCGAGATTATTATCTCAACTAGCATAAAATATAATGCTAGTAAAATTTTTTATTTTATAGCTTTGAGAAATAAATGGGTATCGTTGATCTATATATTTATGTTCCAAATAGTTTCTAGAATAATTTTTTTTTTAGTAAACTGAACCTAGTGTACTTTCCCTTCTATTTCATTATAACCATAACTTGTTCATTCAACTTTCATCATTATATTTTCAGTCTAATTCCTGTATGTAACTCTAGTGAAAGGCATCTTGTATAGCCGATTCCTTTTTTTATTTACTTGATGTTGAGTTAAACTCCAAACTATTTATTTCCACAAATAACGAGTTAAATAAACTTAGGAAAACCTATGATCTAAGTATAGCTGTAAAGTACATTGATTGATAAACACACATAAAACTAATACCTAGTGCATAAGATAGTTTACTAACTATTATAGTACTTACCAAATAAAGATGCACTAATACAAATTGTATTTCTTTAAACTATAGTGTTACGGATTTTAATGTAAGGAAGAAATAATTATTTTCTATAAAAATCTATCCATTTTAACCTTTGTATAAATCCTCATCTCATAAGGTGTTATTGATAAACAAAACACTAGTATCTTAAAATGATACTAATTTAATAACTAGGCTATCATTCTAGTTATGCATCCTTCCATACATATAAATGATTTTCATTGTTATATTTTCCTAAATTTGTTGCAAGGTATTGTTTATTATGCAATTATCATTGAATAATTCTTGCATACATTTTTTCTTAAACCATTTAAAAAATTATAGATCATGCTATAAACCCTAGTATAATTACTACCTCCCTTCGTTATTCGTTAGGGATATAACCAACATATAAACCATGATTGAAGGATAAGGTAAGTTATGACAAGGTTATAACGTAGTTTTATTTTTCATACACTATTGTCTGTAGGATTTCTCCAAGAGGTTTCGAACTATAACATAAAACCCACCTTTTGCAAATAATTTTTGAGCCACGTGGTTAATGCTAAATGGATAGGGTTTTGACCTTTGGGATTTTACCATATAAGATATTCTAAACCCTAAAAAGTCACATTTACCTATATTTTTACCTTTCTCTGGAAATGGAGGGTTGCAGGATCATGGCCTCATGGCCTGACTGTCACTCCATTGTGTGTAAGCCTCCTTTCCAAAATCATCTTTCTTCTACGTGTAAAGGTTCTTGTGGCCACTGTTTTTCATTTGGTGTAGATTCATTTTTCTCCAATAAACTAAGTTTGTAGGTGAAGAACTCTGTCATGGTTACTACATGGACTTGAACTCAGGTCCAATTGTGTCATAGCCTTCTAAATTTAGACCTACTCATCTTGGTCTTCAAAAAATTCCTTCGATTTAGCTCAAGTTGGATAGCTTGTGGCTAGGGTTTGGTTAAACCATCTTCTTCACAGAAAGGAAAAGAAATACATCTAGGTATGAATTCTTTCATTTTTTGTCCATTCTTGCACTGTTTAGGTTTAATATTTTTACCACTGGTAGGCATTTAACAATTTGGGGTTATTCACTTTTGCAGGATTCAATTAGAAAAAGCTTGAGTTAAAATATACCACAAGAAGGGGGCTCCACGTTAGCGTTCCTTATGTTAAGCCTCGGTCTCACCTGAGGTTTCTCCTGCACTGGTTATGTGGTGTTTTTAGTTTATGTTGCCACGTGATTCTTGCTTTATTGTTCGCCCGTGACTTTATGATACTATGTTTTTGGAGGGCCATGGGGCTGATACTAAGATGTATTAATAAGAAATTTTCTTAAAGCCCTAGCAGTTGTTTCGTGTTGGAAATATTATGGCTTTCATGGCTAAGACTTGAGAAATAATATGAGCCTTCACTTGGGTTTTGATTACTATAATGTTATTTTAAACAGAATTTTAAGCTGTGGCTATGTCTGTAAAAGGCCATTAGGACGTAACTGATATGATTCAGTGATATTAGGGTTTAAATGTTATTTCTATTTTTAATAAGCTTGAAGCTTACTATTTGTACTTATATTTTGATAATATAAATATAATTTGGTTTTAACAAGATGAGGGCTGCTGTAAAATTCTTATCGGTTCTTATTTTTATTCAAATTTGTTTAAATTATCCTACATAATTTTTATTACTGTAAATTGATGTTTAATTTGATTATGTTTAGAAATGTAACTAAAAAATTAAGAAAGTTGGTTTTTAGATCATAAATTAATTCTTACTGTTAGTAAATAGATAGAAGAATACATAGTGAATAATACCTCCTAAATCTTTATTTTTTTTCCTCGGTTGAAATGTGTTGAAGGTTTTTTTTATTTAGTTGTTAGTTTATATTTACCCTAAGAATTTTATTATTATTCCTTGTGGATGATGTATCTAATTTTATATATTCATCTAATCGATGCTTATGGTTATATAAATAAAGCATGTAAGCGTTAATTCATTTATAAGTGAAATGAATAACCCCTCTGCTAATAAAAGAGGTGGTAATGTTATTTATATTTTACAGTTTCTTCAAATAGGTTTTATTTAAGAAACCCTAATTTATTCTAGATTAAATACATAGTTAATATTAGATTATAATGTTATTTTGGTTTCATTTTACTATTTTTTTAGTTAACCAGCTTAATTAATTTCTATCTTTACAAAGTCTATAATTACTATAGTAATAAGCTTACTGCAATATATTATATCTAATGTATAATTAAATACACAAACTATATATATGTATGTATATGTATATCTTTCCTAAAGACAGATTTGTTTATGTTATTACAAGATACTATGTCTAAGTAACACATTTAAAAATAAAAGGGAAAAACATACATATGAATGACTCTAACAAAACCTGCAGAAGGTTATAAAACACATTCATGCATACTTCATTAGATTATTTATCTAAAGTTAATCTAACCTACTATACTAGAGTACTACCTTCAAAAAGGTGTGGAAAGATACAGTTAGGTATTTTTTTTATCTATTAGTAAAACTGGAAATTCTTCTAATCATTTACCCTAATCCATGTAATATAGTATTTAACTATCTTTTCATAGTAAAAGTATTTCTTTTAACCAACCCTAGCATCAACAGAGTAGAAACATAACATATTTTACTTAAACTCTATCCTTCTTGTTAGGTAAATAACTCCCGATTCATTTCTATTCCATTGCTAATGCATACATTTATAAATTTCATGTGGCGGTTGAGAACCAGCCTTTTCACCTTCCTATGCAACTATTCATATCCCTATTATGTACACTAATGTATAATCCTGACGGATTATATTCCAACAATCCCCCCCTTAATCCGAAGGGGTGTTAGTAAGTCCAAGCATGGTTCTGAATCTTTCAAACTTTTCTCGTCCAAGTGCTTTGGTGAAGATGTCTGCAACTTGATCATTTGTGGAACAATGTCGAAGATGGACTATCTTGGCCTCTACATGATGTTGAATCAAATGATACTTTTTGTTGATGTGTTTGGTTTGATCATGGAATCTGGGATTCTTAGCCAGCTTGATTGCAGAAGTATTGTCGATCAATAATGGAGTGTATTTCTCTTGTTTTTCTTGCAAATCTTCAAGTATCTTCCTGAGCCATATTATTTCTTTCGTTGCTTCAGCTGCAGCCACATATTCTGCTTCTATTGTTGAATCTGTCGGAACTGACTGTTTGCGTGATCTCCATGAGACAGCTGCTGATCCAAGACTCATAGTGTATCCAGAAGTTGATACTCCTGTCTCCTTATCGCCATCAAAATCTGATTCTGAGTACCCAATAAGTTTGAAGTCATCCACTTTAGAGTACTTGAGTCCAACGTCTTGAGTCCCCTTCAAGTATCTTAGAACTCTTTTTGCAGCTGACCAGTGTCCTTCACAAGGTTTATGCATGAACCTTGAAAGTATGCCAACAACATAAGAAATATCTGGTCTAGTTGTTGTAAGGTAGATAAGACTTCCTACAATTTGTCAATACTTGGTTGCATCCTCAAATTGTTTTCCTTCGCTTGATGTGAGCTTCATTTTCTGTTCCATTGGAGTAGAGATAGGGTTGCATTCTATCATGCAAAATTTGTTTAGTAGTTCTCCAACATATTTTTTCTGAGATAGGAATATGTACTAAGGATGTTGAGTGACTTTAATTCCTAAGTAATAGTGGAGATGTCCCATATCTGTCATTTCAAAGATCTTTTTCAAATCTTTCTTTATGGATGCTATATAGCTCTCATTGTTCCCTGTCATTAAAAGATCATCTACGTACACCACAAGATACACAACAGGTCTTTCAACTTTCTTTATAAACAGTGTTGCATCATCAAGATCAAAATGTTTGAAATTTAACTTCAAAAGATGCTCGGTTAATTTTTCATACCATGTGTGAGGCGCTTGTTTTAGGCCATACAAGGATTAGACAAGCTTGCATACCTTTTGTTCTTTTCCTTTCACAACAAAGCCTTCTAGCTGAGACATGAAGACATTCTCTTTCAAGTATCCATTCAAGAAAGCAGTCTTCAGATCCATTTGATGAATTTTCCACCCTTTCTGAGCAACTAAAGACAGTAAGGTACGGATGGTAGCCCATTTTGCTGTAGGAGAAAATGTTTCTTCACATTCAATTCCTTCCTTCTGTGCATAGCCTTTTGCTAGAAGACTCGCTTTGTGCTTGTCAAGTGAGCCATCTAATCTGTATTTGTTCTTGTACACCCACTTGTAGCCAATTGGTTTGGTTCCAACTGGAGGGTCAACCAGCTTCCAAGTTCCATTCTTCATGAGTGCATCATACTCATTCTGCATAGATTTTTTCCACTCAACTCGAGTAGAAGCTTCTTCAAAGGAAGTTGGTTCAAAGTTAGCAGATAAATTAAATTCACAATCAAATGATACATCCATGTCATCACCTGAATTATCTGCTTCTCCTCCACCTTCATGTCTTTTCGAACTTCTCATTCCTGTCTTTCCAACTTCATCCAGATGGACACTTTCAAGTGTCTTTGTGGCCCATTTAGGAATCTTCCGTGATGGTCCTGGTTGATCAGCTAGTGGTGCTTCATCATTGATTGAGAGTCTTCCAATTCTCTCAATCACATCATCCAGTTGAACCTCTTGTTGAGGTGAAGTAGCAGGAACTTCTTCATGCGGGGGAGTTGGTGCTTCATATGGAAATTCCAAAGGTTGATCCATAATAGGAATCCCCCCTTCAAGGTTTGGAATTTCATATTCATTTTCAGAATATTTCTTCGGATGAGGATATTTTTCCAAATGATCAAGTTGTCTCTCAATGGACTGGTCATTTTTATTAGTTTCAAGAAAAATGACATTTTTGGAAATAACAAACTTCTTGTTTACCTCATCATACAGACGGTATGCCTTGGAGTATTCTTCGTACCCCAAGAAAATGCATTTTCTGCTTCGAGCACCAAGCTTGTTCTTTGCTCCTTTGGAATCAAGGCATAACAGGTGGAACCAAAAACTCTGAGATACCTGACTGAAGGGAGATGGACAAACCACATTTCATGTGGATTCTTGTTATCAAGAGCATTTGAGGGACTTCTGTTTCTCAAATAGGCTACACATTTCACTACATCACCCCAAAACATTAGTTTTACACTCTCAAAAAACATCATTGAGCGAACCATATTCATTATGGTTCTATTCATTCTTTCTGCTACACCGTTTTGTTGAGGATTGTAGGGAACTTTAGTCTGATGTGCAATTCCATGTTGGCGAAGATAATCTTCAAAAGCATTTGAACTGTATTCTTTCCCATTATCAGTACGAAGTGTACCAATTTTTTATTGTGCTTGTTTTTCTATCAATGCATGAAAGTATTTGAATGTTTGAAATGCTTCTACTTTTGTCTTTAAATAGTAAATCCAACACATTATTGAGTAGTCATCAACGAAGGTCATAATATACTTATTCCCATGAGCAAAAGGAGTTGGCATTGGGCCACATAAATCAGAATGCACTAATTCTAATTTCCTACTTGCTCTGAAATTAGATTGATGGAATGGCAGCTTACTGTGTTTCCCTAATATACATGCATCACATTTTCTCTTCTCTTTGGGAACGGTGGGAAAGCAAAATACACCATTCTTTCTCAACAACGAAGACTGTTATAATTCAGATGACCAAATCTTGCATGCCACAATAAACTTGATGACAAATTACCTTCTCCATGCTGAGAGAAGTAGGCATAGTTCTGAACTCTTGCAGATGAACCCTTTAGCTTCAGCAGCTTCCCATATTCGTATCCAATCATGATGACTTGGTTGTCAGAGGACTTTCTTATTTCTACAATTCCATCAAACATGCGGATGGAATGGCCTTGCTGTCGTATCTCCACCAAGGACAGCAGGCTTCTCTGCAACTCTGGAAGATAAAGAACATTCTTCAACAAGAAATCAGGGAATCCAGGCATCGTCCATTGAATGGTGCCTATTCCCTTTGGTTTAAGACTTGACTTATCTGCAAAGTACACTATGCCATTTATTGTTTCATTAAGTTCTTCAAAATAGTCTTTTCTAAAATTCATGTGTGATGTTGCACCAGTATCAAGTAGCCAACATTCTGTGTAAGATGAAAGTGAAGTCATTTCATTAATACCAAGATTACAATGTGCAACAATACAATGAGCAAAATCTGAAGATTTACCAACATCTTGGTTCTTATTGTCATCTTTCTTCTAGTTATGTCTGTCTTTAATGGAGTCCCACAAAGCCCAACACTGATATGATGTGTGTCCAGTGTTTCCACAATGCTTGCACTGCAAATATGATCTTTTGCTGGAGTTGTTTCTGCCTCCTCTACCTCTGAACTTTCTTCTTCCTCTGCCTCTCTCTTTTCCAGAGAGAGTGGCACCAACTATAGATACTATAGATTGCATCTTCTGTGATGAATCTGCAACTAAAACAAAAAGAATAAAGAGCAAAGGTGCATGTCTAAGTCTCTTCCACCTTCCTCAAGCTTTACAACAATGCCAATGATAATCAGTCTTCGAAGTGGACACAAAAAACAACAACAATCTTCTCCTATACTGGTCACAGTTTCGAGCCTATGAGTGGACTCAAAATGCAGCTACTTTACAATAAAATTATGCAGTTGATTATTGTTTATTCTAGAGTGATATGACATATGAACTACATTTTAATTACATCAATAACTTGCAGCATAAGTCGTAGCACTCTACAGAGAAGAAATAACTCTGATGGAACAAAAGTTTACAGCAATTCTTAGAGAAGGTCGAACCTTGGCCTTCAACTCCAATACTTTAGTATTCAACACATACCACACCAATGTAGCCACACCAACGCTTTAGCAATCTTCTCAGCTTCCATGGTCCTCAAAGATCTGATATGCAGCTTCAATCTCACAAGAATGGAGTCTTTACAATGTCTTCAAGCTTCACGCAGTCCTTGATTACAAGTGTGAGCTTCTTCACTCACGTGCAAGCTCAGTATTCACGTGCAGGCTCAGGCTCAGTCTTCAGGACAAGTATTTAAAGAGCTCGCATCTCCACCAAGAATATTTAGTCACCAGTATTTAAAGAGATTGCATCAACAGATGAGCAATACAACTTCAATCTTCAACAAAATCTCATATCAATACACAACATAAAAATTAGGGTTTCCACCCTAGAGAGGATGCACCATAGAAAATTAGGGTTTCTGTATTCCAATAAGCAATAGCAAATTGCCTTCATGTGACTGAGTAAAAAATTATTTCTTCAGAAAATATTATCATCTTCTTCACTAAAGTTTTCTCCATGCATTGAGAAAGAGGGCACAAACACCAACAATATTCACATGTAATGGTCACGGTTTCAAGCTCAACACATAGCAAACACTCAACCAGGAAGGAATTCACAGCAACACTTCGTAGAATATAAAACTCTCCATGCAACAGTCACGGTTCCAATATAGCAATCACTCTTTCCACCATGCAGGCAGAGAACGGAATCTCCTTCAATGTAGGCAGGAAACTCTTTCCACCAATGTAGGAAGCTAACTCAGGCAGCTCTTTAACTTCAGTCACAACAACTTGTCAACGCAGTCTTCTTTCTTTAGCTCAATCTTCACAGCATATATGCTCAACGCATATATATTCAATAAGCAACATATATAAACTCACAGAGAGTTTCCAATTAAACTTCCACGTACATAGTTAGGGAAAAAATAGGGTTTTTGTATGCCCAACAGTTACAATCTCATCAAAATGTGTAACTTATTACCTTCACGCAAGTGAAAATTCATGATTCTTCAGCCTACAATCATCCGTCTTAAATCAACTTGTAGCAGCAGCATATCATGGCTTCATTCTTCAACAAGTTCTCAGTTTGAGTACTGAGATCTCCTCTTGGCTGGGTGCAACACTCAGTATTCCATAGCGGCTCTCAAAACAATCCTTCATACAACCTCCATGTGAGGGACTAAGAGCGCCTTCAAAAGAGTGCCTTCACGCAGCATCAAAAGAGTGCCTTCATGTGACTGAGTAATGGTGCGAGTCTTCACAACTGTATGTTCTCCAATAGAAATCTCTAGTCACCAATATTCAGAGAGATCGTAACAACAATACTACTTCAATAGATTCAGTCTTCAATAGATTCTCAGTTTTGAATACTGAGATGTCACCTTGGCTGGACGCAGCACTCAGTCTCTTCAATCATCTAGAGTTTATCCAAGGTGTTGGATCACGACTTCCAATGAATTAGGGTTATGCACCCACAATAATAGTGATGGTCTTACACACTCAACGCAAATCCAATTACATCAAGGTTCAATGGGTTGTGCAATAGATCGCTGAGAGAAAACATACTACAGAGAGGAATCAAAGAAATAATGGGCATCTTCCAGGTCTGTTTACGCAGATGGCATATGCCAGAGCTGAGCCAACAAAATCAAATAGTGGAGGGCAGAGAATAAAGGCTAGATCACAAGATATGGAACATTCTTACACAGAAAATAAGTGCCTTGTTTGAGCACACAGTGCATGCACCAATGCATGCAATCTGCAGACTGAGGAAAGGGAAGATGAATGAGCAGACTGGCAATAGGCAGGTAGGTGTGCAGCAGGATTGAAACGTATCAGGTAGGAGTTATGGAGCTCTGATACCACTGTTAGGTAAATAACTCCTGATTCATTTCTATTCCATTGCTAATGCATACATTTATACATTTCATGTGGTGGTTGAGAACCAACCTTTTCACCTTCCTATGCAACTATTCATATTCCTATTATGTACACTAACGTATAATCCTGACGGATTATATTCCAACAATTCTAGATAATAGTAAACAATTAGGAAACTAGACAAATCAAATAGAACCTGGAAATGTAGAAGAGGTGACAACAACTTAAGAAAACTATTCCTACCAACCAAGTCCTAGAGAAAAGATGAACTGCAAATCTTAGGACCCCTGAGCTTGTCTCGTGGTCCACCTGGTAGAAGTACTCGGTGAGAGATGTATTTTATCAGTCCTCTGCAACTCTACAGAGTGTTCTGCAATCAATCAGTTCTACATGCAACAGTGTGGACTCGGCTTAGAATAGCTGCACTAGTTCAGGTCTTCACCACTTTCCACTCAATAAATAATTCAGCTAGTCCCCTCCATCGAATTTTCTTGTGCACTTCATTCACTCAGATTGTTCACAAGTAAATAATGAGAAGCCTCAGCTATATTTAATGGGAAGTTTTATTAGCATGCCTAGGTATTTTGGGCTAGGTTTCACTCAATGAGCCACCTTCTCTTGTTCCACTTTCTTGGGGAACATGACCACAAAAATAGGGAAGTTTCCTCCTACAACAACTAGAAGTAGTTTGAGGATGATGCCGAGTGTCAATCTACTCTCAACCCAGCCTACTCCACCATGTGACTAGTAAAACACTCATTTATCAACTTCCTTAAGTTGTTGTCTCATCTTTCATTTATTTATTAATAAAATATTCAGCAATTACATTCAATTATCCTTGGCCCCACTTGGTCATTAATTACAGACTTTATAATAAAATATAACATAATGTTTCTTAAAACATAAAATGTTTTGCAAATTGGGGCATGTGACATACACACCCCCATAAATTATAACATCGTCCTCGATGCTATTTGTTTTTCGTCCTCATAATTGCCCTAGAACAGAATTGGATATGCATCCCACATATGACTCTCTAATTCCTAGGTGGCTTCTTCTAGACTAGGTGCTTCCATTGCACCTTCACCTGACCAATGGTGTGACTCCAAAGCAAGATATCCCTCCTTTCGAGGATATAATCCAGTTCCACCAGCAAATCTCCTTTGGGTTCCACCTGTACATCATTCCATTTTATAACACGAGTAGCATCATGTACATATTTTTTCAACACAGAAATATGAAAAACATTATGAACCATCAAATTTGGTGGTAAAGCCAGTTGATATTCCACCTGTCCTATTCAGGACAGTATCTTAAAAGGTTTGCAATATCGGGGTGCTTACTTAGCACAACTTACTAATCTCAAAGAGCTCCTTTTAGGTCTTACTTTAATAAAGACATGTTCACCAACCTGGAACTCTTTCTGAGTTTGTTTAAGATCTGCTTGATTTTTCTGTCGGTCTTGCACAACTTTCAAGTTACCTTTCACCTATCTTACAATTAACTCCATCTCCTTTAATAGTTCAAGTCCTAATACTAACCTGTCAACTGGATTACTCCATGAGATGGGGGTATTGCACTTTCTTACATGCAAAATTTCAAAATGGACTATATCTTGATGAAGCTTGGTAGTGATTGTTATAAGCAAACTATACCAAGTGTAGGTAATCTTCCCATTTACCTAGTTGTTCCTTAACATACATTCTGAGCATATCTTCCAATACTTGATTCACTCTTTCAGTCTGTCCATCCATCTGGGGATGCAAACTTGGTACTAAAATTTAAAGTAGTATTCAGTCCTTTAAACAAATACTTCCATAAATTACTCGTAAACTTGTGGTCTGTGTCTGAAATTACTACTTTCGGTATTCCATGTGAACAAAAAAATTGTTTCAAGAATATATCAGCTATATTAGCAGCCTTGTAAGTAGTTTTTACAGGTATAAAATGAGTTTCTTTACTAAGTTTATCAACGACTACCATTATCAAGTCATTCAAAATTTGATTTCTAGGTAGTCCAGTAATAAAATCAAGGCTAATTATTTCCCACTTCTAGCTAGGGATACGTAATGGCTGAAGTAACCCTGCTAAATGCTAGTGTTGAGTCTTAACTTGCTGACATTCAAAGCACTTGGAAATGTATTATCCCAGTTAAATCTTCATGTTTGGCCAAAAATAATCATTCCTTAACATGGTTATAGTCTTCTGATAACCAAGATTTCCTGAGTAAGGAGTCTTATGAATTTTGTTTAAAATCAGTAACTTTATGTTAGGTACATTAGGTATATACAGTCTGTCTTTATATAGTAATAATCATTTTTTGTTTAGACTATACCTTGTACTTAAACTTTCAATTAAATTTGCTATTACATTTGCTTGTAATTTCTGATAATTTTCATCTAATCTTACTCCTTCCTCTAGCTGTTCTTCTAAATATGTTTTATAGGTGTTGATTGCTGCTACAAAATTAAGTTTTACATTTTTTCTTAAAGCATCAGCAACCTTATTTTATTTTCCATTAATATGTTGGATTTCAAAATCGTACTCACTAAGGAAAGCTATCCACCTAGCTTGCCTTGCGTTTAATTTAGGTTGATCCAAAAAATATTTTAATCCCTTATTATCTGTCATTAATATAAACTTTCTTCTGATTAAGTGATGGTGCCACATCTTCAAGGCATGTATGAAAACAACTAACTCTAAGTCGTAGGTTGCATAGTTTTTCTCATGAATATTAATCTTCCTAGACTCATATGCAATGACGTGTCCTTCCTGAGTTAAAACTCCACCTAGACCGTCATTGCATGCGTTAGTACATACTATAAAGTCTTTATTAGAATAAAAAATTCTTAATATTGGTGTAGTAGTTAATAATATTTTAAACTTTTTAAAACTATCTTCACACTTTTGACTCCACTCGAATTTCTTCCCTTTCCTCTGCAAAGAAGTTATTGGATTTGAAATTCTTGAAAACCCTCCGATAAATATTCGATAATAGTTAGTAATCCCCATGAATGAACATACGTCAGTTACGTCTTTTGGGATAGGCCATTCTTCAATTGCTCTTATCTTTTCCGGATCAATAAATATCCCTTCCTTAGTTACTACATAACCCAAGTACTGTATTTCATCCTTAAAGAAATCAATTTTACAAAATTTTGCATAAAGTTCATGTTCTCATAATTCTTATAAAACAATTTCTAAGTGCTCCTCATGTTCTTCTTTAGATTTAAAATAAATTAGAATGTCGTCAATGAATACGACTATGAATTTATAAAGCTACTTATGCATTACATTATTCATTAGGAACATGAAGACAGCCGCAGAATTAGTAATCCCGAAAGGCATAACAAAAAACTCATAGTGACCATATCTGGTCCTAAAAGCTATTTTAAAGATGTCTCCATCTTTGATTCAGACCTGATGATAACCAGATCATAAATCAATATTCGAAAATACAGTCGCTCCTTGTAGCCAATCAAACAGATCATTTATGCAAGACAATGGATATGTGTATTTAATGGTCATTTTATTGAGTTGAGACTAATCTATACATAAACGTAGAGTACCGTCCTTCTTTTTAATGAAAATAACAGGTGCTCCCCAAGGAGACACACTAGGTATGATATAATTCTTATCAATAATTTCTTTTAACTATGATTTTAATTCATTTAATTCCAATATATTCATTTGATAAGGGGTTTTTGAGCTGGAAACTGCACTAGGTACCAACTCTATAGTGAAGTATAACTCCCTTTTCAGAGGCAGTCCTCGAATTTCTTCTGGAAATACATCTGAATACCCCCCTAGGATTGGAATGTCTTCTAGTTTTAGTTTATCTTTGTTATTAGTATTTTCTTCATTAATTACCATTATAGAAAAGGATTTACAACCCTTTCGAAGAACTGTCTTTAATTGCAAAGCAGAGATCTGTCTTATAGCTGTTTTCCTAGGGATTCTTCTTATGTTTACTATTTCTCCATCATTATTTACGCAAGTGAAAGTTTTATCAAAATAGTTTAGAACTACCCTATGTTGTTCAAACCAGTCCATACCAATTAACATATCATAAGAACCTAAAGGAAGTACATTAAGTTTCACATAGGTTTCAAGATGATCCATGTTTACAGTACAATCCTTTACAAAACTAATCACTTTTCTTTTTGCACCAGTAGATAGCTGAACTAACCATGACTTTGCAAATTTGTGTACTGATAACTTGCATTTTTCTACTAAATCAAGAGAAATATAACTTAAGCTAGCCCCTGAGTCAATTAAAATAGATATAGTTGTTTGATTCATCTTACCTTCCACTTCCACCATGGAAGTTTGATAATCTGCCTGCCTTTTCTCCAGTGCTGCGTTGATCCTAGGCATTGTCCTTGCTAGATCACCAACAGTCATCTCCTCCTGCACTGTATGTATGTTGCTGACAGTCTTCTTTCGGTTGGGGAAAATTTATGTATAATTAGGACCATTACATTCCCGACATTTTACTGGTTCTTTTCGTTCATTATTCTTGGTGTAATTACTGTGATTATTAACAGGTTCTTTATTTCTAGGGCAACTTGGATTTAACTATGAATTACATTTATTCCCTTGGAAATTTTTATTAGGAAAATTTCGTGTGTTATTATTCCTAAAACTATGGTTAGGTACAAAACCTTTCTTCTTCTGTTCAAAATTATTAGATCTTTTAGCCTTCCAGTTTGACATACTTTCCTTTTTGTGATTCTTCTCATAGCAAAAATTCACCTTTCGCATAGCCTCCTCGAAGGTTTTTGGATTATCATATTCAATTCTATCTTTTATATGAAAAAGTAAACAACTTAGAAACCGTTGTACCTTAGGATTCTCATCCACAATGTAAGGCACATATCGAAGCAAACTTAAAAATTTATTGTTTAATTCTTTCATGTTCATTGTTCCCAACTTCAGTTCATAAAATTACTTAGCTCACTCTTCATAGTACTGTTCGGAAAAGAAATTATTTTTAAAATATTTCTTAAATGTAATCCAGTTAATTTTCTTTTCCCTAATACCTTTTACTCGTTTTAGGTCCTGCCACCAAATATATGCCTTCCCAGTTAAGAAAAAAATGGCCATTCTTGCTTTTAGCTTATTAGAGTAATTGTAAATTTGAAAATATTTCTTCATCCCAGACAGCCAGGATTCAGCCTCTTCTCCCTTCTCAGTTTCACCATTGAAATTTGGTGTTTTTATTTTCTTAAATTCTCCTGAGATTTATTCATAAGGCTTAAATTTTATTTTTCTTTAATAATGATTATCTTCGCTACTATCACTAGTATACTGATAATTCTTCTTATGTGGATCACCATAAATCTTGGAAGATGAACTACTTTCCACTTTAGACTGTTTAGACTTTTTGCTTTTGTGTTGGTAGGACATATCTTCAGATATTGTCCGTATATATTTTTCTTCATTCTGAAAATTTTTCCATCAAGATATGATTCAGCTCCTCTTGGGCTCTTAGAATTCTTTCATTTTTCCTTTTCACTATTTCCATCTCGGTTCTTAATTCTTTAAATGTTTTTAATAATTCTAAAGAGTTATTAGTTATTTCTTCTTGGGCTGGTTCTCTTTTATAATTACTTTATTCATTGAACGAAAACTCTTCATCAACATATTCCTCAAGTCTTTACATACCTGCAATTTAGCTTAGAATTTTTTTCTTAAAATAGCATTTCAAAAAGAAAAATAATAATTAGTATGCATGCATTTAATATACTATTTGTCTATGCAGGTTGAGCCACATTCAGGCCTAGTGTCTGAACCTGGCTCTAATAGCACACGTAATACTCCAAAAAAAATTTAAAATTTAAAATTTTTCATATAACATAAAATGTTTGCGGTCGTCACTACTTAGGAACAAATTAATTATTAACGGTTACCTTAAACAATTTTATACTAGAACTGATTCTTTTATTAATATCTATTTCTGCATACTTAATTTTTAAATTCATAATTCATTGTTAAGGGTTTGATTTAGAAAGTTATGAATTGGAACAACAAGAATTGAAACATCTGTTTAATTTCGAGTGCTAAGTTTGTTTTACTGTCTTATGAAAGTAGTAAAGAACTTCAATTGAGATCGAGGCTTACTTAGCTTATAGCTAATGCAGTGAAGTGATGCTTCTTTTACGAGTCCTTTACAGGTAAGAAGTTTTGTTACCAGTTTCCAGATCAAGATTATTATCTCAACTAGCATAAAATATAATGCTAGTAAATTTATTTATTTTATAGCTTTGAGCAATAAATGAGGTATCGTTGATCTATTTATTTATGTTCCAAATAGTTTCTAGAATAAAAGTATTTTTAGTAAACTGAACCTAATCTAGTTGCCCTTCTATTTCGCTATAAAAATAACTTGTTCATTCAACTTTCATCATTCTATTTTCAGTCTAATGCCTGTATGTAACTCTAGTGAAAGGCATCTTGTATAGCCGATTCCTTTGTTTATTTACTTGATGCTGAGTTAAACTCCAGAGTATTTGTTTCCACAAATAACGAGTTAAATAAACCTAGTAAAACCTATGATCTAAGTCTAGCCGTAAAGTACGTTGAGTGATAAACAGACATAAAACTCATACCTAGTGCATAAGATAGTTTACTAACTATTCTAGTACTTACCAAATAAAGATGCACTAGTACAAATTGTATTTCTTTAAACTATAGTGTTACGACTTTTTATGTAAGGAAGAAATAATTATTTTCTATAAAAATCTATCCCTTTTAACCTTTGTATAAATCCTCATCTCATAAGGTATTACTAATAAACAGAACACTAGTATCTTAAAATGATACTAATTTAATACCTAGGCTAACATTCTAGTTATGCATCCTTCCATAGTTGCAAGTATATACATATAAATGATTTTAATTGTTATATTTTCCTAAATCTGTTACAAGGTATTGTTTATTATGCAATTATCATTGAATAGTTCTTGCATAGTCTTTTTCTTAAACCATTTCAAAAATTATAGATCATACTATAAACCCTAGGATAATGACTACCTTCCTTCATTTTTCATTAGGGATATAACCAGCATATAAGCCATGATTGAGGGATAAGGTAAGTTATGACAAGTTTATAACATAGTTTCATTTGTCATACACTATTGTGTGCAGGATTGCTCCAAGATCTTTCGAACTATAACATAAAACCCACCTTTTAAAAATAATTCTTTAGCCACGTGGTTAATGCTCAATGGATAGGGTTCTGACCTTTGGTATTTTACCATATAAGATCTTCTAAACCCTAAAAACTTGCATTTACCTATCTTTTTACCTTGCTCTAGAAAGGGAGGGCCGTAGGCTCATGGCCGCATGGCTTGACTGTCACTCCATTATGTATAAGCCTCCTTGCAAAAATCGTCTTTCTTCTATGTGTAAAGGTTCTTGTGGCCACTGTCTTTTGTTCGGTGTAGATTCATTTTTCTCCAATAAACTAAGTCTGTAGGTGAAGAATTATGTCATGGTTACTACATGGACTTGAACTTGGGTCCAATTGTGGCGTATCCTTGTAACTTTGAACTTTCTCATCCCGGTCTTCATAAACTTCATTCGATTTAGCTCGAGTTGCATATCTTGTGGCTAGGGTTTGGTTAAACCCTCTTCTTCACTGAAAAGGAAAAGAAATGTATCCACGTATGAATTATTGCAGTTTTTGTCCATTCTTGCACTGTTTAAGTTTAATATTTTCACCATTGATAAGGGTTTAACAATTTGTGGTTCTTCAATTTTGCAGGCTTCAATCCAAAAAAGTTTTAGTTGAAATATACCACAAGAAGGGGGCTCCATGTTAGCGTTCCTTCTGGTAAGCCTCAGTCTTACCTGAGGTTTCTCCTGCACTAGTTATGTGGTATTTTTATTTGATGTTTCCACATGATTCTTGGGTTATTGTTTGGTTGTGACTTTATGATACTCTGTTTGTTTTTGGAGGGCCATGGGGCCGATACTAAGATGTATTAATAAGAAATTTTCTTAAAGCCCTAGTGATTGTTTCGTGTTGGAAAGATTGGGGCTTTCATGGCCGAGACTTGAGAAAGAATATGGGACTTTAGTCATGTTTTAATTACTCTAATGTTATTTTAAACAGGCTTTTAAGTCATGGCTATGTTTGTAAAATCCCATTAGGCCATAACTGATATGGTTCAGTAACATTAGGGTTTAGATTTTATTTCTATTTTTAATAAGCTCGAAGCTTACTATTTGTACTTATATTTTGACAATAAAAATATATTTTGGTTTTAAGAAGATGAGGGCAGCTGTAAAATTCTTATCGATTCTTATTTTTCTTTGAATCTGTTTAAATTATCCTACACAATTTTCATTACTTTAAATTGATGTTTCATTTGATTATGTTTAGAAATGTAACTAAAAAATTCATACAGTTGGCTTTTAAATCATAAATTGATTCTTATTGTCAGTAAATAGATAGAATAATAAGGAGTGAATAATACCTCCTAAATATTTATTGTTTTTCCTCGGTTGAAATGTATTGAAGGGTTTTTATATTTACCCCAACAGTTTTATTATTGTTCCTTGTGGATGATGTATCTAATTTTATATATTCATCTAATCGATGCTTATGGTTATTTAAATAAAGCATGTAAGCTTTAATTTGTTTATAGGTGAAATGAATAACCCCTCTGCTAATAAAAGAGGTGGCAATGTTCTTTATATTTTAGAGTTCCTTAAAATAGGTTTTATTTAAGAAACCCTAATTTATTCTAGATTAAATACATAGTTAATATTTGATTATAATGTTATTCTGGTTTCATTTTACTATTTCTTTAGTTAACCTACTTATTGAATTTCCATCTTTANATATATATATATATATATATATATATATATATCCTAAAGATAGATTTGTTTATGTTATTACAAGATACTCTGTCTAAGTAACACATTTAAAAATAAAAGGGAAAAACATACAAATGAATGACTCTAACAAAACCTGTAGAAGGTAATAAAACACATTCATGCATACTTCATTCGATTCTTTATCTGAAGTTAATCTAACCTACTATACTAGAGTACTACCTTCATAAAGGTGTGGAAAAATACAGGTAGGTATTTTTTTTATTTATCAGTAAAATTAGAAATTCTTCTAATCATTTACCCTAATCCATATAATCTAGTATTTAACTATATTTTCATAGTAAAAGTATTTCTTTTAACTAACCCTAGAAACAACAGAGTAGAAACATAACATATTTTGCTTAAACTCTATCGTTCTAGATAACAGTAAACAATTAGGAAACTAGACAAATCAAATAGAACCTGGAAATCTATAAGAGGTGACAACAGCTTAAGGAACCTATTCCTCCCAACCAACTCCCAGAGAAAAGATGAACTGCAAATCTCAAGACCCCCAATCTTGTCTCCTCTCCCACATGGTAGAATTACTGGGTGAGAGATGTAGTTTAACAATCCTTTGCAACTCTAGAGAGTGTTCTGCAGTTAATTAGTTTTGCATACAGCAGTATGAACTCGACTTAGAATAAATGCACTAGTTCAGGTCTTCAGCACTTTCCACTCAATACATACTTCAGCTAGTCCCCTACATCGAATTTTCTTATGCACTTCACTCACTCATAATGTTCACAAGTCAATAATGAGCAGCCTCAACTGTCTTCAATGGGAATTTTTGTTAGCATGCCTAGGTTTTCTGGGTCAGTTTTTACTTAATGAGCCACCTGCTCTTGTTCCACTTTCTTGGGGAACATGACCACAAAATATGTAAGTTACCTCCTACAACAACTAGAAGTAGTTTGAGGATGCTTCCAAGTGTCAATTTTCTCTCAACCCAGCCTACTCCATCAAGTGACCAGTAACACACTCATTTAATAGCTTCCTTAAGCTGTTGTCTCATATTTCATTTATTTATTAATAAAATATTCAGTAATTACATTCAATTATCCTTGACCCCACTTGGTCATTAATTATAGACTTTATAATAAAATATGACATAATTTTTCTTAAAACATAAAATGTTTTGCAAATTGGGGCATGTGACAACAACTTTGGATCTTCACCATGTAACATGAATTGGGTCATGAAAACCATCCTTGGTGTACTATACATTCAAGTTTGATACCACATATTAATCACATGCTAAATATTTCATATGCATGGGATATGTTGTGGTATTTTCAAATGTGATATAACCACCACCCCCAAAATTCCAAATTCTTGTGACTTTTAAGGGAGGTTTTTTAAAACTCACCTTACAAGGGACCTTTGCAGTGGGTTCAAGTCAAGCCCCCCAAAAAAATTCATGAAAATTTCAATTTTGAGGGCGACTTTACCACAATCTCCCCCACAATTCCTAATTCCCATAACTTTTGTGGGAAACTTTAAAACAACCATGCCCAAAATCCCAATTATTATAACTTTTGGGGGAGATAGTAAAACAACCACCCCCAATAGTTCATTTATCATTAATTTTTGGGTGCTTTAAATAACCTTTGCGGGGGGGGGGTATTTCCAACCCCCCCAAAGGTCCAACGAGACTTTTTAGGGGGGTTTTAAGAACCGCCCCCAAAAGTGTATTTTGTTGTAGTGTTTTCTCTTTTCTCTTTTTGTTTTTCAATTCTATGTTGTATCTGAAATTTGTCGACCTATTCTTCAATCAATTGATTAACAAAATTCATACCTTGATCACTGATAAAAATATTTGGGCACCCGAACCTTGTCACAACATTTTCAAATAAAAAATCCATAGCAATCGCAGAAGTACAATCCTTTACTAGCACTTATTTTTCCCATATGGTTAGGTAATCTATCACAACGATAATATATCGTGCTCCTATGCGCTTTCTTATTGGACTGATAGGTCCTACAAAATCAACAACCCATTTATCAAATTCCCATAATTTTATCTAAGATACCAATAGAATTTCATCGCTTCGAGATGGATTTCAATTTCTTTGACAAACATCACAACTACAACAATTAGACCCAGTGTTCGCATGCATGATGGGCCACCATAATCCTTCTTGTAAAATATTACGTACCGTATCTTTCCCTGCAAGTGGCATTCAGCAACACCAACATGTGCTTCATTTAATATCATTAGGTTCTCATGCTCCAAAATGTAATGCCAAAGTATCTCATCAGGACCCATTTTATACAAGTTTTCAACAATCAACTAGAAATCCACAACTCCCACCACCAAATGTTTCTTCTGTGCAGTGGTAAATTCAATTGACGCAACCCATACTTAGAAAATATATGATATATTTATACTCATCATCAGACATGGTTATTGTAAATAGTTGCACATCAGGAAGATTATATTCCATACTATTAGGTTCTTCTCCACTTTCAATCCTTGAAATATGGTATGGTCCCAAATTCAACCAACCGAGTTTAACAATTTTCTCAAAATCAAAATTCCTGGAAGAGGAAAATCCACTGGAAGATATTCCCCCCTGACACTGGCTTATTGACGAAGTATTTTAGTGCAGAATGGTCAGTGTACATATTGAAATGTCCACACAGTAAATAGTTTCTAAATTTTTGCGGTGCATATACCATCACTATCCCTTCTCTCTCCATTGTGGTATAATTTTTCTTTGCAGTTGATAACTTCCTCTTATCAATGGTAATGGGATGATCAATCGATCCTTCACCAGGATGTGTCAGTACCACACTGAGCACAACAGATGATGCATCGACATGAACATGGAACTCTTTTTCCTAGTTTGGAAAGACAAGTATCGGTGCAGTAGACATATTGTTATTCAACTTGTCCAAACTCTCTTAACAATCTTCTATCTAGTGAAACTTAGTGTCTTTTTTCAACAGTTTTTCCATCAAAGTAGTCACCTCCGAATATCCCTTAATAAAATTCCTATAGTATGCAGTATGTTGTAATTTTTCTCTTAATTTTTTAACTACGGTAGGTGGTGGTAGATGAATGATGATCACAACCTTGTCTAGATCAACCAAAACTCCACTGTGACAAACCACATGGCCCAACACAGCTCCAAAAGGTGCACAAAAGATACATTTCTTCAAATTCTAGTAAATTTGATACTGGCGATGATGTTCCAACATCATTCTCAAGCTCTCTATATGGTCTCTTACAAGGACAAATATTGTCCATTCATTGAAGTAGACTTCAAGAAATTTGTGTATAAAGTCTTTAAAGGCAACACCTACAATTCTAGAAAAAATCATAGGTGCATTCTTAAGTCCAAAGGGAATTACCATATACTATAAACATCTCCACTCCATCATAAAGGTAGTCTTATGTTGGTCCTCCTTTTAAATTATGATATGATGGTAACTCAAAAATCCATTAGTGAAAGAGTACATTTCTTCTCCTTCGACATTCTCCAATACCTCATCTCTAAATGGAGTCAGAAACAAATCATGCAAACAAGCATCATTTAGCTTTCTCAGGTCGACACAAATTCTTAGTTCACCTGAGGTATTCTTGTCTTGTAGTACAATTGGACTAATCCATTCTGATTCTTTGATGGGTTCTATAACGAATTCCTATAGAAATAAGTCCAATTCAACTTTAACCTTTTTTTCTAATGTGGGTTTAATCTATATGGTCATTGCTTGACCAATTTGGCGTCGAACCTCAAAGGTATCTTAATTTCACTGAGGTAACCTACTATTCCTTTCATAACTGAAAACTTAGTAGGAAACAGATCGTGGAATTCATGCAAAAAATCAGTGAAATTCCCCACATTCTCATCATCCCAATAATCTTCAATATTGGAAAACTTTGGATTTTCATCCGAGTCAATATTCACTTTCTTAATATTAAGTGGACTTAGGAATTGGTCAGTGGAAATGACAAATCCTTCCACTATGTTCATACCTTCGGACTCATGTATGTTTATATCGAGTAGATCATCATCATCATCTAGTTCTCCTATAACATTGTAACATTCCATCCAATTGGGGATTGTCATGCTGCAATGATGGAAATTTGTGGCTGCTACCGAGATTTCTTCAAATATCTTATCCTTCATTATCTGTAGTGAAACATCAATTGTTGGGTGTTCACTTGCAAAATAAAATGTATGGGTGAATCTTGTGGATAACGCTTCCTACTCAATAGTTCGTCTTCATATCTCCACTGATGCATACGAATTCCTTGGTATCATATCCAATGTGTGTATGAACCAATGAACCCATTCTTGCCATGGCTATCCTTTCCATGTCATGTGACAATGCTCAATATGTTCAACAAGATTTGTCACTCATGTATACATACAACTTTTATAACTGATCTTCTCTCCAAATCTAATATCTAGCAATCTTCTACAATATGGCTATTCAAAGATAGATTGTTTATGCATACCCAACCATCTAGCGATCATAGTTTTCAACAAAAATTCTAAGGCATAAAATCATTGTGATTATGTAAATTTTTCTTCAAAATCCACCAAAAAATATGCAAGGTTGGGTAATCCTTCATATGTAGGAAACTCGCTTTCTTCAGCTCCTACCCAACACAAATATTGTAATTATTGGGGATCTTTGCATGGAGACTTCATGCCACTCGCTCTACCAATTTTCTAATGTGTCACCTAAATTGTATGTGCAAGAGCTTACACTATACTAACTGAAATTTCCATCAGTTGTTGGATTTATATAATCATCTCTTGAAGACATGATATTATATAGCTGGTCCAGGTAAATTCCTTGGTATTCGCTATTCACTAGCTCGACATATCTCTGCCCTTCGAGAAGATAAATTGGCGCCACCACCCTTATTTCAGACTCTTTAAATGACAAATATTATTTTCTTAAAATTAATTATGGTTTGATTATCTATCACCTAATCAATTAACAAAAGTGTAGGGTATGGATTTCTGTCATTGACAATGTCGATCACTTCAAAGTATGCATATGTTCTCAGGACTTCAACTTCAACAGGTACTTGACTTAGTCTACCAATGGGTAGAACCTTTGACTAATTCACAAGCCTTATTTGAATATGAGACCAATCTATTTGTGGCTTATTCATTCTTCCCATGTCTGTCTTGTCATTGTGTTGTCATCCGAGCCCATATCTAATATGATATATTCCATATCATAATCTCCTATCTATGTAATTGTTCGTAGTTCTTGGGCAATCTTTAATCTCTTCCTGATATGGTTAACTGTCTTTTCAGGTCACAAGTATTCTATAGTTTCTTCTATGAGTGTTGTCAATTCTGCGACAACATCTCTATCATGGATTAGTGCTAAACAAATTTTGAAAAATTCTTTAAGCTTACTAACATTTTTTATTGGCTACTTCTAGAGTAATCATTAAATATTTCGAGCATTGTCTTTACTTGTGTAGATGTCGACGATTGATTGGTATCAACAAAATATGGTCTCACATCCAAGCATACTTCCTTCTCCTTTTGAACATCTAATGGGGATTTCTTTTGTGCTACAGGTCGCACTTGTGGTTTTCTATGTTGTGTATTTTGTTATGCTACTATCACAACACCTCTTCTTGAAACAACAATGATGTTTGGTTCTCTCAGCTCAACAGAAATAATATGAATGTTTTGGTTGGGTTTCATATTCTGATTCTGTGAAGTGTTGGGATTTCCCATATTTCAAGCCATCCATTTCACAATCAATTGTGCCACTGTTCAACAATGGTATCAAATTCTTTACAGTATATACATGTTTTTGCAAGACTTTGGGAACCCTAGGAAAAGTGTCCTAGATGCCTATAGTTATAACACATGACTTGTCCTCTTCCTCGAACAAATCATCCTCCTCCTTTTTTTTGTCCTTGACTGAGGGTATTGTTGTTGTAAAGGATACTAGTTCTGTTGATATTGTGGATGAGGATATGATGGTTGTTGATATTATGGTGGTGGATATTGAGCAGGGTGATACTAAGGTTGTGCTCATTCAGCTTGCATCTACTCATCATTTTTCATCAAGTAGGTATCCACTGTCTTTTCTTGTAGCAGTTGAAGTGCTATGCAGTATTTCTCATCATGTCCTACTAATTTACAAAATTTACAATACAAAATAGTTGGTGTACTTAAAATATTATACAAATAAAAACATTCTTGGGACTTATGGCCCCTAGTTTGACATATTCTACGCCACTACATCCCTTGGGTGTTTATCGGGTTCAACGATATTACTATGACATAATTCACGAGTGCTAGTAAATTGTCTTTATGGTGTCTGTCTATTCTACATATTGTACACCAAATATCTTCTTAAAATTCTTTTCCGTTCTTGATGTCATGGAGTAGCATTGTAATATTGGCCAGTTGCGACTAAATATACAACATTCCTATGTTGGTTTATCCAATCGGCGAGGATTCTAGCTTCATTTCTATTTCCATATCTTATGTTTGCGACACAATATTCTATTGCATCAATGGGATCAAAATGTGTGGCAACAAGGAAACAATGAACCACTCGTTATGTTGTACATCTAAAATCTGGAAGCTCACTTTGGCCATTAATGTTTTAAATATCTTGTCAAAGTCCCAAACATACTATGTAGGTAGCTTATTGATTTCTTTGATCTCAGTAATGCACTGTGACTCATACTTTGGCTTCCTAAACTCATCTATCATTCCCACTCGAATCTCATCTAGAATTTTTTGGGCAACTACTACTAGCATTATAGAAATTTTCATGTACCATTCTAGCGCACGACCTCCCAGATTCATGATCATCTTTGCTTTCTTTATGTTCTCATATTGTATATGTTGCACAATCCATACAACTTCATAGAGAAATCAATGTTCTTCTAGGTCTTCCAAGCCATTTCCATTGAATATTGGCAAGTTAATGTCGGTCCCAGCCATTGTATTAAGTGTTGGTGCATTTGGAACAAAATTTTTACTAGTCAGAATCCCTTGTCTGATATTTACAACATTCGTACTAATTTTAATTACAATCCAGTTGGAGATAAGTCTCTATATCTTACCTCTGGCGACATACACAGTGTTGTAGGCATGTCGTATCTATGTTCTGGATTTGGAGCTTTTGTCCATCCTTCTGATTCTTATTCTCCTTCAGATATTGGATGATATTCTTCTTCTTCGTCACAAGACCCTTTGTCCAAGTATGGAGAAAGTTCGTAGTCTTCTTCTTCTCTCATCATGCTGCAACTCCCTCTTCCTATCAGATTCTTTCTTCTCTTTCCAGACCGAAATATTCTTACACTTCTTATACAACCAACCTCTACTTTAGTTCCACTATCTCAAGGGAACATCTCAAATTATTTTGTGTCATTTTTTACAGAGTTCTATTGTGACATACCCACCTTTTTGTGCACAGCTTCCAACCTGTCACATTCGTAGGATTAATTTTTCACATAAAACCATTTTTATCCATGTCTTTACAGATGAAAAAAATATACCACAATGTCCTTGAAAAATATTTTCTCCGCCTCACTATATGTGGTTATTGTGTCAACACAAAAATAGGTAATGTATCCTTCCAAAATATTGTCTATCCAAAAATATATAGCCCTCAACACAAGGTTTCTCACTCTTTCCAGTCACTCAATGAACTGAGGATTCCACTCCCTATGTTCTCCTCCTTGGAAACTTCTTTGTTGGGTTTCCAACTTAGACAACCACCCTTGAAACACAATGGGAAACTCAAAAGATAAAATCTCATGGATATCTGTATAGAGGTATTGGCCCAAACACTCTCTTGGGTTACACCAAGATCCTTTGCTTTCTTCTAATGTGAATTATAACACTTTGAAATCAGCCCAATCTTGGATCTCAGTTTTCGTTGGTTTCCACAACATATCCCTCACCAAAATGATTCAGTATTGAAAACAAAACTATTTGTTGGATTTTATCCCTTCTCTTAGGACCCTGACCTAGGTTTAGTACCTTCTTCTTAGTGCAAAAAAGCCCAATATATCGTCCAGATAGATCGAATCCCCATCGACAAAACTGGTGATGCAAATGTAGTCTCTCTTGAGATATATTTCTATGGGTAACTTCCAAAACCAAGTTTCCTCAGTTGGGTGGGGGATTTCTAGTGCTTCAGTCATTTACCAAGGCACTCAACCAATCTTGTGGGTGGATTATTTATGCTTTTTATAAACAATTATATTGTGACCCAAATTCTCCTTTGTAATTAATATAACAACAACCCCAGTGCAGCATAAATGTATTCAACTTATAACAACGCGATAGATATACATCTATTCATTCATAATAAATTATATAAGCATTCATTTAATGCAACATCCATACAAGTAACTCAAACACATTCAACATTCATGCATATACACAAAATCTAATATGGAAACCCATCCAAGAAAAAATAGAAAGGTGCTCTTCATATGGCAGGAGAAATATATGAACCTTTTGTTTGCGCACTAAGATGTAGACTCTGTTCTATATCCTCTTCTTTATATACATAGGCTCTTTCTTCCTCTTATGTTCTCTAATATTCTCTCCTGCTCTCTCCCTACTTGACTCTTCTAATGATCTAGCAACATCTTGGATCAACTCAACTTATCCTACACTTCTGCACACTCAACTGCAGATTATTCAATTCAAAAAACTTAGCAAACACTTATAAACAATAAATACAAACCAGCTAATAGTGGAGAGACTAACACTCTAAAAGTGAAGAGCTAACAACAGAGAAGCTAACCCACATATAGCTTGGGTTCCTCCTTTTATAGAATTTTTTAGAGACTCGTTACAAACTCTTTACCTGTCGCTTTCTCGGTCAACTTCCTATACTTAGCCAACATGTTGTCTTTCCTATTCTAGTAACACCTGAAAGTAAGTACGAATGGCCTGAATTACAAATATACCTTCATATTTGTGGCTTTCATTGGCTCTAGATGACCTCGTACCCATGATATTTATGGACTGTCACTTTCTAACCATTATTCCCTACTATCATTTTCCAGTCGTTATACCACTTGCAAGCCTTCTCGTACTGTTATTTTGTCGCACCTTTCATTGTCGCATTCTTTCTTTCCATCACGAATTCGTCTTCTGTTGTGCATATTCCTCTTCTGACATGGATTCCTGTTCTATCACACATCTTCCTTCTTCTTCCTTCCTAGCGCTTCCTTTGTGGAAACACATTTCTCTTCTTCTATATCTCTTCTCCATACTTATGCAGAATTCCAAGTGAATTCTGCTTTCCTTTCCCTAGGCCCATCATTGCTGCTAAGGTGTTTTACATCGCATCTCAATATCATCTTGATCTAACTTTATTTCTTAGATAAGGAAGTTCTTTAACCTTTTAACATATGCTTAATATATATGTTAATAAAATTGAAGACAATCCTCGGTCTTGTGGCATACTACAAGATCAAACCTTGGATGAAGATATGGATGTAGTTGAACGGGAATAAGAGTATGAACAATGGACATAAGATTTGGGATTTCATTCTTCTACATATGATAATCCATATTTTTTAGGTCTTAGTTTCTCCTCATCTCGTATAATTAGTAATTCAAATTTTCCAATTGTTAGTGGTAATTATACTTCTATATTTTGTGAAGATAATTTCAAAAAGGGTGATATTTAGGATTACATATTTTCAAATTTTTGTCAAGAGATTTTACTGCAGGAATCAAGTCATCAAGTTGAATAATATCTTTTGAGTTATTCATTTGAACTTGAAAAGTTTCAAGCTGGTGATGAGATTGATAATTTTAAGTTGGAATACGTTTCTCAAGCACATACACTAGTTTGGAGAAGCCTTGCTGCTCCTGATTGCAATGAATCTAATAGTGTTCAAAACTTGTTTTAAGGGAAATAAGTAGGTTATTGTTATCTTAAAAAATCAGAAGTCATATAGTGGTGGTTGCATCTTTTGGATGTTTCAAGAGGTTAGTAATCCTTTTTTTTGACAGTTCTTAAACAAGAGATGAAGAATGCATTGATGGATAGTAGGGACTTCCTTATGCTTTTTATGATCCAATTTCTATTTATATGGAATCAAATTGGATCAATAAATATTTTTTTTGGATTTTATAAGGAGACAATTTCTAAGTTTTAATTCTAAATCCCTACATTATTTCCTATTATACTTTTCATTTTTTGCAGTCCTATTTGTGTCTAAAGATGGAAGAAGAAATCGATCAATAGTTTGGTTATTGGAATGGTTACATTGGAGGTTTATTTACAGATGATAAAAATGATTCAGCTGGTTAGAGTAGGATTTGTATATCAATAATCTTTCATTTTGAGATTTTTGTCTTCAGTTTCATTTGGTGTGCAATATATCAATAATGGTGACTCCATATCCAAATGGTGATACTGGTGTGTTTGTAGTCATATTCTTCATTTTTTAATGTGGAATTATTCAATAGGGAAAAGTTACAATGATCAGTTAAGAATCAAGCATGAAGAAGGCATGTGAGAGAACTATCCCCGGCCAGAGTCAATGTTAGCACTAAACTTGACTATGCCAAAATTCTTAGTTTCCTGTAGCACATTGATTGAAAATACCAAAGGGGACACTATCGAAAGTTCAAAATTTAGTAGTATTTTTTCCAAATCCTTGTTTGTGTCAGCTTGGTCAAATTCTCTTCATTGGAAACCACCAACTTGGTAAAATTTTGTAAATGTTGCGTCCTCTAAATACTAATGTATTCCAAGCCAAAGTCTAGTGTTCAAGTCTCTTTGATTTTGTTTGAAAAGGTCACTTGATTCTTTTTCAAGGAAAAATAAATTAAAATTATTATTATAAATGAGTTATATGATTCAGTTAAAATAATAATAATTTTTTCTGGTTCATTATTGAATGTTTTACAAATAAAAAACATTGTGCTCAAACCCCATGTTAAGCCTAATATCCAATTCGAGTAACTTATTATCACCAAGCATATGTCTCAAGTGTCAAAATGTTAATTTTTACTGGTTCTGGAAAACATTAATTGGGTCAAACCCAACATAAATACACTTAACAAGTTCTGACAAAACACCATAGTCAACCAAGTCCAAGTGTCGAGTATTTTGTTTAATGATCCTATGGGTCTACCATTGTGCACATCACATTAACAATCCTTATAAAGGATATTCAATATACAATGCTGTATATTATATGTTTTTGTTGCATGTGGGATATCTCCCATGTATTATAAAAGAGGAGCACCATCATCAAGTTCCATACACAATAGAGTAAAGCATCGAGTCTATCAATTGTGCATATCCAATATCAAAGTCATGATTGACCTACACAAGCTCATGTCCAAATGTTAAACTTAAGAGATAACTCATCACCAAAGTTCTCACTAAATTCCTTAACCATAGCTCATAGGTCAAATGTTCAAAATGTGAGAATTTTTCAAAGCTTGAATTTATTTCATTGAAGAAACGTCACAATTAGTTTTGCAAGAATGCAAGGAAAAAGGAAAATTCGAGCAGAACACATGAAAAAAAGAAAATCCTTCATGATAATATTGAAAAATGATAATACAATAAATAATACATCTCTGATAGATAATTTAAATGAACTAAAGGAAAATCGAGTAGCTCACAAAAGTAGACTTACTAAATATGCAAAAAAACACATAGTGGCAACATCAACTTTCGAACTCAATCAAGGACCTGACAATTTAGATAAATCGTATATGGAAAATAATGAGAGATGGAACACAAGTAAGTACATGGATTTTGGAGAGAAAAATATGGAGTATGTGTTGTCTAAAATGTACACATATTTCCAATTCCATGAAGGCACTATGTTTTCTCCATATCCGCTGAAAGGTTGAAAAAAGTAGGAAAAGTTGTGTAAAAGCAGAAAGTGCAATCTTACCATTCTAGATTTTCATAAAAGAAGGAAGAATATATCTAAGGTCTCTCAAGTGGATACTTATGCAAATTTGTGAGCCTAAAAAGGAAACATGCTAACACCTAGGAAATTATAAAAAATGAATAATAACTTATATCCTAATTCTAGATGGGTTTTTAATATTCTAACACCCCTCCTTAATCCTGCATTAGAGTGAGTAAAATATAATTAAGGACCAGTAAATAAATACTTATGGTCATGCTATTACAATTATTATATTCCAATGTAAACTGAGGAAACACAGAAAACACCATGGGAAAAAAACCCTCATTCAAGAATGGACATGAAACATACCAAAAATTGTTGCTCCAAACTCAAGTACATGTGATGTTTGATTTTATATCTAGAGGAATATTCCTCTTTGGTAGAAAAGGAATCTGACCATCTGAATCAAGAACATGATCAGTTGCATGATGGATAATGCTTCCATGTAGAACAATTGAAATACACTGATAGGAAAGCGAGTGTAGATGATATTCAGACTTGAATTTTGAACCATGTGAGGTTAGAGTAGGTCCAAATGAGACTTTACGATATTTAGAATCAGTCACGATAATATTTCCATGTCCTCCATCTTCTGTTGAACTTTGAGAATATATGTCAATCTTCATCATGCAGTGGAATGGAAACTTGACACTAAGAGTGTGTACAACTACTCCAAACTATAATTCATCCTCCAAAGAATCCAAAGACACATAAAAATGAGAGCCAAATAGAGGCTATGAATGTTTATATGTTGTAGAAAATGACTAATATACCTCATAATTTAAATGTGAATACATTTCAGAGAACAATGTGTTTTGGAGATCATCTCCAAGAGCTTGTTGATGGTCCAATTTTTTGAATTTTGCACCAATAGTTATCATATTATAACCAAATCAAGATGAATGATTTCACAGCATTAAATCAGATCCAAAAAAGTGGAACATGTGTCCCATATGTGTCATAGTGCTGGAATATTCATGAGCTTCTCCATCTTTAGTGAAACTCTAAGAATTGGTGCAAGCAATTATGTAGGAAGCCTCGAGAAGCATCGGATCAATTGAAGCATTTGAAGCTGCTCCAAAATATGATATATACTCCTAAATATCCATTATATCATCATCTTGAACATCAATAAATTCATTGCAAGTATAAGAATTGAATTCCTCTTCAACTTCTAGACACAATAACTAGATTTATTTGCTCAGAATTCGAGATACAAGATCCGTAGGAGAGAGACAAATGAATAAATAGTTTTTCAACACATGCATCGCCATTATTCATTTCTTCTTCATTATCAACATCATAGGAACAAGATAAATTAGATCTATCTTTGTATTCCAGTGCAACAGAAGAATATGTCTCTTCAATATTTACTTCTTTAGAGGACGAATTCGAATCAAGGAGAATGTTAGTAATAGGAACTAACTGTGTTGAAGAATTTTCTGCAATTTCTCATTCTTAATTGACAAATTCTTCAGAGAATATTGAGGCCAAGACATGAGTGACATATGTGAGAATATATAAGGATGTTTCTCCAATAGGATCGCTCTCAAAATGGCTTATCACTTCGTCATCATCTTGTTGTCCAAATGCTTTGTCTAGATTTTTCCAAAGCTCACCTGGGAGATTAGTTGTATCAATGAGGCAGTGCATACATGGAGGAATATCCAAACACATAATTCCAAATTTTATATCATTGTTATTCAAGAACACATCTTTCTCTTCAAAGGATTATGGGTCTGTAACAATTCAAATAAACATATCAAATATATCCAATCTCTTCAAATGATCCGATATCTTTAATTTCCAAATATAATAGTTTGAAGAACATATAAGAGGAATTGAATCTGAATCCATGAAGTTGTAACTACATAAAAATATGCAAAACAAAAATATTCAAGAGGAAATTCAATTCTACAGAGGTTTGCTACCTTGTGAGAATTTGTCACAGCCTGAATCTAATTCACTGAAGAAACCTTACAAATAGTTTTGCAAGAATGTACACAAGGAAGAAAATTTGAACAAAACACATGAGAAAAATAAACTCCATCAGGATAATATTGAATAATGATAGTAAAATAAATCACATATATTTGATAGATAATTAAAATGCACTAAAGTAAATTCAAGTAGCTCAGAAAAGTAGGCTTACTAAATATGCGAAAAACCCAATAATGGTAACATCATCTTTTCAACTCAGTCAAAGACTTCACGAATTAGCTAAATCACATACGATAGCTAATAAGTGATTAAAGATAATATCATTGATTTTAGAGTGTAGCATCCCTAACCCTTTGACCAGTGAAGAGGACACTACCATAACATTAAACATCTGGGCTAACTACCTCATGAACATGAACATACCTAAAAATTGAATAAAATGCTTTGAACTAGAACATGCACAAATACATAATTATTTATCATATAGTGGAAGAAAACATACGTCATTCTAGCATTTAACATGTTCATCATCATTCATTAAAAAAAAAATATAAATGCAGAGACGAAATGGTCAAGAATACTTATCTTATAAAGAACTCGTCCTGCAACCAGCTACGTCGCTGCAACGTTCCACCCAACCATAGGCCAGCATGCTCCTTAATCTCTCAGTAGCGCTACCACCCCTGAGATGGGCATGATTCCCCAAGGAATAAGGAACAAGCAGGCTTACACATATCCAAGGATACACAAAACAACAAATTAGCCAAGCCAACATAGTTGAGTTTATCAGGCTATCCACAAATCAGCCAAGCCAACAAAGTTGGGTTTATCAGGCCATCAAGGAGCTGAGAAAGGCTTACTACTAAGCTGGTGAGCTAATTGCAAAGCTAAGGAAACCTACACTAGAACTATCCTGGCTTCTAGAACACCCACACACACCCAACACAAGGAAATTAGTCCCTTCTCTGCTACACAGTCCCTCAGGCCCTGACCTCCCTTCCAGTGCTATTCATGGGTTATGGAGAAGAATGCTATCCATTTAGCTCTATCTGTGTGGTTTCCAAACACACCAGGTTTATCAAGCAAACCAAGCCCTCATCCCCACTCCAACACAATTTGAAGACTAGCCATTGCATGCACATAGCCAAGTAAGCGATTCACAACTTTGACAGGGGAAAACAATTCCTGAGTCGTTCTTGTCCCTGGCCAAAATAAATCCATAACAACCTTGAATGGCCCAAAACATAAAAGAAAACACAACCAACAAATGTGGGGAAACAACAGCCTCGGGCTCAACAGTGAAGTAACTGGGAATTTACACAGTCTGCCATGGAGGAAGTAAGCAAACCCTCAGCCCGTGCCTGAGAAAATAACATACACATGGACCATAATTGAAAGGGAAAATACATGCCCCATATTCCAGAACATGGATGGTTCCTTCACAAGGGAATTGTGGACGACGGAGAGACCTCCTCCCCAGCTTGCTGTGTGAGTAAAAACAACCAACAATTCTCGATGTGAGGATGGGCGGTTTTTCCACTTGTGCATGAAAGTGAACCGATTTTGAGAGAATGGTGTCATGGAAGGATGGAGAATCAGAATGGTCATGGTAGTGGTTCATCTTCCCAATGTGAGGGTCAACCTCACTAGTACAAGTGATCAATTTTTCCATGGCAAAACATGGCAATATCCACGGAAAATCGTGGATATTGCCACGTCTAATTATTTTTTTTTTCGTGGAAACAATTCCGTCGCAATAGAGACAACCCCTAATTTGCGTTGCAAGAGCGACAATGTTCTATATTTTGTTATATGTCTAAGCCGTCACTATATCCACGCTTGGACGTCGCTATATCCACACCTAGCCGTCTCTGTATCCACACCTGGCCATCGCTGTATCCACGCTCTGTATAAAAAAAATTTTAAAAAAAATGCAAACCCAGGAATAAGACGTCGCTATAGCCACGCCTTGCCGTCTCTGTATCCACGCTTGGCCATCGCTATATCCACGCTTTGTATAATTTAAAAAAAAAAAAATGCAAACCCCAGGAATTGTGACGGGGATGCTATACCTGTGACGGGCAGACTAGGCAAAGTTCCACGTCATGCCATTTATAAATGTAAAAAATCCTAGGAATACAAAAGTGGCAATAGCAGGGGGAAGTGTGGCCCTAGTGTATTTGCTCTCTGCCTGCACATGCAACTGTATATTTATTTCTCACATTTCTGTTCTACTTGCAGATAAGAGGTGACTTGCATGTCTGTTTGATGGGAGATCCTGGAGTTGCAAAGAGTCAGCTGTTGAAACACATGATCAGTGTGGCACCTCGAGGAGTTTACAACACAGGTAGGAGAATCAAGGAAGGTATAATTCTTTTAGTCTTATGAAGGTTCATATTTTCGAGGTCTTATATAGCAGTAGCAAGAAGGATATAACCTTCTTACACCACTACCAGAACACTTCTAAGCATTCTTCGCATCTCAAATGAGTATGGTAATTGACCTAATAAATCATTGCCTTTTTCTGCACCATCTCAAAGAAATTTTGTGACTTTTTACCATCCATTCAGAGGTGTTTTGAAAAACCCATTGAATTGGGTGGGTAAAAAAAAATATCACCTTTGAAGCCCTTTCTCTGAACCAGTGTAATCAGGCTAATAATTTTGAAGTTCAAATTCAATCAAATCCAAAATTAGGTAGTCTAAATATTTTAATTTTATATTTTGGACTTTTTTATAAGAGTAATCCACCTAATAATTTTGAAGTTCAGATTCAATCAAATCCAAAATTATGTAGTCTAAATATTTTAATTTTATATTTTGGACTTTTTTTTAAGAGACATCTCACCTCGTCAGTTTTCTAAGGGAAGTCAGTTTTCCAAGGGGAAAACTCAGTTTTGAGTTTTGTATCAGTTAAGCAAAGCTCTTTTTGCTAAGAATATTTGTTTACAACTATATGATACACTATTGGCATGTTCTACATGTTTAAACATCAAAAGAATGAATATCAAACGTATTGGGATCAATTTACCACACATTCAATGGTGCATACTCTTCCAAGCACTCCTTTAGTTGAGCTTCAGTGTAAGACTGCATGCGGTAAACCCAATTAAGATGTGTTTAAACCAACTTTGATTAGGAAATTTGAACTAATGATATTGTTTATACTTCATACAGTTTGTGGAGAGTACCTTTCGAGAAATCTAGTACAGGGCATTTGCATAGCAGACATCCATTGTATTCATCCCGTATGATTGAATAAATGTCAAATATGGCATCCGACGGTAAATAGAAAAGTAAAACTAGAAAGAAAAATGAAAATAAAATTGACTGTTATACAAAGTTACAAACAAACCACAACCTATGAAAGACATTTGAGTCTAAAAACAAGAACCTTTTGGTTATGTGAATATAACATAAGCTCTTTGGATATTTAGAAAATACTTGGCAGAGCATACTCAGAGCAGTTAAGGCACGTTCTTTCATTGAATCTGAATAAACATTGTTTGGATCTAAGGAATTGACAACCTTCAGAACCAGTTCATGAAAATAAGTTGCATATGATTCTCTCTCTTGTAACAAATCATATTTGGAGCTATGTTCTGCAGCCTGTTCATTCAATTTTATGTCTGACCCACTTGAAGGCCAAGCCATAACATGTGTGTCTCTGTCCATTCTCAAGAATCCTTCATCAAATGTCTTTAGACATTTGATCTGTATATTTATACCATCTTTGCTGACCCTTTTCTTCCTGACAGGAGAGACCCTTTCTGCTGCCAAGTCACTCAAGGATGGCTCGGCTTCTTTGGCACCATTTGTTTCAACTTGACCTCCTACAGCCTGAGGACCCAATATTTCCACAGCGACTTGAATACAATTCACAAGCTGGAAACAAGGTCCAGGGTAGTGCAAAAGGTCAACAAGCATTTCTAAGTTCCAGATATGTGGTGGACATGTATTAACTATCCGAACATAAGCATTGCACATGGCCACTTGAGACAAGAACATGAAGAGAAAATGCTTATTCAACTTTCAAGAAAAAAGATCTATATAGGAGTTCTAAATCATGGCTGAGACATAGCTTACCTTCAGTCCCTAGCTGCTTGTATTCTGAAAAGTCTGAGCAAACACACTTAGCAACTCTTTAGTTGTACATTAAAAAATGTGTTTGGGACATATGGTATATAAAGTATGAAGGCAAGCACCCATGGTTGAATCATAAATAGCAGTCCTAAGAGCACAATTTTGTCAATGTACCTTGAATTTCATGATCTCTCCTAGTAGGTTGCATATAAAAAAAATTAAAAGTACCATGAAAATTCTAGAATGTGGATAAAACAATAACATTAGCACAGTAGACTAAGCAATGTAGCAAAAACAATTGGGTAAATAGAAAGAAACAGAAACAACTAGACAAATAGTAATAATAAAGACACCCAGTAAAAGGCATATATGTGTAACGACGTTATGTATGAACATGAAAAACAACGAGAAAATGTGAGGAAACACTGGATGAATATTGAAGGTATACTGTATGTAGCAGCTCCACAACCTAGCACTTCTAATTTTCTAAAACACTGCAATTTTTCCGTACCCAAAATGGAACTACTACTGCTACCATTAGTGTAACTGAAACAGAAAACTAAGAGTAATAGAAATAAAGAGCCAAAGACAAAAACAACAGCAATGAAGGAAGATTACTCCCATAAACTGACTGATTGTATAGAAGGGCAGGAAACCCCTAATAAAAGCAATAAGGCCCTTATTACATAAAAGTCACATTTTACAAATATTAAATTATGATACTGTAAGAACCTAGGACTAGAATATTATTACAAAATCGTTAGCATACATACCGATTTCATAGTCATTTAGGTGATTTTTGTCCAGTGTTCTAAAATATTGTTTTAGTTTAGACATCATTTACAGAGCAACCTTGGTAAATATGGAATAGCTATGCAAAAGACACATCTTGACTCTTCCAACCTCCCTTCGATTCATTTCAACTTTTTGTATTAAAAAAAGATAGTCACATTAGCCTATAAACAAGACCCACGTGCAAACCTTTGTTAGCCTATAGACATTGCTGTTGTATGATAAGACAAAGTAACTTAGTTCTATGCTAGAGAAGTTCTTACTAGGGAACTCCTTTAAATGTGCATATATCGATACCTCTGTTAGTTAGAAATTTATTCTGAAACAAGAGATGTCAACAGTATGTGTTATATTTGCTTCTTTATAGAATGTAAAATAAAAATTTGATCCTGAATATTTCAGGATTAGATTTGAAGGGATGAAAGCAGGTACCTTTCCCCAAGATGCAAAATTTTGCATGATCTAAGAACTTACTTATGCCCAACGCTCCCTCCTATTCAGATTTCCAGCGGCTGGTTCTTGGAAAAGAACACTAAGACCTTCCACAGTGCACTGCAAACAAGACGTCACACATTCAATAAATAACCTTAAGATATGGAGGACATTGTTTTTAAGTGCAAAGCAGAAACATCACTAATGATGAATCACTAACAAATAACCATGAGGAATTAAAAACAGGTAAAATACCGATCCATATGCTGTCTCACAGACACAGAACTTTGGATAATGATAGGTTTACCATTTCTTTCAGATTATCAATAGCATTCAACGATTTTTTAGCATCCTCAGACAACCTTTGTTCACCACTTTTTGACTGCCCTGAAGTACTTGCAATGGGAATGCCATCTTCCTTAGGTGCACCGGCAAACACTATAGATCTTGAAGTTTCTCTTAAACCTTCATCATCGCCCCAAGATTGAAGACTTAAATATGTGAGCCACACCCAAGTTCCACTGCTACTGTTCCAAGTTGTGACATATATTGGCCTACATAAAAATGGAAGTTGGAACATGATATGTAAATGTAAACTGGTACAACAAAAAAATGAATGGTGAACAGGAGAATTAAAAATGAAACAATTGAAAACTAATATCCACTTACTGCGGAGAGATTGCATGGTCACACATTCCAATAGTCTATGGGATTCCTTGGGTTAAGACCAAAAACGATTCTTATACTAATTGAAAATTCATAAAATATATTTCGACAGATTATCTCATCACTGTCAAAATATCAGCTGTATGCCCAAGGGCATCTGGTTTAAGTGGCAAGCAGTAAGGTGATATGGACTGTAATAACACAGACAGGTTCAAAACCCCCAAGAGGACTCAGATGAGCACCAATGCAAAAGTGACAGGTGATTTTGACAGCATTGAAACACCACTCGGTCCACTCCTAGTGCACACTTGGCCAAAGGATGGGCTGTAAGTTTCTACAATAAGAAACATTTCCCCCAAGAAAAAAATATAGTGGAAATCTAATGATTTCTTGCAACACAAATTAGGGGTCGTCTCTATTGCGACGGAATTGTTTCCATGGAATTTCCCCCAACATTATAATCACTGCAAGAAATCTAATGATGTTGTAAGACTAAGGCTGCTTCCACAACCAGGTAGCTAAGTTTGGATGGCGACATTTTTAGCTGTTCCTAACACTTGGATGATATTTTAGTTAGTACCTTGTCTAAATGTCTATAGCTTCAGAGTTATTGTTTAGTGAAAATCATGGTAGAACAAACCTTAGCACCTAAAGTATCTTAATTCTCTTGTACAGAACATTATATTTTGGATCATTACCAAAAAACACCATTAGTATTTGTGCTTATGTAAATATAACAATAAGTGGGCACTCTACTACGTTCCACTGAGTG
>LPNX010016427.1:416233-451608 GCA_001517045.1 Pseudotsuga menziesii | reverse complement strand
TCAAACCCTTATATACAAAACCATTATCTTTAGCCAACACATAATTGATCATAATTATCCTTTGACAATGTGCATTGATTTTACCTATATCATCTTCTGATGTACTTTGTGCACAACCAACAACATCCCACCAATCAACTCCAATACAGAGGCTCCACCAAAATCTGGTAATGGATGAGAATAATCAAATTGTAGGCCAGTGAATGTAACCACAATATAAATACAGAGATGCAACAAGATAACAAATAAAATCAACTTCATACATGTCTGCAATGGCTCGTTCCAAGGCTGCTGCATTACCCTTCCATTGACTACTTTGACTGGCAGGAGGTAGAATACATAGAATCTCCAGTACACTGCAATCCCTACTGTTATCATGCCAAACTGAGGCTAGGCAACAGCTAGTTGAAGAGAAAGCTGGTAGGGCAATAGAAACCCCAACTGGGGCACAGTAGTAATCTATGGGAGAAAAGTCACTGCCAGATAATAAATGAACATCGCCATAGATAAAAGCAAAAGAAACCTCCCCCCCATGACTTGAAAATACAATTCTTGCTAGAATCCTTACGTCATTGTGCTGATTAGCTAGGTCAGAGTTAAATTTGTCACTATTTCCACCATTTGAATTTCCTGGTGTAGCAATGGATAGAGAACCTTTGTAGTTCTTAGTTGGAGATATGTTCATATTTACCGTGTTCTTCCAGATAGTCATCATTGGTGCTTTTCCACCAAAATTTGTATCATAATTTTCAAAAAGGGGATGCAGTGCAACCTGTTGACATGAGCTTTCCCACCGCTGCACCCTCCAACCAGTTAGAGAGGGCCCCTCGTCAGGATCGTGAGGAGACATATATTGGCCTGATGGAATATAATTTGGATGTAATTAGTAATTTAGTACACTAAAAAGAATAGTTAATTCAGCTATGTTTGTGATCAGTGTGTTTGCTAGCAAATCCACATATAGTGGATTTACCTATAAATACACTTAATAAAAGCAGCAATCTCAAATTCTTATGCGGACAAGATATTACTAGTTACAGAATGCAACTAAACAGTTGCCTAGCATTCCAACAAGCATGTATTCCTTTTAGACAGAAAACAAGAGAGGCAGAATAACAAGGTTCAAAATCCCAGCTATGATAGTTCCTCAATGATGCTCAGATTTAGGACCTGGTTCAGCTCTTAAAGTGCACAAATGAAACAAACACTTATCAAAGACCATGAAAATAAGGAAAAATAAACAACTTAATATTGTGTAAATCAGAAACCCATTGTCATACATAGAGATGATAATCACTAAAATTAGAATCCTTTTATTCTATATGAATGTTTTCTCCCATTTCAGATCTCCTAATGTTCCTGCTTCTCACCCTAGATTCTTTTTTCTTAGTTTGGCACCCTTCATAGTTACTCTTAGAAACAATTTCAGACTCAACTTCTCAAAAATATACATTCTAGAAAAACTAGAATCAAATTTGAATTCACTAGAGGCTAATTTCTCAACACAGGAGGCAACTTCCAAAATAATCTTGTAAACAATCCTCAAACCTCAAATACCTGCCCCAAAAAAATATTTCTAGTCGGATACCCTAAATTAAAATTTCCAAAATGCTTAAGTCAAATCTTCCGCCCTACCCATGGGCCATAAGCAAACCTTCAATCCCTGGTAACCTTGAAATCTACAAACATAATTGACCTTGTCCAAATTCTATTAAAATAATGAACAAAATTTTAATTAACTGAAACCATGTTATGTAAACATATGCACGCATAAATATAACAGCCCAAATTAAATATATGGCAAAAATAACAGATATGAAAAAAAAGGATAGAATCAACCAATACAAGTACAAATGCTCATGTTAAAAGTTAAAAAATTATAATCACTGATTGATGAAGAGGATGAAATTGAGTTATCATGGCACAGATTGAGCCTGTATAAACCCAACAGTTGAAGTCGACTCATAAAGACAGTATAGGTGGAAACCTCTCGCATGCATGAAATACTTATCTTCGATGGTGAGTAGTTGCAATGAGAGTTCATCCTGGAAGATGTAAGGAGATGCAAGCTACCACTCAGAAGTTATGTCAGAAAGTGTTGCTAATAGAAGAGTGCTCCTATTCGGAACCAAGTTGGATATGGCCCCAAACGTGGATATGAGGACAATGCCCAACATCTACAGATTCAGTGTGCACCCCTGGAAAAGTCATTTGAATCCACAAAAAATAATAAGAAAGGAAACATAGTCTTAGGTAATAACTCACCAACAAAAGTGGGGCATAGCGTAAAAACTTTAGATGCTAACTTACATAATTAGAATCAAAAGGTGTGATCTGTGGAGAATTGTCACATTGGTTAATGATAGAAATAATGATTGATGTATGTTAATACTTTCGATAGTTTATTAACTAGAGTGATAATAAAGGTATAGAACTCTGTTAAGATCCAAATTCAACCATTGAGTCACTAGTGACTCACTAGAATAGTGCAGAAAGCATAGCAACAATGAAATAATAACAATGCAATAGCAATGATTTGTAACATCCACCTGATTCGAGTGGGGGAAATTTGCTAGCCACTTTGAGGGGCAGCATCCAAATACATTTGCATAAGCAAGAGATATAAGATAATTGATATTTGATAAGCACATGAGGATTACAATAACTATGTTAACCCTGAGACCATATATTAAATTTCAAAACCATAGGTGCCTATATCATGTGCAACGGGACATGTGGATCCAGATCCCACATCCATGACTTTAATATTAATACCATCTCTAATATTAATAGGCCCTAATTAGGACTTCACTACATTACTAGGGTGGGACATAACATGCCATCCCTTTTCAAAAAGATTGGACCTCAAATCTTTCATTGGAAAGGACCACTAGTACATCCATAAGACAAGGGCCCATATATGGGTGTTAGCCCTAACTTCTTGTTCATTTTTAGCACATGGTAAGCAGATTATGCACTCAGAATATTACTCCCAAAACTATGTAACTGAAAACTTTAATCTTTAATGAAAACTACAACTTATGAATGCTTTAATATACGAACATACAATACTGAAAACACAAACATCATATACACAAGGAAAATGCCCAGGATAGAGACTCAAATCAGTATCTCTGTTTTTATTCAAATCTGAAAACATCAAGTTAATGAATCCTCAAACTACCTCTCGAAGAGCTCAGATGTCCGCTCTCTAACTCCTTTACAGTCTAGGAGAACGAGAAGGAAGAATGAATACATACTAGGAGAAAGAGAAGGTAGAATGAATCTGGACACATGCACAACAATGTGCCAATTGAAAGTATCAGACCCTAACCCTAATGCACTTTCTTTGCATCGATAAATGAGCCAAGTGAAATGTGCCTCTATTGGAGATGAACTGAGGTGCAAGCATGCATCCTCCTAGAGATTTGAACTAAGATTGTGAATACGTGTGCATCAGCGCCTGGTCTATCTAGTTCTAGTGAACTATGCCTTCGAACTAATTGTGTATTTAACTACTAACTAGAGCAAAAGTCAGAAATAGAACTGAACTAAACTCAGGATGGCGTATGCATGCTTTTGTCATGCATGTGCCCTATCTCTCTCTCCTCCATAAATGCCCTTGTGTCCTAATTAACTAATGTATGAAATTGCCGAAGGGAGGGCATATTGCTGCTACTGTCTACTTTTGTTGGAAGATGAAAGTGTCATTGGTGGAACACAACCTAAGCTACACACAAGTGAAAACACACACTCCCTCTTAGTGAGGACAAGTTCACCAATCCAAGTCTCTCCTTGGACATCTAGAACTTCCCTTTTTCCCTAGGGGCTTGGTCAAGATATTTGCAACGTATCAATCTATAGGAATGTATTAAGGAACTGTTGCTCCCTTTTGGACGTTGTCTCTGATGAAATAGTACCCGATCTTAATATGCTCAGACTGATCATGGAGCATAGGATTCTTAGAGAGTTTATGATACAATTTTGATTGTCACAGTAAATCACAATTTTGTTCAATGTTTAATATGTCAACTTTGCTAATTACTTGTGAAGCTAGATGGATTTATAATTAGCAGGGTTGGGTGTCATGCACTCTACCTTTGTTTAGCTAAGTGCCATTGAAGCATGCCTACATTTGGATCAGCAAACCACACTTGAACCCAAACTGAAGCAACATATTGAGATGCTCCTCCTATCACTGGCACTACCTACACAATTAGAATGTGTAAACCCATGCAACACCAACTCTCCAGCACCAACATACCTCAAACTAAAATGCATTATGTGCTTTAAGTGTTGGAGCACATGTTTTGTAGCAACCCAATGAAATTGCTTGGGCTCCATCATACACTATTTCAAGGTGCTAGCTGCAAAACAAATATCAGATCTAGTGTTTACCATATACAAGGGAACCTAACAACTACCTCTACACAAATGGATCAATCAAACCTGAATCTGAATGAACAAATGACCTAAGATTTGCTATCATAGGAGTATCAATTGGACACAAGGTAGCCAGAGGGGAAGACTCTGTGTTGTATGTCAAATTGAGATGTTTATTTTTATTTAGTCATAATAATCAGTGAGGTGTTAGTCATAGTGATCAGTGAGGTATGATGCCACTGATAGCACAGGGAAAATTTATTTTTTGAGATGAAGTGTTTTAAATCAATTATGGTCATTCTAATGAGTCATGTTCATACACATATTGTTCTTTAAACCCCCCTCTTTCAATGCCACTGATATACATATATTGTTCTTTCAATGCCCCTCTCAAAGTAGACCAATTTTCCAAATAAAGCAAATAGAACAAATATGGAAGTATTATTAATATTGACTATGGTTGGAAAAAAAATCAAGTTACAAATACTATCTAACTAGAGGAAACGCCAGTTTGTAACTTTGTAGAGACATCACCAAAATTAAGACCCATATGGCACTCGTATAAGGTTCATATTGGATATTAGCAGGGTTTAATATCCATTATAAAAATCACCAAAATCAGCTATGTATGCAATGAAGAAAAAAGTCTGACCCAACCTTAACAAGTGCCATCTAGAAAGGCTTATCCAGGGATCAAAAATTAACTGAGCCACAACTATCATATTTCAAACTCCATTCAACTAGTCAACAAGAATATTCATTTACCAAAAACTGCACATACATGGGATGCACAAGCATAAAGAATATGAAGAAGTGCCTCTTCTAAAGCAGCAATATCTAGAATATTTAAACTGCTGATGTCAGATGCATCCTCCTCAGAGAGTTTAAATTATTCTCCAAAGAGAGATGAATAATCTGCCATTGGTGCCTGAACAACTGATTCTCTTTTAATTTTCATATCCTCAGACCCAAATAATGTTTGTGCCTCCACAACTGGTACTGTCACTTCTGGGGAATATCCAGGTGCAGTAAGCTTTCGTAATAGTCTAGCAACCTGAAAGATGACTGAAAAACTTAGATTCTCCAGTTAATATTTAGAAAACACTAAGAAATTAATTTAAAACAAGCACAATGGTTTTGCAACAAAGAAATATAAATGCATCATAAAATTTTCTCAGACATACCGATCGGCACAGATGTCCAAGGTGGTTATCCTTGTATGCTTTTCTGAGCAACATTAAAACTACATCTGGATGAAAAACCAACGAGCTGGGAGTTCGCTGATGAGCAAGGGTTGGGCCACGCACCCTCCTTGGCTGAGCCTGAAAATATCCAAAGAAACATAAATTCTTCACTCGTTGATTTATTTTATTTGAAATCAAGTATATATTTACAGAATTGTAAAAGTTAACTGATATAGAACATAGATTTACAAAATTGTAAATCTCATGGAAACATCAGCTTAATAAAAAATTATTAATATAATAACTACAACGCCCATGTCTATGGTATGAATACTAGCTCAACAATTGACAAAAAATGGAAAGGCGCAGTAACAAAAGGAACAACATTTCACAAAGAAATAAAGACAAGCATTTTTTGTCAACAAACTGTGCAAAGGCCTTCAACAAACTAAAGTCATCTCTTAAAAAGAAAAAACCACTTCACCTTGATCTCATAATAAGACATTTAAACATGGAGTAATCTTTAGACTTGGGTTCATGGAATCGGAATTACAAATGCAATGGTCACTGGGAAGGTGATGCTCTGTCTTCATAGGAAGCTGGAGAGAACAGACTCTAAGTTTTGCTAAAGGGACTCTTACATGATGAGGTAGTTGCATTATAACATATGCCAGAGTGCAGATGAGACCATCCTGAAACTGCATGTAAGAGAGAGAATTGTACACTGTAGCAGACAAAAGGTTCTCCTCCTAATTGTTGCATATAGACAGACAAATTCTCAACACTGACTAATGAAACTCATTCGCATGCTATGGCCTCATGCTGTGTGACCTATATAGCTTCAAGATGTAATTTTTAGATGGCAACTAGGAAAAGATGAAACTTACTAACATAAGATGAAATTTTTAGATAGCAACATTGCGACCAAAGATGAAACTTACTAGCATAAGATGAAACTGCATGACATATTTTATCAACAGCCATATTCGAATGAACACATAACTTTTACTATTTGGGTGTCTGGAAAGTGAAGTTGTTTCCATCCACTAAGCTTTTTATCTACTTCCAATCCAGCATATCTAGAATCCATAAAACCTCGCTGTCGGAGTTCGCAGCATCGCAAAAGTCCACTTCAATGCCAAAGACGTCCATGTTGCCATCTTGAGCATCCACCAGTAGCAGTGCAAACTAGACTCTGATCTCTGATACAAATGGATATGAGGGAGAAAATTGCAAATAATCATAAGCAATGGCCCTGTATGCTGGTCCATCAACATAATCGAAGCCAGATTTATCAATAATGCACGCAACTTTATCACTGTCTCTTCACCCTACGAGAAGAGAAACACGAATTCTCTCACTAAACACAACCCGGAACCTGGGACTCACAGGAATTGTCATCTTGCAAGTTAGGCTTCTCAAATGATCCCTCATCATATCGCAAATTCTGGGAGGAGGGTTTATAATCCCTGACTGAAGGAGAGTACCGGGGACTACATCTGAATAAACCGACTTATCATCCAGCCATATATCAACATAGAATTCGATATCATCAAAGGACAATCTGGGAACCGGGAGGGGGCTACGTCACCGCTTGCAGAGACTCATGTAAAGTTTATGGTAACCCTGAGAAGCCCCAATTGGAGGAGATCCCTTGGTTTTGCAAATAGATGGCCATTTCTTTACACACAAATTATTCCAAAAATAATCATCTTTGGCTAGATCTCTCCACCACGTGCATACACACATACAGAATGCTAGGTCTTTTCCGTTCATCAGGGGAAAAACGACCTTTAGCACCTCTTCAGAGCACCAACCTTATACCATTTTTATAAATGTCACTAATTGCCCCAAATCAATAAATACCCAAAATTGGACCTTACCCAGATTTCTGCGCTTTGCAGAATACCTAAACCCTAACGAGATTTGTGGATTTTACAGAATACACAAACCCTGGACCTTTGCCAAACTTAGGGATTTTTTAGAAAACCCATTTTGTTGTAGCCAATATTCATGACAGTCATTTTGTTTCTAGAACGAAATTTGTTACTCTTTAGATCAAAGAAAAGCAGCCCAAAACCCCAGAGGTCAAATTTGTCACCTGCAAATGCAAGATGGAATAATTCTAAAAGCTTTAGGTCTACTTTGAATATTCGGTATATAGAAACCGTAATTAACAGGGTTTTTTATCATATCATGTGATTGGTCAAATCTAGTTTAAGGGCAAATATGTAGATAGCAGAGGCTGATACAAGATATATTCAGTAATCAATTTCTAAAATAGAATGTGTAAAATGGGCATTAATGTAAATCATATGATGACAGAAGTACTAACCATTGATTTCAGAAAGAGGGCATGCGATTTTATCTCTGGTCCTCCATCCCAATCCTTCAGCTATGATTGATTCAGTCTTCCATTCGGAAAAGAGAAAAAGAGAAATAGAAGAATCCAATGTTAAAAGTAAAACGAAAAGAGAGGTTGCAACAAAATAAATGTGGTTATTTCTTCAAGACTAATTGGTTTAGATGTTAAACCATACTCAAGAGGACCAAATGAACATTATCGACCATACACACGAACGATTAGGACCAAATGAACATTATGGCCATTATATTGAGAAAGATGGCATCACATCATTGATCAAATTGGAAATAGATAGTTTGATAGCCTTTATAATTACGTGTTCCAAAGGATTGAATTTTGATATACAAACTATGGAATACAATTTTTTTTTCATTTTTTTAGAATAGACATTTAAAATCCACCTATATGGGCTCCCTAGGAAACAAGATTTATTTTTCATTAGATTCAAGACATTCAATGGGAGAGTTTGTTTTGGTAATCTCTTTTCTTGTTCAATGGACTCATCTTTTTCCTATTATTGTTAAGGAAAGATGTATTCTCTTTTAAGGAATATCATTGATGGTCACTTCAACTCATAGAGATTTTGTTAATTCATGGTAGTGTATTGACATTATGTATCAATACGAGGCTTATATATCCATGTCTATAGAAATATGTGACAATAAAACCTAAGCGTCGGATATGAGAGCTCAAATTTACATAGAGCTGAACAGAGAGCTCAAATTTACATAGTAGAATCCTTTCTTCTCAATTAAACTTATAAATAGAAGAGAGAGGATGTTGCAGAGGAAATAATCCCTAGTTCACTGGATGGTTGAGCCATAGGTCTCTTGAGTGCTCAAAATTTACTAAAGAGAAGTTTTTGTCTATGTCGAAGAAAGTGGGAAAAAGGTTATTGGAAGACTCTACAAAGGATGGTAAATGGACCTTGTGACTACTCTATTGGTAGTTAAGGATGTAACAAAACTCCCATATGATACTCATACCCCACCCAATGATTCAACTCTTAATACATTCCTAAGGTCTGACAAATTTAAGCAACTATGGAGAAACTTATGGTTGGGATATGGATTTTTTCTTATTGCAAGATATATGGAAACAAAATAGATTCCTTCCCAAATAGTACTTTCAGTATCCAACTTGATTTTTTATGAAGTTCATAAGATGATTCTCTCTGAATTGTACATTTATTAAGGAGAAGACATGTTCATACTCATAATTTTTTTTCCATAATTTAGTTAAGGTTTAATGGTTTTTCAAGGAAATAGTTCTATTCAAGACTTAAATAGGACATTAATTCAATAGACCCTAAATAATGATAAGTTTTATTTCCTTATGTTATATGAATCGCCTTAATTGATAAATTTGTGGCATACTTGTTCATGACTCAGTTGGAATTCAAATTAATGACATTAAGTATGCAAATGAAAGCATCATTCTTGCTTGTAAGTGGGCCTACAAAGTTGATAAGGAAGAAAATGTTTTAAAAGGTTATATATTCATGAATTTTAGATCATGTTATTCTTATTTTCCTATATTTTGGGGATCCATAAACACTGAAATTCCTTCCTTTGCAAATGACTATTTCGTTCATTGTTTGTCACTCTTGAGAAGAAACTTTCAAAAGGAGGTGTAAAAAGTCAACAAAAGACGGTGCCGTCGCTATAGAGACGGTCAGCCGTGGATACAATGAAGTCCAAGATTTTAGGCGTGGATAGAGTGACGTCTAAGAGTCCCGGCGTGGATACAGCGATGGCTAGGCGTGGATACAGCGACGCCTCATTCTTGTTACATAGGATTTTACACCAAAAAGTAAGAAACGTGGAAAACCTCCGTGGAAAAATCCATGCTTTTGTACTAGTGCATGCTGGTCGAGTGTGTGTGTGGGAAAGGACTGACAGTCCTGCCACACTCCACTCCCCAATAATAACTACCCCAACTAATAGCAGAAATTTTTAATGGTGGTAGTTGGGTGAGACAAGGGAAGGTGAACAGTAAAAAAGGGTGGATGACACATGGCTTTTCCCCCATGGGCTCAAGGTTTAACAATCCCCCGCTTATCCTTAGGAAAATCATGCCCTTTTCAATATGGTTGTAGTGATATAGCTGGTTGGAGTTCATTTAATTTAAGAATGCATATTTACATGATACCAAAACTAATATGTGCCATATACCATGATATACCATCGACAACGATTCCAATCGCCGAAACATAACAAAACCAAATTGATGGTGGGGATTTTGTCTTTAGCTCCACACCATCATTAATTACAATATATATATCATGTATATTTAATGGATCGGGGTCAAAACCGGGGTGTTACATTCCCCTCCCCCTTCAATAGCACTGTCCTTAGTGCTTTACAAAATTTGAACAAAAATGGATGTGCCAATCGCATGGCATCCTCTAGCTCCCACATAGCCTCTTCAGGTTCGTAGTGCTCCCATTGCACCTTTACCTGACCTATGGCTTGGTTCCAGAGCATTGTGGCCTTCCTATCTAGGATGCGCATTGCCTCAATTTGGAACTCTCTCTCGGTTTCCACCTGAATCACATTCCAATTTATCACATGGTTAGGATCATGTACATATCTCTTAAGCAAAGAAACATGAAAAACATTATGAGCTCTAGTGTTAGCAAGCAATGCAAGTCTATATGCAAATGGCCCTATTCTTTCAAGCACTTCAAATAGCCCACAATATCTTGGTGACATCTTGGCACAACTTTCAAGCTTCAAGGAACTCTTCCTTTTCCTAACTCTGAGGTAAACATGATCCCCAACACTTAATTCCTTGTTCACCATATGCTTATCTGCATAGATTTTCTGTCTGTCCTGTGCTGCTTTCAGATTCTGCATGATCTGTACAACCTCTTGCTCCATTTCCTTGAGCAATTTTGGTCCAAGCAAAACCCTGTTCATTGGATTATCCCAAGTCACTGGTGTCCTACACCTTCTTCCATACAAAGATTCATACGGACTCATCCCCAAGGATGTCTGATGTCCATGGTTATAAGCAAACTCTACCAACTGTAAGTAATCTTCCCACTTGGTTGGTGTGTCCCTCACGTACATGCAAAGAATATATTCAAGCACCTAATTAACTCTCTCTGTCTACCCATCTGTCTGAGGATGGTATGCAATGCTGAAGTTTATCTTTGTACCCAAATATGCAAACAACCCGTTCCAAAAATTGGAATTGAGCTTGACATCTCTGTCAGAGACTATTTCCTTCGGCAATCCATGCAACTTGAAAATATCCTTCATGAAGATCTTTGCAATGTTATCAGTCTTATGCATAGACTTAAGCGGTCTAAAATGTGCTTCCTTTGTCAACTTGTCTACCACAACCATGATGGAATCATGTTGTTTCCAATTCATCGGCAATCCTGTAATAAAATCCATGGAAATAACTTCCCATTTCCATTCTGGAACTGGCAAAGGATGCAACAAGCCTGCTGTATGTTGATGCTTAACCTTTACCTGTTGACATTTCATGCATCTTCAAATGTATTCAGCCATGTCCTTTTTCATTCCTAGCCAAAAGTACTATTTTCTGGCGTTAGCAATCGTCTTCTGGTATCCTGGGTGACCAGAATATGGAGTTTGGTGGATTTCATCCATAACAACTCTCCCCAAATATGCTACATTTGGAATATAAATTCTTCCTTTATAAGTGAGAATTCCATCTTCTTCCAATTTATATCCCTCATACCTCTTCTAAATACTTTGCTGCTGCAATTTATCTTTTACTAGCTCATACAATTCATCTCTAGCAGTGTGATTAACAATCTTCTGCCTCAAATCTGATTGGAAAATACTAAGAGATGCCACATGCATTTCCTGCACCTTCTTGTTGATTTCATTAGCTACCTTCTTCTCTTTTCCCTTTATGTGCTTGATTTCAAAATCAAACTCACATAAAAAATCCAGCCATCTTGCTTGTCTAGCGTTCAGAGTAGGCCGATCAAATAGATACTTCAGACCACAATGGTTCATCCTCAGTTCAAATCTTCTACCCATCAAGTAATGCCTCCACATCTTGAGAGCATGTACTATGGCTGCAAGCTCTAGATCATGAGTGGCATAGTTTTTCTCATGTTCCTTTAGCTTTCTTGACTGATAACATATCACGTGGTTGTATTGCATAAGGACTCCTCCAAGCCCTTACCCGCATGCATCGGTACATACCACAAAATATTTCTCTGGGTCTGCAACTTTCAATAATGGTGCACTGGTGATAAGATTCTTCAACCGCTGGAAACGTTGTTCACACCTCGATGTACATTCAAACTTTATCCCCTTCTTTTTCAAAGAAGTGATGGCATGTACAAATTTGGAGAATCCCTCAATGAATCTCCTGTAGTATCCTACAAGTCCCATAAAATATCGTACATTTGTCACATTTCTTGGAGTAGGCCAATTCATAATGGCTTCAATCTTTTCAGGGTCCACAGATATACCCTCCTCAGAGATAATGTGACCCAAATACTAAATTTTGTTTCTATAGAAGTCACACTTGCTCAGCTTTGCATATAGTTGATTCTCCCTGAGCAATCTCAATATCAACCTCAAATTATCTTCATGTTCTTCCTCATTCATAGAATAAACAAGAATTTCATCAAGGAAAGCAAGAACAAACTTGTCCAAATACCTGTTGAAGACACTGTCCATAAGGCGCATAAATGTAGCTAGTGCATTTGTGACACCAAGTGGTACCACTACAAACTCATAATGTCCATACCTTGTTCTGAAGGCTGTCTTATGAATGTCTTCATCCTTGATTTTCACCTGATGATAACCAGACCTCAAGTCAATCTTGGAAAATACCTTTCCTCCTCTCATTTGATCAAAGAGGTCATCAATCCTAGGCAAAGAGTATTTATTCTTCATGTTAAGCTTGCTCAACTATCTATAATCAATACACAACCTGAGTGTACCATCTGTCTTCTTTACAAATAGAACTGGTGCTCCCCAAGGAGACACACTCAGCCTGATATAATTCTTTTCCAATAACTCTTACAGTTGCATCTTCAACTCTAGCATCTCCGGTGTACTCATCCAGTAGGGTGTTTTGGACACTGATGTTGCTCTTGGCACAAGTTCAATTGTGAAGTCAATGTCCCTTTTTGGAGGAAGCCCTAGAATCTCATCAGGAAACACATCCTTGAATTCCTATAACACCCGATAGCCCTCCAACCTAGGAGTTTCATCTCCTGTTGCCCCCAAAATATGAGCTGCATACAACTGGAAACCCTTTCTATAGAACTTCTTCAACTGCATTGCTGAAACTTGCCATACTGAAGTCACCTTTGGAATGCCTTTCACAACTATTGGGTTTCCTTCTTCATCCATGCATTCGAAAGTCTTGTTATAACAGTCGAGATTTACCCTGTGAGTTTCTAACCAATCCATTCCAATGAGAACATCATAGGAACCAAGTGGTAGAACATTCAGATCTACACAAGTGATCAATCGATTCATAACCAATGGACATTTCTCTACCACTTCACTAAATTTTCTCTTAGTTCCAGTGGCTAGCTGAACTAACCAAGGTTTTCTATGCTTTGCTTTCTTAAAAGAACAAATCTCCACTACTATAGGAGTAATGTAACTGTGAGTAGAACGAGGGTCAATCAAAATAGAAAGAGATTTCTCAACAATCTTACCTGCAACTTCAACCGCAGTTGATTAGTGATTTTCCTAGTGGTCCTCCAGTGCTGCATAAATCCTAGGGACTGCCCTTGCTACTTGACCCACTATTTTTGCTTCTTGAATGTTGTAAGCTAGTCTTGCACTCTCATTCTCAAGTGGACAAGTTCTGTGCATGTGGGGTCCTCCACATTTCCAGCATTGTAGTGGTCCTTTATTCAGTTGTGGATCTTTAGGATTATCTCCTGTCACTCCAACCGACTTACTTGTAGCTTGGGATGGCTGCTTCTACTAATTCCTAAAGCTAGAAGGTTTGAAACCTTTCTTTATTTGGTCAAAATTCTCATTCTTCTTGTCCTTCCATGCCTTATGGTAATCAGGTTTACCCTTTGCTTTGCTCATAGCAATATTTAGCCTTTCGTATTGCTTCTTCAAGACTTCTAGGTTCGTAAAACTCAATTTTGTCCTTGTACGACTGAGGCAACCCACTCAGAAATTGCTGGACCTTCAATTTTTCATCTCTGATGTACCGAACATACCTCAATAATTCCAAGACTTTATTTGCATACTCTTCAATGGTATGTTGTCCTAATTTCAGCTCATGGAACTCCTTAATCTTGTCATCATAATACCTGTCAGAGAGGTATTTCTGCTTAAAATACTTCTTGAACTGTTTCCACTTCAGTCTCCTTTCACTGATCCTCTTTACTTACTTGAATTGTTCCCACCAAATGGATGCCCTTCCACTCAGATTGAATATGGCAACTCTTGCCTTCATGTTTCCTGAATAATCATGCACTTGAAAGTACTTCTTTATCCCAAGAAGCCAAGCTTTAGCCTCTTGTCTAGTCTTTACTTCACCATCAAAGGTAGGAGGCTTAGCCTTCTTAAATTCATCCCGAGAGAGATCCCTATGGTGCCTCCTTCTTTTTCTTTTATGAGAAGATGAACTTGAATCCCCACTAGATTATTTAGAGTCATATGATCCACTAGAAGTCCTTCTCCTTCTCCTAGTACTGCTCTTACTACCTTCCGGTCTTGTTGTTCCCCGTCCAAAGTCTATATTTCTTTGCAAGTATGTTAAACTCTGCAACATTGTAGCATTCAACTGACGCTGCTTTTTCTGCACTTTGATCAAGCTTCTCATGGTGGCTGCAACATCTGACGATGTCTCTTGGAATCTCCTTCCATTAGAATCTATGTCATCATTTCCATTACGAACATTTTCTCCCATGGAATCTCATGCATGTTCGTAAGAATCCTGAGCATCATATCCATCATGGGTTCTCATAACTGAACCACCACTTACTTTCCAAACTGCACTACCTAGAATGCTACCCTTGAGGTGTCTATGATTCTGCAAACGTGTTAGTAACATAACTGTTAGATGCATAAAATTGATATTATTCAAAATTACTTACCTTCACCTAGCAGAAATCATAAAACAAAAATTTTTCCCAAACACAAAATTTTCTTCCTTTTCAGCCCTATAATCCACTGACAAACAACTGAAAAATCCACTGAAAAACTACTGAAAACTCCACTGAAAAACTGTTGAAAATCACTGAGAAATTCCCACTTGAAAAACTCAAAATTTTTACTTTTTCCCAATCAGACCTTTTCCCAACTAAAATTTCGCCACTTCGGCAGTCAAAATAGCTAGCTTTCTTTGATTCCCATCGGTGGTCTAATTGTCTATTTTCCTCCGATGTATAGGATTCGTAGTTGTCTAAGCTTCAAGACTTTATCAGCAATGCCAAGGACTATTATCGGTGACATCAAGGGCTAATATCAGTGATCGAAACTGCAAAATTGGTGAGGAAACGTACTCCATAATGTTGTATCGATGATCAGATACACTATCCCTCGGGTGGATAGTTCCTTAGGCATCTGCAATGGATGGTAGCAAACCATCTGTGGTTTCTGCGGTCCATAAAACCCATCGGCGGTTGGAACCACTAAACAAAATGGATCAGTGATCCAATATTCTAATTTTCACCAATGGTTTGGCAAAACTTCCTCCTTTGTCCGTCGCCGCATCGACTGTTCCATCAACTAGGTTTCATCAACGAAATCGGTGGTCCAAACAACTAATTCTTTCTGACACATAGGCGGACCCATCAACCAACTTCTTTCGATGTGTCGGCTCTGTCATCTATTTTTTTCCTATGGTCCGTATCGGATAATCTTCCATCTAAGTGACCCGATGTTTCGGCGGTCTTCAGGGGATCTCCACTGATGTTTCGGTGGTTCCATCCGCTAAATTTCATCGACGATTTCCATACTTAGAGAATTTTCCAAAAATTCTCTTTTCGCCTCCTTTTCGGTGCTCTTATCGGCTAATTTATACCGACGTATTGACTACATCATTATCTAATTCTTACCAGTGTTTCGGCAGCTCAACCAACTAATTGTCACCGATCAATCAACTAAAATTTGCCGACATTTCAGCAGTCTTCTAGTGATATTCGCCGCCATTTTAGCTGGTTGATAAACTAATTTTCATCGATCCGTCTAACTAATCTTCGGCGAACTTCCCTTATCCTCTGCCACTGCGTTAGCTATCCCATTAGCTAAATTTCGCCACTATCGGGGTCTGCATCGGAGGTCTATCTGTCTAAGTTTTCCGATGAGCCGACAGCCTAACACTTAGAAAAATTTCGTGAATATTTTCGCCTGTCCCCCTGTTGGGTGGCCTTCCGACTATGCTTTTACATGTATCGGAGGAGCTTCCTACTTAGTCCTTCGATGGTCCGACAAGCTCGGCACTTAGAAAAATTTTCAACAAAATTTTTTGGAATTTTCTGATTTTTGCCGAGCAGAGGGAAAACTACCTCAGTTAGATGATTCTTCATGGCCCTATGAGGCCCCAATGCTGCAACATCAGCTTTGTCACTGCATCTTCATGGCCCATCCAGGCCCATCCTGCAACATGCGCTTTGATACCACTCTATAGCATCCTCGACCCTCCAACCGGCGAAGAGGATGCTACCATAAAATTAAACATCCGGGCTAACCGCCCCATGAACATGAACATACCTAAAAATTGAATAAAATACTTTGAACTAGAACATGCACACATACATAATTATTTATTATACAGTGGAAGCAAACATACGTTCATTCTAGCATTTAACATGTTCATCATCATTCATTAAACAACAAATATAAATGCAAAGATGAAATGGTCAAGAATACTTATCTTATAAAGAACTCGTCCTGCAACCAGCTATGTCGCTGCAATGTTACACCCAACCATACGGGAGTGTGATCCTTAATCTCTCAACAACACTACCACCCCCAAGCTAGGCATGATTCCCCAAGGAATAAGGAACAAGCATGCTTACACATAGCCAAGGATACACAAAATAGCAGATCAGTCAAGCCAACACAGTTGGGTTTATTAGGCCATCCACAAATCAGCTAAGCCAACAAATTTGGATTGATCAGGCCATCGAGGAGCTGCGAAAGGCTAATTGCTAAGCTGGTGAGCTCATTGTAGAGCTAAGGGAACCTACACCAGAACTAGCCTGGCTTCTAGAACACCCACACACACCGAACACAAGAAAATCAGTCCCTTCTCTGCTACACAGTCCCTCAGGCTCTGACCTCCCTCCCAGTGTTATTTAGGGGTTGTGGAGAAGAAATCCAGCCCTCTAGCTCTATCTGTGTGGTTTCCAAACATACCAGGTTTATCAAGCAAACCAAGCCCTCATCCCAACTCCAACATAGTCCGAAGACCAGCCAATGCATGGACGCAGCCAAGAAAGCGATTCATAGATTTGAAAGGGGAAAACAATTCCTGAGTTGTTCTTGGCCCTATCATGGCCAAACTAGCTCCATAAAAACCTTCAATGGCCCAAAACGTAAAATAAAACAAAACCAACAAATGTGGGGAAACAACAACACCGGGCTCAATAGTGAAGTAACGGGGAATTTGCACAATCTACCGTGGAGGAAGTAAGCAAACCCTTAGCTCGTTCCTAAGAAAAGAACATATGCACGGACTGCAATCGAAAGGGAAAATACACGCCCTATACTCCAGAACAGGGATGGTTCCTTCACAAGGGAATCATGGATGATGGAGAGACCTCCTCCCCAGCTCGCTGCGTGAGTAAAAGAATCCAGAATTATTCGTGTGAGGATGGGCAGTTTTTCCACCTGTGTGTGAAGGTGAACCAATTTTGAGAGAATGGCGTCATGGAAGGATGGAGAATCCGAATGGTCATGGTAGTGGTTCTTCTTGCTAATGTGAGGTTCAACCTGCTGGTGGAGTTTGCGTGTGGGTAAGCACTGACAGTCCTGCCACACTCCACTCCCCAACAATAACTACCCCAACTAACAACATAACATTTTAATGGTGGTTGTTGTATGAGACAAGGGAAGGCGAACAAGTCAAGAAGGGTGGATGACACATCGCTTTTCCCCCATGGGCTCAAGGTTTAACAATCCCCCCCCTTATCCTTAGGAAAATCATGCCCTTTTCAATATGGTTGCAGTGATATAGCTGGTTCGGGTTCATTTAATTTAAGAATGCATATTTACATGATACCAAAACTAATATGTGTCGTATATCATGATATACCGTCGGCAACGATTCCAATCGCCAAAACATAAAAAAACCAAATCGATGGTGGGGCTTTTGCCTTTAGCTCCACACCATGATTAATTACAATATATATATCATGTATATTTAATGCATCGGGGTCAAAACCGAGGTGTTACATAGAGAGAAAAGGATGGAGGATGTGTTGGCCAAAAAGTAGAGTTTTTTTCAAGTCCATAAAGGTGCCATGCTTTATCGTTATCCATTGAAAAGTAGAAAAAATATGACAACCTATGCAAAAGCAGGAAGTGTGCTCTTACCGTTTTGGACTATCATAGAAGCATGCATAATCTATCTAAGGGGGATCAAGTGGATATTTCTCACAAGGTGGGAGACTAAAAGGAAGCATGGGGCCAACAACCTAGTTTAACACTTAGGAAAGTATAAAAAATGAATAATAATTTAATCCTAAGTCTAGATGGGTTTTTAATATTCTGACACAAAAGAAGATAGCCTGATTGCATAGGTGTCAATCAATATCAAATGTCAAAGAATTAAAAATAGATCCAACGAATATCATCCTTGCCATATATGGAGATAGCAATGCAAATGCACATCCCATAGAAAAGTTCTTGAGTGTAGGAATGTTGACATGATGTGATGAATGCACAAAGTTCATTCCTTCATCTTGCAAATCCAATACACAGTAGATTCCAAAAAAAGGTTAAAGGAAATACCCATATATAGAATGTTAAGGAAAATATCTCGGACTCAAACCTCAAATCACAAGGAATTGTGCTAAATGTTCGAATGTGAAAGTATCATGGAAATACATAGCTTTCAAATGTTCAATGTTGCAGCACTGAAGATATTTCCTTTAGAAGTGCTCATACGGGCCATTAAGCACATGAAATACTTTAAAATCCTCATGCTTCTCTTCTTTTCTTTTGGGGATCTCTTCAACTCCAAGTTAGAGAGAGAAGGATCAATAAATTGAGGATTATTTTCCCAAGCAGAACTTTATCATTTGATAACTACATGTGGAAGAGTATCATAAATTGCAAATTTTCAAGCACAAAATCAAGCACTTCCATATTTGAAAGAAAAAGACTAGTATCAAGATTAGCTTTAGATTTTATGGATACAAATTGGATCATCTTCAGATTGAAGATATGATAATGTAAATGCATATTTCTCTAGTCAAAAGAATAAGTGGCATATTATTCAATGGTGACAAATCATTTCTAGCAAAATTCAAGTAGAGAAGATAGTAAGTGTCAAGTAGGGTGAAGTGTCGAAAGTTTTAAATAATTATTCTCATACTAATTTTCTATATTTTTAGGCATTAAGTCAGCATTCGAAGGGTAAATCGGAGAATAAGAAATATCAAAAACACAGTTGGAATATTACAAAGAATTTATAGGTTTCAAGAGTGGTTTATGATGTGTTGATAGTTAAATAAAGTGATCCCATATTCTATGAAACTTATTCAAGATTATTTTAGTTTCTAAAGTTTGTAATAGGGAATTTATTGTAGTTCTATTTCAAGATGGATTTTGAATGTAAAAAGTGATTCAATCCAAGGGGGTTGGGAACTGAATTTTGAGACTTGATAGTTTGATTTTGTATACAAAAACTCTGTTTTCAAATGTATGTATTTCATAACTGAAGACTCTAATAAATGTAATGTTTAGTATGCATTATATCATGTGCATTTATTTCGTCTTCTTCCTGGATGTGATGTTTATAGTGTAGTATACGTTGTAGAATCCATAAATGGTTAATGATTCATTGTGGATGGCCTATTTCTCTATGTTGTATTCAAATAATTTTGTTCTTAGTCAGAAAGGGTTTTTTATTAGGAGCATCCCACCTTTGTGGATCTGTCATTCAATCAAGATGAATGAATGATGACTTCACAGTTGTGTTTTCTATTGCTCTTTGTTAGGATATTTAGACACTTGGGAGTTAATTAAGATCAACTTGTGTAATATATTCATTAGGTAAAGTATTTTCTTTAGTATGCATTAGTATTCATTTGTAAATATTCTAATCCGATAGTCATGATATGTTCTAGACATAAAGTGGTTCGACGGTTCAACTTCTCTTAGATCATACCTACCATTTATCCATGGATTAACACCCAATTAGTACATGATATTTATTTAAAGAGCATGGAGGGTCCTTGGCTAGTTGATCTATTATGAGAAGCTCATATCTAACTTTCTTTCTTTTGCATGATAAATTCCTCCATGTAGCTATTTGGATGGGGCCGTGGACTGTTTCCCTCTCGATGGTTTTAACCATGTGACAAACATCGGTGTATTGATCTGTGATCTATTTATGTGAAGTGGTTTCTCTAGGTGTTTGGTATTTTGGGAGTACCCTGTGTACCCGAACATGGTATTAGAGCGTTTATGAAGAGCCGTTTTCGGTTTTGATCAAGATCTGGAACCGGTGTTACCGAAACTTTGAAAGGGTTTCTTGTTCTAGATTTTTTGTGCATTGGTGGCCTATGGGAACTATTCCATTGCATCCAGAATTCCATTTTCATTAATAAATAGTTTTCGTTTCATCGAAAACCATTTCCGTTTGATCCAGAAACACCAATTTCGGCAAATCTAAAGGTATAATGTTATAGTGACGAATTTGTTTATTTTTTTTAAATCTCTCATATTTTATTAGTTTTATTATTAGATATTTATTGTTTTAGTCTTGGGCTGTTTCCTTCCCTGGTTGTGTATTCTATTTTTCGTTCACCTTGTGTGATTGCAGAGAATCAGAAACAAAAAGGGAAAGTTTTTTTCTTGTCTTCTCGGCTACATATGCTCTTTACTGTGCACTTTGTGCGATCGTGGCGAACCAGAAACATTAATAAAACTTGAAAATGTATAATTTTTGGGTAAGACAACCAAGATATAACCCCATAGTGTGGAAACATTTTTTTGTTTTTGTTTTTCAGTTTTTCTGTGATTTGCAGGGAAAAAAAGGCAAGCATGGAGAATGAGAGAGAAGAGTAGAAAAAAAAAGTGTCCTTCCTCTTTATATTCTTTTACGTACCTTTTAAACTTAGCTCACTTGGTTCAAAGTTGATTTATTCCTTAATAGTTCTTGACTTCAAGCCTTATTAAGTTACTTTTTAGTGCATGCAATTTCTATTTTTAAGTTACTTTATTGTAAAAGTGCATCTCGCTTAAATAAAATAAAATAAAAAGTGAGTCACTTAAGTCTTTAAATTATTTCGGTACTATTTAAAAGTAACATTATTGTAAAATTGAACATCACTTATTTTACATAACTGATTCACTTAAACACAACTTTCTTGTAAGTGATTGTTAAAGGTTCATCTTTGGAAGAAGGGGTTTCTTTTTTTTAGTTGGCCAAGTTAATATCTGCCACGTCACTATTGGGGGCATCTTCAACATTTTCTTTGATCAAGCATAACTTCATCATCCAGAATCAGTTTTCATTGTTTTTCTTTATAAACAGCCTAATTTTTCAATCTCTTTCCATCCAAACATTTAGTTTCTATTCTTTTAGACATTATTTTACAATATGTCCACCCCTTTTGATATTATACTTACTATTTATTACTATTTCTCATGGAAATCTCGTATGGAGGATGTTCTATGAAGTAGGGGACTTTTCAGAATAATCTCATGGAAAGAAACAAAACCCATTGATGATGATCAAAAAATAAAATGGGAAAATAGATGTTATGAAGGTCGTGTATTGATTGGGATGTCAATCTCTATTGATTTGCGATTCCACATATTGGGAATTGATGAACCTGATAAATCTTGGGAAAAGTTGGAATCTGTGTTTGGTAAACACAATGAAATTCGAGATCATCAATTTGAGAATGAGTTGATTTCTTTGAATCCAAGTGATTTTTCATGGATTCAAGACTATTTATCTAAGTATAAAACTCTTAGACTCTTATGTGAAGGATGCAAGATTAAGAATGAAGACAAACAATGTATTTATCATATTCTTTCCAAATTTGGACCTGTATATTTTATTTTTGTATCTACATTTTACTCCATGAAAGAATCTTTGACAGCAACTAGTTATCAAGAGCCTAGTCTTGAATCCTTTTGTGATTCCTTAATTAGAGAGCAATATAAGCTCATTCATCTTGGAATAATTAACAATGCAAATAAATTTGGGAAATCCTTATTGTCCCAACAAAAACAAAAGTCCAAGCCTCCCAAGAAATACAATTTTCGTAATAATAAGCCAAACAAGGGTCCCAAACCCTCTCATTCAGTTCGTTCTTTAAAAAATGACAAAGGATCCAAGCCAAAAGGAAAGAAGACTAAGCGTCATTGAAATTTGTGTGGGAAAGGTAATCATGATGAATCTAAGTGTTTGAAGAATATGGCAGCCTTGGAAGTAGCAATGAAGAATCATTGCATTAGCCTAGATTCATCTTCATAATCTACCTCTCATGGACATGCACTTTGTGCTTTTAGTTACTCTTATGTTGCATCTTCTTCTTCTACTTCAAATGAATGGCTCATTTACTCTAGAGAAACTTATCATATGGCTAAGGATCAAGCCATCTTTTCTACTATGCATGAATGTAACACCAAACAAATATTTTTTGGTGATGATAGATCTCTAAGTGTTGTAGGATCTGGAATAGTTCCAATAGAAAATGGTCATTTCAGTGATGTACTATGTGTTCCAAAAATTTCCTACAAATTGTTATTAGTCTATTAAATTACTCATTCGGGTGAAGGTAAAACTATGACGTTTACACCTCACCAAGTTGTAATGAAGGATTTGAAAAATCCTCAAAATTTCCTTGCTACTAGAACTGTTGATGATATTACCATGTTGTACAAATTTAACAGCTTTGGGTCATCACCTTTTCCTTCAGTTTTTGTTGCTCATAGTGATAACTTGAGCAAACTTTGGCATGAGTGATTTGGTCACTTAAATTATCTCTCATTGCAACAACTATGTAAATATAATATGGTGACTGGTCTTTCGATGGTATCTTGCAAGGATGGTGTTTGTTCTGGTTTTGTACTCCAAAAGCATCATCGAGACAGTTTTGAAAAACGTGCCTCTTGGTATGCCTCGGTTCCCTTAGATATTGTGCATAGTGACTTGTGTGGTCCTCTTCCATCTGCTTCCTTTTCTGGTTTCAAATATTTCTTAATTTTCATTGATTACTACTCCAGAGACACTTGGGTTTACTTCCTAAAACTTAAGAGTGAAGTATTTAACATGTTGTTGTCCTACAAGGCCCTTGTTGAAAAACAATCTGGTCATTAAATTATAAAGTTAAGATATGACAATGGAGGAGAATATGTTAACAAAAAGTTCACTACTTTCTGCACTGAACAAGGAATCCAACAACAACACAATGTTCCATATACACCACAACAAACTGGTGTAGCTAAACGGAAGAACTGCACTTTAAAGAAATGCCTAATTGTATGATCCAATCTAAGGGACTAAGTCTTCAATATTGGGATGAGGTCATAAATTATGCAAATTACATAGTTAATCACACACCAACTAAATTTTTACAAGGAATAACACCGGAAGAAGCATGGATTAAAATTAAACCATATGTAAGTCACTTCCGTGTGTTTGGTTGTGAAGCATGGGCTCACATTCGGATGAAAAACAGAAAGCATTGTAGCCTAAAAGTGAAAAGTGCATATTTGTTGGATATTTTGAAGATGTAAAAGGTTATAGACTTCTTTAACCACATTGTCATGATATAATCATTAGAAGAGATGTTAAATTTGATGAAAATCTCTTGGTCTGTGGGCCTAACTTGGAGGGTGTGCCATCTTTGGCCTGGGAGCCTAATTCAGGGATTGTGCCTTCTTCTTCTTCTTCCAACTTCCTTGACATGTTTTCAACTCCATTTTCTGATGATTACAGTGAGGATGAAAATCCACCTCCGTGTTCTCCTATTCCTCTAGTTGCACCAGCACCAATGCTTCCTCGATGGGTCTATTAAACATGTGAAGCAGCTGGTGATCTTTCCTGTGATCCTAGAGATTAACGTCGAACATGTTTTCAGTTTCAGCGAGCCTCTTCTCTTTTGGATACTTGGGATACTTGGGATCTTGTTCCTTTTCCAAAAGGAAGAAAACTTGTCATATGTAAATGGATCTATAGAACTAAGTATGCATCATATGGAAGTGTTAAAAGACTTAGGGAAAGGTTAGTTGCCAAAGGTTTTTCCCAAGTTGAAGGGATTGACTACAATGAAACCTTTGCTCCTGTCACAAAAATGAACTCCATCCACCTTGTTATTTTCCTTACAACCTTACATAACTGGGAATTCCATCAAATGGATGTCAATTCTACCTTCGTACATGGTGATTCACAAGAGGAAATTTACATGGAAAAACCTCATGGATATGTTCAGAATAAATCTAGACTTATCTGTTGCCTTAAAAAATCCTTATATGGCCTTAACCAAGCTCCTAGAGCTTGGTATGCCAAAATGGATAACTTTTTCCTTGACACTTGTTTTTCTAAATGTCATCCTGATCCCAATATCTATACCAAGAAAGTAGGAAACCATCTCATCATACTTGTTATTTATGTTGATGATCTTATCCTTATTGGTAGTGACCCTAAACTTTTAACCCATGTGAAATCCAGTCTTAAGAAAATTTTTGAAATGTCAGACTTAGGACATTTGCATTATTTTCTTGGTCTCCAAGTCTTGCAAACCAAAGAAGGAATATCTATTTCCCAGTCAAAGTATGATTGTGACCTTCTTCATCACTTTGACATGGAAGATTGTAAACTAATCCCTTCTCCCTTCCAGTCTGGAGTCAAAATTTCTACCACTTGTACTTCCCCTGAACTAGATGCCACCTTGTATCATCAGCTTGTTGGTAGTCTCTTATAATAGACTCATTCCTATCCTCACCTTTCCTTTGTTGTTGTTCATGTTTCCCATTATATGAAAACACCTCATGAAAGTCATTGAAAAGAAGAAAAAAGAATACTTTGATATATTCAAGGTACAATTCAGTTTGGGATTCATTACAGTACATGGTGGAAACCTTTATTGGTTGGTTTCACTAATTCAGATTGGGCCGGCGATCCTGATGAACAAAATTCTACTACCAGTTATGTTTTCAGTATGGGATCTAGACCTGTCACTTGGGATTGTAAGAAACAACAAGCTCTTTCTCTTTTTTCAGCAGAAGCAGAATATCAAGCCACAGTTACTGCCAGTCAGGAAGCTTTATGGCTTCGACAGATCCTATCAAAGTTTGGATTCAAGCAGCAGAAGCCTACTCCACTTTGGTGCGACAATCAAAGTGCCATCAATATTTACAAAGATCCAGTTCTACATCAAATTAGCAAAGACATTGAGCTACACATGCACTTCATTAGAAATCTTGTTCATTATTGTGTTCTTCAAATGCTCTATTTCCCTACAGATGATCAAGTTCCAGACATCTTCACCAAGTCTCTTACAAAAGCAAAGTTTTCTAAACTTCAATCTATGTTAGGAGTTCAAGAATGTGTCATTAAGGGGGGATAGGCTCTAATTCCTCCTTCCTTCTCCTAATAGTGTGAATTTTGTAAATCCTTCAATCTTATCCCAAGTTGTTCTTAAGGGGGGATGTTAGGATATTTAGACACTTAGGAGTTAGTTAAGATCAACTTGTGTAATATATCCATTAGGTAAAGTGTGTTTCTTTAGTATGCATTAGTATATATTTGTAAATATTCTAATTCGATGGTCATGATATGTTCTAGACATAAAGTGATCCGATGGTTCAACTTCTCTTAGATCATACCTACCATTGATCCATGGATTAACACCCGATTAGTCCATGATCTCTATTTAAATAGCATGGAGAGTCCTTGGCTATTTGATCGATTATGAGAAGCTCATATGTAACCTTCTTTCTTTTGCATAATAAATTGTTCCAAGTAGCTATTTGGCTAGGGTCGTGGACTGTTTCCCTCTCGAGGGTTTTAACCATGTGACAAACATTGGTGTATTGTTCTGTGATCTATTTGTGTGAAGTGGTTGCTCTAGGTGTTCAGTATTTTGGGAGTACCCTGCGTACCTGAACACTCTTACTTCTTCTCTTTAATTTGAGTATGTAAGCATTGTATTTAGAGGTCTTCTCTTTATGCATATAATATATGAATCAGATATCTATTTATGATATGGTAATGGAAACCTGGTCTCCCTGGTCATCACATTCTTAAAACCACATATATAATCAAAATGTGTTAAGCATGCTCTTCTTGGAATTAAGAGCATATTTTAGCGTTCACAGAGAGGAAATGGATGTCATTTATGGGGAGGGTCTGGATAAATAAGGATAGAAACTCCTTTTCCAATTGTAAATTTATATTTCTATTCCTATTTCTCATTTGTAATGATCACTGTTGTTGTATAATTCTATTCATTCTTTTGTTATAATTTTATATTGTTGTGGATGAAGGTAATCATGATGTTATTGAAGTTCCACCCCTTTGTGGTTTCTAGTATGAGTTTATTGTGGTGGAATGTTGTTTCCAAGGATCAAGTGACCATTTCTCTCTGAATTTACTATGAATATGGAACACCATTTCTCTTCCATTCCACACATAGGAAATAATATTGATGCCATCTCATTTCTTGTTTGAAATGAATATTCCCTTCCATAGAATTACTTCCCATGTTAGCACTTCTTCTCTAAATTAAATTAAATAGATACCTAATCTAATAAATCATGTAGATTTACATTCCATCAGTATCTATAATTAATTTCATAATCATTTTCTACCCATTCTATCAAATATATGTCATGTACATGTTGGAGTCATTTACCCAACATGCACACTTATTTGGTCAATTTTGGCCTATTTACCCACTATCCTAAGTTTAATTAACTTACTTGGCATCATATGAGCACATTATGACATCAACATGAGCTCACCCATGCCCTCCTTCAGTCAAGGAGGCCAACTAATCCTTCTCCTTCATTCGGGGAGGCTAACTGGGCTTCCTCCTTCAAACAAGGAGCATTTCTTGGGTGATCGAAGTGTCACAAATGCACCTAATTGCCAACTGATTGTTACAATCAGTTAAGCTGAGTTGTGAAGGAACCTCCATTCATTATTTGATTATTTTTTGTCATTATTTGTGAATCGGAGCTAACACTGGTGCCTACAAGCACTTCTGATGGCATGTGTCACTTCAGTTAACTCCATCGAAGCTACTTGGAGTTATGGATGCGCTACCTCCTTCGGTTGGACATGTAGTAAAATGTGATCAGTCACTTTCAGTTAGACTCAGTCATTTATTTCACTCCAATTTAGTCAAGACTTAGTGTGAGAGTTAGTTATTGATTAGCTCAGTGGTTAACTATGTGTGTCGATTGTGGCTCGCATTGAGTTAAGCTACACCCATTCATTCAATTCGAATGAACTCCTTGGGAATTCAAATTCTCTTGGCATTCATGCATTTTGCAAGACAATTGTATTGTACTATCATTATTTTATTGGTTATATAGAGCTGTAACATTCTATTGTAGCACCATTATGCCATTTTCATGCTTAATTTTCTGAAATTTCTTATGAGACTTTGTTTTAATCATTAGATTACTGTGATAGATTAATACGGTATCAGATCTCATGGCAGGATGAAGCTCATTCTCTTCAAAAATATGGTTTTTGACCAATATTACATGAAAAATTGAGCAAAAGCTCAAATTCCAGCACTGCACCGGAAGCAGAAGTTTTAACACTTAATACCCCAAGTTAAGGAATTGTTGATCAAGGTTACTTGATCAATTATGTTGGGTGTGATGAAAACCTAAAATGTGCAGGATGTTTGACCTTATGTTGACTTTATTGTTTTGATTTGCAGGTTTTACAGGCTCACTGCATTCAATACAACAATTTAATGTGGCTTCTTCTGTATATCTTTTGACTCGGTTCAATTTCCATCAATGGAAAGGAGACATGGAGATCCAGCAACATGCCAGAGGACACTACCGGGTCACTATGAACATAGAAGAAGAGACAACTCATGCTATAGATAAGGCTATATTTTTTAATAAGAAATATGAAGCATTTAGTTTCTTGTGTCTCTCTATCTCCAATGATATTCTATTCCAACTCTTGGGATTGAAGACTCCGAAAGAGATTTGGACCAACTTTCCTCCCTATATGTAAAACAGGATGACTTGAGGGTTTATCAGCTTGAAAACTAGTTGATGTCTCTTCAACCTCGCAATTTTGAGACCTTTAATGATTTTTTCACAAAATTCAAGCATATAGTCCTTCTACTGAAGCAACGTTAGGTGAAGAAGAAGGACAATCAGCTCATCCTATCCATTCTCTCAAAACATGGAGCTGGCCATTCAATTTTTGTTTCTACATTTCGTGTAGGGAAGCTCACAACCCCAGGGGAATATGCCTTCACTCAATGCATTCACTAAGTCCCTAACAAGTGAGCATGATAAGCTTGTCCAGACGAGGATCATCAAATCCTTCCATGATCAAGCCCTCTTTGCTTCAGGACCCAAGGATCCGAAGGGGAATGGAAAGCAATTGGATAACCCCAAAACCAAATTCGAAGCTCCTAAGCCAAAATTTTAAAACTAGCAGCAAGAAGAGCCTTCTGACTCGAAGAAGAAAAAAAACAAAGGCCACCATGGGAAGGAAAAATTCAGGTGTTCATATTGCGGGAAGGACTTCCACCCTGAACATGCCTGCATGAAAAAGAAGCTTGATGAAGCTACTTCTCTCCTTGAGATAAATAACATAAATCTTTTGGAAAGCTTTCGAAGGAAAGAAAATCAAGATCGGGAATACCAGCATGAAAGAGGTCATTCCCTCATGGAAAGAACTTCGAAGTCCTTGGATCTACTCATATATTTTAGAGCTTCGAACCACATGATGGCTAGAAAACACTCTTTTTCTTCTCTGGACACCAACAAGAGCATTCCCATCCACATGGGAGATGACTCTACCATCATCTCAAAAGGACAAGGTACAATAAATCTTGAGCACAGTTATTTTTCCAATTTTTTGTATGTACCATCTCTTGCATCAAACCTCCTAAGTGTCTATCAGATGACCCATACTGGAGTGCCCAAGAGAGTATCCTTCATCCTAGATGATGTATAAATTACTGAACTTACATCTAAGAAACTTGTGGAAAAAGTTTCTACAAATCATTATGCAAAATCCTATGAGTTTTCCCATTTTGTGGAGGATGCAAAGCCCACAGCTCTACTGACTCATGGAAATGAGGTTAGTAGGCTCTTCCATGAGAGGTTTGGCCACCTAAAAATCAAGTACTTGCAGCAATTACAGAAAAATTTCATGGTTGAAGGCTTCCCGGTCATCAAAGCTACCACCAGAAGGCGAGCATCCTGAGCATAAGTTTGATCGGGGGAAGGAAAGCCGAGCATCAGAAATTTTGGGGCTGATTCATTCTGATATCAGCGGACCAATTCCCATCACATCCTTGAATGGATTTCAGTATGTTCTTACTTCTATAGATTATTTTTCTAGATAAACATGGGCCTTCTTCATCAAGAAAAAGTCAGATGTCTTAGAAAAATTCATTGAATTAAAAGCACTGATTGAGAATGCATCTAGGAAAAAGATCAAAACTTTGAGATATGATAATGAAAGGGAATATGTCAGTAATGAGTTTCTACAACTATGTTCTAACATTGGCATTCAGATCCAACATTCAGTTCCCTACACTCCCTAGCAGAACGATGTAGCGGAGAGAAAGAACCAGTCTCTCAAGCAGGTGACCACTTGCATGCTAGAAGCCAAGAAGTTGGCTGCAGATTTGTGCAATGAGGCCATGAATTCTTCTATATACATTCAGAACAGAGTTCTTCACTCATCCTTGAAAGGGAAGACCCCTTTCGAAGACTACTTCTGACACAAGCCAGATGTGTCGAATCTCAAAGTGTTTGGGTCCACTGCATGGGTCCGAATTCCGCATGATAAGAGGAAAGCTTTGCAATTGCAAAGTGTTGAATGTTTGTTTATTGGATATATTGATGAATCTAAAGGTTTCAATCTGTTGTATATAAGAACAAAACAAATCATCATTGAAATAAGTGTCCGGTTCGATGAGCCTCTTCAAGAGGTGGAACTAGTGATGGAGAAAACTGTTGAATTTCCTTTCTATTCTACTGAATATCTTGATGATGAAATTGGGGGTAATGACCCTGATTTGGAACATATGATATCTGATATCAGTGAACATCAAGAATAAATTTCAATTTCAGACCCTGAAGTGCAAACACATCTCCCAACTTGGGCCAGACAGACACTTTCTTCCGTCGGTGACAACATTGGAAATCTTGATGATCCAAGAAGAACCCGGTCTGATTTCCAAAGAGTAGGTATTTTGCTCTCTTGTCATGACTCTTTGATGTATGAAATTTTTTATTTAATGATAAATTCATATCCTAAGTCTTACTACCATGATTGAAAAGATCCGAGATGGCAAGCTGTCATGGACAAAGAGATGAATTCTCTTCAAAAGAATGCTACTTGGGAGCTAGTTTCTCTTCCTCTGGGGAGGATATTAGTTCAATGCAAGTGGGTATTTTGGAAAAATGTTTCTGCTGATGGAAGCACTTGCAAATATAAGGCAAGGATGGTAGAAAAGGGGTTCTCCCAGGTCCAAGGTGTGGACTATCATGAGACCTTCACACCGGTTGCAAAAATGGACTCCATTCGCCTAGTTTTGGCAATTGCGGCATCCAAGCACTGGGAAGTGCATCATATGGATGTTAAGTATTCCTTTATACATGTAGATATTCATGAGGAGATATACGTGAATCATCCTAAGGGATACATTTAAGATTCATCTTTTTTTTTCAAATTAAAGAAGTCACTATATGGGTTAAAATAGGCCCCAAGAGAGTGGTATTCCAAGATGGATGCTTTCCTTCTCTCGCAAAACTTCCAAAGGTATAAATCAGATACGAATGTGTATCTATAGAAAAATAATGGTTATTTTCTTATTATTGTTTTATATGCTGATGATATATTGATTACTGGTAGCACTATTGCTTCCATTTCAGTCATAAAAAATTCCCTCCATGATGCATTTGAGATGAGCGATTTGGGGCTCTTGAAGCAATTTATGGGGCTTAAAATTGCACAAAATTATGATGGGATAATGGTCAATCAGTCTCAATACATATCAGACCTGTTATTTAATTTTAACATGGATGAATTTAAGGCTGCTCCATTCCCTTTTCTTTCAGGGATCAGCCTTGAAGAAGGAAAAAGCACTCCACCCATGGATTGCACAATCTACTACCACCTGATTGGTAGATTGCTTTACTTGACACATTCTCATCCTGATACCTGTTATGCCATGAATGTTGTATCAAGATACATGCATCAGCCTGATGATGTTCATTGGAAGGAATCCAAGAGGATCCTCCAGTATATTCAAGGCACCGGGACCTACGACATTCACTATGCTGTAGACTCTGAGCTGGAGTTGGTTGGTTACATAGATTTAGATTGCGCGAGAGATTTTATTGATCGGAATTATACTTATGGATATGCATTCATGTTTGGTGGTGGCCCCATTTGTTGTTCTAGAAAAAAACAGGCTGTCGTTGCATTGTCTTCAGCATAGGCTGAGTACTGAGGAGCGATGAATGCTTGCATACAAGCTATTTGGTTGCAAGGCATTATTTCAGAGTTTGATTTTGGTAGTACTTTTTCCACTATCCTCTTTTGTGACGATAAAAGTGCTATTAATATCTCCACAGATCCAGTTACCAGGAAGAGGACCAAGAATGCAGAGATACACATGCACTATATCAGGGAATTGGTGCATGATAGGACCATCATTCTGCAATACTTCCCTCCTGATGAGCAGATTACATAAATCATCACCAAGATATTTTCAAAGAAGAAGTTCACTTACCTCCCTTCACTATTGGGGGTGAGTTCATCAGAGTGATCAGATTACTTTCCAGTGTTCAGCTTGAGGGGGGGTTTTTCCCACTGGGTTTTCCCTCTTTCTTGACTTAGATTTATTTTTGAGCATTGTTTGAGTTACATTATTTTACATGGTGACCTATGGCCTTTGTTTCTAGGGCCCTAAAATTTTATGCATTTTTTTTCTCCTCCTTAGTATAGATTAAGGGGGGGTGTTTGTGTCATTTACCTAACATGCACATTGATTTGGTCAATTTTGGCCTATTTACCCACTATCCTAAGTTTAATTGACTTACTTGGCATCAGATGAGCACACTATGACATCATCATGAGCTCACCCACGCCCTCCTTCAGTCAACGAGGCCAACTAAGCCTTCTTCATTTTGGGAGGCTAACTGGGCTTCCTCCTTTAAACAGAGAGCATTTCTAGGGTGATCTGAGTGTCATAAATGCACCTAATTGCTAACTGATTGTTACAATCAATTAAGCTAAGTTGTGAATGCACCTCCATTCATTATTTGATTATTGTTTGTCATTAGGTATGAATTGGAGCTTACATGGGTGCCTACAAGCACTTTTGATGACATGTGTCACTTCAGTTAACTCCATTGAAGCTACTTGGAGTTATGGATGCGCTACCTACTTTAATTGGCCATGCAGTTACATGTGATAAGTGATTTTCAATTAGACTCAGTCATCTATTGCACTCTGATTCAGGTAGGCCTTAGTGTGAAAGTCAGTTATTGATTAGCTCACTGCTTAACTATGTGTGCTGATTATGGCTGACATTGAGTTAAGCTACACCCATTCATTCAATTCGAATGACCTCCTTAGGAATTTGAATTATCTTGGCATTCATGCATTCTGCATGACCATTGTATTGTACTATCATTATTTTATTGATTATACTGAGCTGCAACATTCTGTTGCAGCACCATTATGCCATTTTCATGCTTAATTGTTTGAAATCTCTTATGAGACTGTATTTTAGTCCCTAGATTACTGTGACAGATTAATAGTACATACATCTTTTTTTAATTAAATTAATAAAGGTACAAATTTTTTTACTTTTCTATGTAATATTACCATAACAAAACTGAATAATTCAACCATCAAATTCTAGCAAGATTGAATGCCTATTTTATGTTAATATTCATGTTTATTTTAATGGTAACCTTTTTAATTCAAACAAAGATGGAAGAGAATCACCCATTCATAGTGACATATAGGGTTTCAATGTAGGTAGTTGATCTCCTTCATATGATGGAACCAATTCTTTCTACAAGCTCACCTTATTATCTTACATCTTGCATGGATTAAAGGACATTTTGCCATCCATAATGATGCCCAATATAGTTCCTCCCCCTTATTTTGTTCCATTCCCTCACACATTAACTTCTGGTTTAGAGAATTTGGTAGCTAATCAATAATTGTATTTTGAAGATATGTTGCAAAAGGGAAATAACACACCTTATTATGGATTCTAGAAGCTTCCTTCTTATCTATTCTACTATATCCCAACATTGAAGAGAAAGCCCTTTTTTATCACTCTCATCTGCTGGTGTGGATATTTAATGGCTTGTAAGAATGGCTTGTTGATTTACATAAATGGGTTATTAGCTCTTTGATGCCCCTAATGAAGGAAGAGACTTTTAATAACCTTTGTGAAAATGTTTTTTTTGTTATTGAAATTTACCTTCAAGAAGATAGGGATTTGATGGATTCATATTGGGTCCTTGGTTTTGGGGAAAATCTAGTTTATGCATGAAGTTATGGACTTCCACCTTTGATCCTCTAATGGATTCACTTGCCTTAGCTCATGTATGAGTCATGATTTTGAATATGTCCTTTAATTGATTGGGAATACCCTCCCTTAAATCCATTAGGAATGCTCTTGGAAAATTCCACTTTTGCATCCTAGAAACATTGAATAAGTATTATACTACCATTGCAAGGATTTTTCTGGAAATGGATTTTTATAAAGGATTTTTGACTAAAATAAACCTTAATGGAAGAAACTTCTCATAGACCCAAAATATTGACTATGAACAATTTATTTCTAGATGAAGAGCATGTTTCGAAATAGGGCGTCCAATAACCCCTTTCCAAGAAAATAATCACAAATCCATGTGGTCGAAGGTTGCAATGAGATCGAATTAATTTATCTATGCAAAACAAACCCCAAATCAACATTATGCTAAAGCATACTCAGTATCAGTCCAATAATAAATTAGTACGACTGATCCGACTAAGAATTCTATGAAGAAGCAAGAACACCACAAATTTTAGACATTAAGAAAGAAGATTAGAGTTTTCAAGTCCTAAGAAAGGAAGAAAGCAATCCTAATTTAGCAAGAACCATTTCACTCATGTATGGAAAAGATTTGAATCGGTGATCAAGGTACACTTTTTTTTAATCAATTGATTGAAGAATAGAATGACAAATTTCAGATACAACATAGAAGAACAATGTCATATCCTCCTTAAGAAAATGGAACTTTTGAAGCATTCAACAAGATTCTGGGAAACTCATTGACAAAGGTTTGTAATGTGCAAAGAGATGTTTGGGATCGGGAAATATCTACAGTATTATGGGCGTATTGCTCGACATGTAAGAAATTGATAGGTAAGACTCCATTTACGCTAACATAAAGAAGTTGTCATGCCTATGGAAAATATTGTACCAAGTTTAAGAGCTATTGTGATCATTGAAATGATAGATGTTGATGCTATGGAAGATATATTACTTAAACTAGTACACTTGGAGGAAGAATGTTTTGTTGTAGGATTTCATTAGAACTTATAATAGAAAAGGCAGAAGGTATGGCATGATAGACACATTAAGAGAAAGCATTTTGAATTCAGAGGTCTTGTTCTTATGTATGAAAACATTTTTTTTCAAGAATCTGGGAAAGTGGAAAACACATTGGTTAGGACCATATGTTGTCAAAGAAATCAATGATGGAGGAGCAGTGAAGTTAGAAAAATTAAATGGGGCATAGGTCAGAGGAATTGTCAATGGGAGTTGACTAAAAACATATTTCAATAGCTGTGACTTGGTTGCATAAAAAAAAGAGATTTGAAAAAGAAAAAGAGAAGAGAGAAAAGAGAAAAAACTACAACAAACTACACTTTTGGGTGCAGTTTTTTTCAGGCGATTTTTAGAACACCCACCCCCCCAAAAAAGTCATGATAATTAGACCTTTGGGGGCGGCTAATTTAAAACTATCCCAAAATGTTCAATTCTCATGACTTTTGGGGGTAGTTTATTTAAAAACGCCCCAAAAGTTCAATTCTCATGAATTTTG
>LPNX010016427.1:368607-415908 GCA_001517045.1 Pseudotsuga menziesii | reverse complement strand
CGCCACAAGTAATGATAAATGGACTATTGGGGACGTTTGTTTTAATGTCACCCCCAAAAGTTATAATAATTGGACTTTTGGGGGAGGTTGTTTGAAAGACGCCCCCAAATGGCATGATAATTTGGATTTTGGGTGTGGTTGTTTTAAATTTTCCCACAAAAGTTATGGGGATTTGGAATTGTGGGGGAGGTTGTGATAAAGTCTCCCTCCAAAATCCAATTGCCATGAATATTTTTTGGGGGGTTAACTTGAACTCACCCTAAAGGTCCCTTGTAAGGTGATTTTAAAAAAGCCTCCCTTAAAAGTCACGAGAATTTGGAATTTTGGGGGTGGTGCTTATATCACATTTGAAAATCCCACAACATATCCCATGCATAGGAAATCTTTAGCATGTAATTAAGCTGTGGTATCAAATTTAAATGTTTAGTACACCAAGGATGGTTTTCATGACCCAATTCATGTTACCGAGTGAAGATCTAGAGTTGTGGCTTTTGGGTTATACATATTCCATTCATGAGGACCTAGTCCATCTTTTTCCTGTGATAGGGATATGGTGGCTATTTTGAGATTCATCACATCATGGATTCTTCTTGGTCACTAATCCTGGAAGCTCTTACTTAACACAAATCCTGGAAGATTAAACTTAACAAAGATCCTGGAAGCTCAATTTTCAACAAAGCCTAGAAGCTCAATTTCCAACAAAGACTCGAAGCTCTCCTCTCTTAAGGGTTGGGGTTCCCCTGCCCCCCTATGCATGTTTTTTATATTTTCCTATGAATTTCTTGGCTAGTAACTGCTTGTTCCCCATTTGACCACTTCTCCCCTTAGGGATGAGTAAAAGTTCATGTATTAACCTTAAATGAGAGTTCTTCACATCAATGATGCTAACAATACATAAATTCAATTAAAATTATTAAATAGCTATCTATTTACATTGTTGTTTTATGTCATCAAAGTCATAAAATTAACAAGAAAAGTTAAGCTCATTTACAAGTCCTTCACAATAATTAAATTTAAACTAAAATCAATGGTCCATAGTGAAAATTCACATCAATAAACTAAAACCTCAAACAATATTTTTTTGAGGGTCCCTTATTCCACAAACAAAAGGTCTCATACACATTGGCCTTAAAATTATATTATTATTATTATTATTATTATTTAGATGAATAATATGGAAATAAAAAGTATACAATTTTGGCTTGCTTAAAAAAAATTAATAAAATATTTTACTAGCTCCATCCAAAAGAACGTAGATCTGGTTACTAGGTATTATCCGAGGACCAGTCAGAGGCCAAGACTTGTTTCCAAGATAAACTCTGCCTAATGACTACGTGAAACCCTCTATTTATATCCTTTATTTATAAGTCCGTATAGATTCTTCACATTTGGCTATGCGATAATTGTATTTGGTGTCAACATAGCAGAAGATGACGATCGGAAGTGGAAAGCTGAGAAATATGAATACAACGCCATGCCACGCCACCTTCTCCATGGGATAGACTTTGTTGGAAGAGCATCTGCGAAGAGCTAGAGCCAACGTCTTCTCCATGCACCAGCAGCGGCACTTGTTGGAACAACAATGCAAGCACTTGTTGGAACACCCATGACTGCAACCTCTAGCTGTAATGCTCACCATGAACGCCCCGACTAAGACCACGACCACGACAACGACCACGACCACGACCTCCAGTAATGATGTTGCTGCCAATGCTCGTGTGTCTCGATCTGAACCACAACTCGAGCCTGAATGGGACCTTGTTTTTATGCCTGAGTCGAGGTTGGCTACGACCATGCAAACGACCCCGACCTCTAGTAATGTTGTTGCTGCCAATGCGCGCGTCTCAATTTGCACCACAACTCGAGCCTGAATGGCAGTTTGATTTTATGACTGAGTCGACGCCTGAATGGCAGTTTGATTTTATGCTGGACTGATGTCTCTCCTAAATCTTCACGCGTTTTGCATCTTCCTGGTTGTAGTGCATTTTTATTTTAAATTGCCCTACTCACTGCTGTTAATTTATTTTTTCTAACCGTGTTGATCTATTGTTTTCCGACGGATTGGATGAATTATTTTTTTCCAATGGATTGGATTGGATTGGATTTTTCAAAATGCTGTTATTTTATTGTTTTCTAGCGAATCGTATTATTGATCAGTATATTATTTGCCATTGTATTATTGACCAATATTTTTTTTCTTAAAAATTATGTGTAAATTTGTTTAAAGATATATTACCAGTAGATTTATTGTGCCATTGCATTAGCAACAGCCTTAGTATTTTTTCAGAATCGTTTGAGGATTATCTCATGGCTGAAATGGTTCTTGCTAAATAAGGATTGCTTTTTTCTTTTCTTAGGACTTGAAAACTCTAATTTTGTTGTTCAATGACTGAAACTTGTGTTGTTTTTGCTTATTCAAAGAATCCTCAGTGGGAGGAGTCCTACTAATTTCTTCTTGGACTGATTCTGAGTATGCTTTAGCATAATGCTGATTTGGGGTTTGTTTTGCATAGATAAATTAATTCGATCTAGTTGCAACCTCCTACCACTTGGATTTGTGATTATTTTTTGGGAAAGAGGTTATTGGATGCTCTATTTCTAAACATTCTCTTCATCTAAAAATAACATGTATATTATTTGCCATTGTATTATTGACCAGTAATTTTTTTCTAAAAAATTATGTGTAAATTTGTTTAAAGATATATTACCAGTAGATTTATTGTGCCATTGCATTAGCAACAGCATTAGTATTTTTTCAGAATCGCTTGAGGATTATCTCTTCAAGACATGGCTGAAATGGTTCTTGCTAAATAAGGATTGCTTTTTTCTTTTCTTAGGACTTGAAAACTCTAATTTTGTTGTTCAATGACTGAAACTTGTGTTGTTTTTGCTTATTCAAAGAATCCTCAGTCGGAGGAGTCGTACTAATTTCTTCTTGGACTGATTCTGAGTATGCTTTAGCATAATGCTGATTTGGGGTTTGTTTTGCATAGATAAATTAATTCGATCTGGTTGCAACCTTCTACCACTTGGACTTGTGATTATTTTTTGGGAAAGAGGTTATTGGATGCTCTATTTCTAAACATGCTCTTCATCTAAAAATAACTTGTTCATAGTCAAGTTTTTAGGTCTATGAGAAATATCTTCCATTAAGGTTTATTTTACTAGGAAAGCCTTTATCAAAATCCATTTCTAGAAAAATCCTTCCTTTCAATGGTATTATAATACTAATTCAAAGTTTCTAGGATGCAAAAGTGGAACTTTCCAAGAGCATTCCTAATGGATTTAAGGGAGAGTTTTCCCAAAAAATGAAACAACATTTTCAAAATCATGACCCATACATGAGCTGAGGCAAGTGAATCCATTACAAAATCAAAGGTGGGAATCCATAGCTTCATGCATAAACCAGAGCTTCCCCAGAACCAAAGACCCAATGTGAAGATCAAATCCCTATCTTCTTGAAGGTCAAATTCAATGACAAAAATCACATTTTCACAAATGGTTATTAAAAGTCTCTTCCTTCATTAGGGCCGTCCAAGAGCTTTCTGTAAATCAAGAAGCCATTCCCACAAGCCATTAAATATCCACACCACACTTAGTATTTTTCAAAAAGTTGTTATTTTATTGTTTTCCAATGGATTGGATTATTTTCTTGCCCACAAATAATTTTTTTATTTTCTAATTTTAGGCTCATTGATTAATTGATCCATTATTCTTGCATTATTTTGTTTTAAATTGTTTATTCTCTATTCAACGTAGTTTAAAGAATGGCACACTTTTGAAATGTCCTACTATGATCATTATTATTTTATTTTATTTTATTATTATTTTTAAATATTTTATATAATTTAATTATGATTGCTTTAATTTTTTACATCTAGGTTTATAACTGATATTTTATTGTGCATTCAGTGGATAGACATATTTATTAAGTGGATAATGGTTGGGAAGTTCTACCTTTTAATTGGTGTTTTTTTAGATTGAGTCAAAATTCTAAATTTGTTTAACAAGATTAATTTCCTCCTTGCACCATAGGAGGGAGAAATGAAACTGTATTGGTCATTCTTTAGCCTCCTCTCATAAGTTAGAGAACATCAGTATGTAAATTCAATCAAATTTATTACACAATAAACTTGAAAAAGAAAACATGGCTGGGAAAGATCTAGTGTTACTCCTTGTCCTCATTTGTTGTAAAACCGATGACTTTTTTTTCTTGACAACCATTGTCCATTCTTTTTCTTAGCCTAGATCTCGCCGTTTTGAGTTTGAAATTTTATCCCCTCCCACGAGATCTACCCAACTTCTTGTTTTTTTTGGAATCACTTGAGGATTATCTTTTCCATACTTGGGTGAAATGATTCTTGCTAAATGAGGATTGCTTTCTTCCTTTCTTAGGACTTGAAAACTCTAATATTGCTCCTCAAAGACTGAAACTTGTATTGTTCTTGCTTCTTTATAGAATTCTTAGTAAGATGAGTCATACTAATTTCTTCTTGGAACGATTCTAAGTATGCTTTAGCATAATGTTGATTTGGGGTTTGTTTTGCATAGATAAATTAATTTGATCTCATTGTAACATCCCACCGTGTGGATTTGTGATTATTTTTGGGAAAGAGGTTATTGGATGCCCTATTTCAAAACATGCTCTTCATCTAAAAATAACTTGTTCATAGTCATGGGTCTATGAGAAATTTATTCCATTAACGTTTATTTTACTCGGAAATCCTTTATCAAAATCCATTTGGTAGTATAATACTAATTCAAAGTTTCTAGGATGCAAAAGTGGAACTTGCCAAGAGCATTCCTAATGCATTTAAGGGAGGGTTTTCCCATGAAATGAAATGACATATTCAAGCCCATAAGCCATTACATCTCCACACCAACATATTGGAGTGATAGAAAAAGGGCTTTCTCTTCAACGTTGGGATCCAGTAGAATAGATAAGAAAGGACCTTCTAGAATTCATAATAAGGTGTGTCATTTCCCTTTTGCAATATGTATTGAAAATAGCCCTAGTCACTTCTTGTAATTTATTTTTTCTAACTCTGTTGATTTATTGTTTTCGTCTTAATAATTTTATTATGTAGTATTTTCAAAAGGTTATTATTCTATTGTTTTCAGATGATTTGGATTATTTTCTTGCCCATAGATAATTTGTTATTTTTAATTTTAGGGAGACTGATTAATTTGCATTATTTTGTTTTAAAGTGTTTAATCTCTATTCAATGCATTTTAAAATATTTATCTCACATGTTCAATAAGTGCTCTAATTATGTTGAGCTGATTTTGAATGGTAAAATTTTAAATTTTTTACTATGATCATGTTTATTTTACTTCTATTATATTATTATTTTTAAATATTTGATATAAGTTAATTATGATTGTTTTAATTTTTGATATCTAGGTTTATAACTGATATTTTATTTTGTATTGAGTTGAAAGACATCTTTACTAAGTTTTTGAACTGTTTTTTATTTCAATAATGGTTGGGAAGTTCTACCTTTTAATTATTTTTTCTTTACATTGATTCAAAATTCTAAATTTGTCTAACAAGATTAATCTCCTCCTTGCACCGTGGGAGGGAGAAATGCAATTGTAGTGGTGATTCTTTATCCTCCTCTGATAAAGTAGAGAACATAAGTAAATTCAAACAAATTGATTACACAATAAACTTGAAAAACTGTTAGAATAATCAACCCATAGTTTACCCACTTAGACATTAATTCATTTATTTTTGTCTTATTTGCCTAGTTCATGTGTCCCACCTTGTGCAAGTTGCTAATTGCCTATCCATAGAGGTCAAACTTGCCATATCTGACTCATGTAGCGCTTGGGAAAGCCTTAGGAATCAAATCTGCTTTATTCCTGGCCTCCTAGGCGTCTATCTGCTTTTTCTGCTTTATTGCCTACTTTTTCAGTGTTTTAAGGCACATGGGAAAGCTAGACTAGGTGAGGTGAACTTGTTTTTTGTCCTACACATCCTCCTCTCTTTTCTCCATGCAAAAGCATGTATGAGCTGCCATTCCACCACTCTTTAGCTTTCCTATGCCTTTTTTCCAATTCGTGAGCTCCATGACAGATTTGGGATCCAACGTTTACACCTATGGGGGATTTGCTTATTTTTGGTAAGCCTGCTTTATGCTAGATTTAGATGCTTCCTCATGTATTCTATTTATTCATGTATTCTATTTATTCAGCAGCCTATGATATTACAGGGTTGGCTATTGTACACTCAGTTAATATAATTTTGTGTTACAGCTCCATATTCAGTCTCTCTTGTTAGCAATTTTGCATGATCAATTGATGATTGTTGTGGGTAAAATTAATCTATTGCTGGCCTAAATTTCTACATGGTATCGGAGCCATTGTAGGTTGTTACTCTCCTTCAAAAATTGTTTTGCAGGTTCGACATCAAGACTGGGAGCCTTCTACTGACAGTCGGGACAGATTTTCTAAAGCTATGGATTCACAGAAAACTATCTTGACTCCTTTCATCTATTTTGAATGGAAATAAAAGATGGAGATCTTGTTGAGAGCGAAAGGCCTCTACAGGGTGACTATGGCTACAGAAGCAGAGCCCAATGCTGCTGCAGAGAAGATCAAATGGCATAATCAGAGAGATGAGGCCTATGGCCTCCTATGTCTCAGTATTTCTCGAGACCTCCTTTTCCATCTCAATGGATTAACTTCACCGGATCAAGTATGGGAGAAGCTTTTTGATCTTTTTGGAAAGATAGATGAGATGAGGGGACATCAGATCAAAAATGAGCTGATTTCTCTGAGTCGTAGTAGCTTTGAATCCCTGCAGCTATATTTCTCCAAGTTCAAAGCACTAGTTTTGTAGCTGAAGCAGTGTGGTATCAAAAATAAAGATGATCAACTCGCATTGGCCATCCTCTCGAAGCTAGGACCTAACTACTTAGTCTTTGTTTTGACCTTCTATGCCACAAAACTCACAGCTCGAACCTGGAAGATGCCTAGCCTTGCAGATTTCATGGAATCTCTCACACAAGAACAAGACAAGCTGGTGATGATGGGCACCATCAAACCATCCAAAGATCAAGCTTTGATTGTTGGAGATTCGAGGGTGGATTCAAAAAGCAAAAAGAAAGCTAAAAAGGCACCTGAGTAAAAGAGAGACAAGAAACAGTCTCCAGAGGATCAACAAGGTCCCAAGAAAAATACCCAGAAGAAGAAAAACAAAGGTGAAATGAACAAGTGCTCCTACTGTTCAAAGGGCAATCACACTGAAAGCTCTTGTATGAAAAACCAGATTGATATGCTGACCCAAATCCTGGAGAAGAATGGCATATCCCTTCCAGAAAGCTCAAAGAAGAGAGAAGGAGGATCAAGTTCAGATGACAGAGAGAGAGTTCATGCATTGGTTGCTGGCACATCAAGCTCACCCAGTTTTATCATAGATTCTGGAGCTTCAAGACACATGGTTTCAACTAAGGAGGCCTTCTCCTCACTGGATATGTCGAAAGGACCATCTATTGTACTAGGAGATGACTCTCTCACTGAAAGTAAAGGAAAAGGAAGGATAGATCTTGATCATGGTAAGTTCAGCAATGTGCTATATGTCCCTGGTCTCACCTCCAACCTCCTGTCAGTGTACCAGATGACCCAAACTGGGTATCCTAAGAAAGTCATATTCTCCCCCAATGAAGTTGAGATCACATAAATCTCAAGTGGTAGAGTCATTGCAAAAGGAGTTGCAAATCATGCTCAAAAGGTATACATGTTCTCACACTTCCTACCTTACTCAAACCCCTCTGCTCTTCTCATTCATGCTAATGAAGCCAGCAAGCTGTGGCATGAAAGATTTGGCCATCTAAATTACAAGTATCTGTCTGATCTTAGTGAGAAATAAATGGTCATAGGGTTGCCCAAGATAAAATTTTCCAAAGGAGTCTGCCAAGGTTGTATCCTAGGAAAACACCCAGAGCACAAATTTGAGAAAGCTAGTCATGAGAGAACCTCTGCACCCCTCGAGATGATTCACAGTGATGTTGCTGGCCCATTCCCTCATATGTCCACGAGTCATTCCAAATATGCATTGACCTTTATTTATGATTTTTCCAGGTATTGTTGGGTTCACTTCATGAAACACAAGTCTAAAATTTTTGGCCTATTCAAAGTCTTTAAGGATTTGGTTGAAAACCAGTGTGGAAGGAAACTCAAGGTCCTCAGATCTGACAATGGTGGTGAGTATGTCAAGTATGAGTTTATTAACTATTGTCCAGATGCAGGTATTCATATGCAGCATTCTATCCCTTACACACCACAGCAAAATGGTGTTGCTGAGAGGAAGAACAGATCAGTGAAGGAGATGGCAACATGCATGATGGAGGCCAAAACTTTGCCACCAAAGTACTGGGCCGAAGCTATCAACTGTGTAGCCTATATCCAGAATAGGGTGCCTCACAAACAGCTTGATGGCATGACTCCTTTTGAAGCATGGAGTGGGCACAAGCCAGATGTGACCCATTTCAGGATTTTTGGCTCAAAGGATTGGGCTAGGATTCCAAAAGAGAAGAGGAAGGATTTGCAGCCCCAAAGCCAAGAGTGTCTTTTTGTTGGATACTCTAAAGATTCAAAAGGGTACAAGTTGATAAATTTGAGCACAAACAAAGCCTTCATTGAAAGGTGTGTTCAGTTTGAAGAAGAACCCTTTGCAAAAGTGGAAGTTGGTGAAGCCTCTTCACCACCTGAACCTCAAGAAGTAAGTAAAGAGTTTGTTGAACATGCTGATTCTGATTTTTCTAATGGAGATGAGTTTATTGCAGACCCAAACATCCCCACAAGGCCTAAATGGGCAGCCAAGACACTACATGCAGCAGGAGAGCTAGCTGGGGATCCCAATGACCCAAGGAGGACTAGATCCCAATTTAAGAGTGGTCTGTGCATGAAGGATCCTATGTTTTCTGAAAAATGCTATTTGATGGTGGATTCTTATCCTCAAACATATGAAGAAGCAGCAGGAGATCCAAGATGGCAAGCTTCCATGAAGGAGGAGTTCAGCTCACTCCAGAAGAGCAACACATGGGAGCTAGTGGATCCTCCTCCAGGAAGAAAGTTAGTCTAGTGTAAGTGGGTCTATAAGACCAAGTTTGCTGCTGATGGTTCACCACTGAAGTACAAGGCTATATTGGTAGCTAAAGGCTACTCACAGGTTCATGGCATCGATTACAATGAGACCTTTTCCCCAGTGGCAAAGATGGATTCCATCAGGCTAGCTCTGGCCATTGCAGCCTCAAGGCAATGGGAGGTACATCATATGGATGTAAAATGTGCCTTCCTGAATGGAGATCTCATTGAGGAGATATATATGCAGCAGCCTCAAGGTTTTGCTTTTAACCCTTCTCTTGTGTGCAGGTTGAGAAAGTCATTGTATGGGCTAAAGCAAGCCCCGAGGGCTTCGTATGCCAAGATAGATAGCTTCTTGCTATCTCTGAATTTTGTTCGGTGCAAATCAGATCCAAATGTCTATTTGAAGTCTGTTAATGGTTCATTAATGATCATTGTGTTATATGTTGATGACCTCCTCATTACAGGAAGCTCACAGGCTGAGATTGCTTCCTTAAAAGGAGCTATGAACCAAGCCTTCTCCATGACAAATTTGGGGCTCTTAAGTCAATTTCTAAGGATTGAGATTGCTCAAACCAAAGCTGGAATAAAGGTGCACCAGTCCAAGTATGCCTTGGATTTGATAATCAAATTCAGAATGCAAGACTGCAAAGCAAGCAAAACTCCTTTCCTTTCAGGAGTGCAGCTAGAGGAAGATGATTCTCCACCGATGGTAAACAATACACTGCATAGGCAATTGATTGGATGTTTATTGTATCTAACACATACTCGACCTGATATTTGTTATGCAGTAAGTGTGGCTTCTATATTCATGGATCAGCCTCATTAGATCCATTGGAAAGCAGCCAAAAGTATCCTTAACTTTGTTCAGGGAACAAGGACACATGGGATCCTCTATAAGGCAAAATCTGATCTTGATTTGATTGGATTTACTGACAGTGATTGGGCAGGTGATGGCACAGACAGAAAGTCCACTTTAGGATATGTGTTCATGCTTATAGAAGGGCCAATCAGCTGGTCAAGCAAGAAACAGAGTGCCATTGCACTTTCATCTACAGAAGCTGAGTACAGAGGAGTTGTTAATGCAACAACTCAGTGTTTATGGTTGCAGGGTTTACTTGGAGAGTGTGGTTTCGAACCTGAGTAGTCAACTACCACCTACTATGATAACTAGAGTACGATTCGAATCTACAAAGATCCATTTCAGAAGTAGAGAACCAGACACATTGAGATTCACATGCACTACATCAGAGAGCTTGTGCATGATGGCACCATTCACCTACTCTTCTGTTCATCTTCAGAACAAGTAGCTGATATCTTCACCAAAGCATTTTGTGAGAAGACCTTCAGCAATGTCAAATCACTGCTGGGGATTGTTGATCATGCTGTAAAGGCATGAGTGGAGACAAGATTCTACAATTTTGTTTTACAGTCCATGTTTAAGGGAGGATTTTCCCAAGTTGGTTTTGCCTCTTTCCTTATTTATTTGGACATACAGTATGTAAAGGGTGACTAAGCCTTGTTTCTAGGCCCTATATATTTTGATTTATTACTCATAAAGTCAGGCTTAAGGGGGGTTGTTAGAATAATCAACCCATAGTTTACCCACTTAGACATTAATTCATTTATTTTTGTCTTTGTTTGCCTAGTTCATGTGTCCCACCTTGTGCAAGTTGCTAATTGCCTATCCATAGAGGTCAAACTTGCCATATCTGACTCATGTAGTGCTTGGGAAAGCCTTAGGAATCAAATCTGCTTTATTCCTAGCCTCCTAGGCGCCTATCTGCTTTTTCTGCTTTATTGCCTACTTTTTCAGTGTTTTAAGGCACATGGGAAAGCTAGACTTGGTGAGGTGAACTTGTTTTTTTTCCTACACATCCTCCTCTCTTTTCTCCATGCAAAAGCATGTATGAGCTGCCATTCCACCACTCTTTAGCTTTCCTATGCCTTTTTTCCAATTCGTGAGCTCCATGACAGATTTGAGATCCAGCTTTTATACCTATGGGGGTTTGCTTATTTTTGGTAAGCCTGCTTTATGCTAGATTTGGATGCTTCCTCATGCATTCGATTTCTTCATGTATTCTATTTATTCAGTAGCATATGATATTACAGGGTTGGCTATTGTACACTTAGTTAATATAATTTTGTGTTACAGCTCCATATTCAGTCTCTCTTGTTAGAAATTTTGCATGATCAATTGATAATTGTTGTGGGTAAAATTAATCTATTGCTGGCCTGAAATTCTACAAAAACAAAACATCTCTAGGAAGGATAGTGAAATTCCTTGTCATCATTTGTTGTAAAACTGAGGACTTATCTTTCTTGATAACCATTGTCCATTCTTTTTCTTAACCTAGGTCAACCCAACTTATTGGTTTTTTTCGGAATCGCTTGAGGATTATCTTTTCCATACATGGGTGAAATGGTTCTTGCTAAATTAGGATTGCTTTCTTCCTTTATTAGGACTTGAAAACTCTAATATTGTTGCTCAATGACTGAAACTTGTGTTGTTCCTGCTTATTCATAGAATTCTTAGTCGGATGATTTGTACTAATTCATTCTTGGACTGATACTAAGTATGATCTAGCATAATGTATTTTTTTGTTGTTCTTCTTCAATGGAAACTCTCTGGAAAGGTGTCTTATCTTATGCCAATTGTAACATTGATATTTGGAGTAGTATTTCTTCTAACTATTGGAGCTATATACTCCTTGTGACTATCTTTCTTGAAGTTTGATTTTATTTTCCTTCTCGTATGGGTGGATAGAGCTTGATCATCTTCTCTAAGTAGAGCTTCTCTGTCAGCTACTCTAGCTTCTTCTTGGATGCAATCTTCCCATACAATATCAAACTTCATACTTTCTTTTCTGGCACACATAGTGTGTATGAATGAATCCCAAGGTCTAGTGAGACCATTGAGAGCGGTCATCATTAGAATGTTAAATATCTTAATGTGCAAATGTTATGAATACTTAAGTAGAAAAAAATTCTCTCAAAGGCAAGGGTGAATGGTAAATTTTAAAAAGGTTACTGCTTGAAATTATGTAAACTAGATGATGTTAACTTGTGAATGAAGGAAAAGAAAGAAATGTCTATCTCAAGTTGAGGACTAGTTAAAACATCCAAATACTAGAGGTAAAAGACGTCCTCCAAAAAGATAAGTAAATATGAACTATTTATGAATTCTTTTTAGGGTAATATGATATTAGGTCTTCTTATGATGATAAAAGCACAAAAAAGGATAAAATGTGTTCTATGAATTGTAAATGTTATGTTATAGAAAGGACTTGTTATTTATGTTCTAAGTTGGATTATGAATTAATGACATGTTTACTGAATAAATTTTGGAAGACCTAGTTTTGTTGTAGAAACGTATAGGTTATGAAGGATAAAAGCTTGCAGAAATCACAAAATATTGAAGATGATCAAAGCAAAGCTGAAAAACATCGCGATGGATGCATAATCAAGCAATAAGAACTTATAGGGAATGAACACAAAACCTTGGATGATATGTAACACTGAGGACAATGTTAATTCTAAGGGGAAAAGTATGTAACATCCCCTCAAAGAATGACCAGAAAATGTGAAGTGTAAGTAAAAGGCATTGTAAGTACAAATACTAGCTTTATCAAAATTTGATGGAATTGGTAATGTTATGTGGTTGAAAGTGCTGCATGAACAAAACAATGATTTGGGGATGAATCCACTAGGGGAATGGAATGATTGTCTAGGGATTCCATGACATTGATGATAGGTGTCATCTTTGTGTCATTTATGTTTGGGTGTTCACTTGATATTATCCTTAGTATGGTAAAATTATTTACTCGCCTGCTAATATGGAAGTCCTACTAGTGGGTAGTTATTTAGCACTAGTTACTCCTAAATGAATTTAGGTAACCACCCCAAGTTTTAGTATTACCTATCTTGATTTTAGAAATCATGCCCAAGGAAGATCCATAATGACACTACAAGAAAATAAGTTAACACTAGTCCTATTTCTTTACCTTAGAAAATGTATTTTAAGATTATTTAAAAGAAATATGGGTATNTATAGTGCTCTAGTGTGTGTGTGTGTGTGTGTGTGTGTGTGTGTGTGTGTGTGTGTGTGTGTGTGTGTGTGATTAATAGCATGTGTTGAGGAAAATTTAGCATACCTATTTTATATCACTTTAAATGGAGAATGATGTATGTTGATCTTTTAGCATGATAAAGGACAAGTTGAACACCTCGCCTTTAAAAAGAGAAACATGGAGTATGATCACTTCCACTTAGCATCTTTAAAAGAACAAGTTATTCCTTAAAAGGATCATGATTTTCTATGGGGGGGAAGAGAAGAAAGAGATAATTTTGGAAGTGAATATCAGAACTATTCTTGGGGAAATTGAACTTGGTGTTTTGCTTTTGAGAGGGGTTACCACTGAGGTTTGTTTGATCATTACCTGATGCATGCCAGATATGGATATGGGAGCACAACAACAATGGGAAAGGCGAAGCAAACACATGGTTGAGAAGAGGATCATGAGTGAAGGAATATCCCATGGATGAAGCATACACGATCTAGAAAATAATTTGTGTGGATGTAACTCTACATGTCATGTCCAATTGATATGTTTGGTACATGATCTAAAGTCTGCATAAAGGTAACTCTGCTAATTGTTCCCAAATTTATCTATCTGATAAGTGTATTAGACTCTATCTATTTCTAGTATTTTCACTAACATGGGAGATAAATTTTAGAACAATAATCCAGCCCCTTACTACCTTATTCTAAGTCCCTAGTCAATTTTATTGCATTTTGTGCATTATTACACTATTTTTTGGACTTAGGGTGCTTAGTCGGACCAATAACCAGTTAAATTGTGGCATTCACACCCACATGAGCACTCCAGATTAGTAAAACATCCACATGTGCACCCTAATCATTACTGGTGTGCTACCATTCATTGAATGTGGATAGTTTGGTTGACTATGAGCGCTAGAGGTGAATTTTGTCCAATTTTGGACTGATTTGGTGCATTTAATGCCACCTATTTTTTCACACCAATGCATGTAAAAGTATTATGATTTCTCCATGTCACCTTAGCCACATCCACACAACAATTCGTGGCCATTTGGGCTGATTCGGAGCGTGTTTGGCCCACCTAGGGGGGATTGGTGCCAATTTGGCCAATTTCACTTGTACAGTCACTTTGGGATTCCCAAGCCTCGTTAAAAACTTCTGATGTAAAATAAACCTATTACTAACATGTTTTAATTTTAGACAATCAAATAATAACCTGTTTTTGTTCACATTGCATGTGTAAATTGCTTCTCTTTTAATGGTTTTTTGTTGGTTTTGCATAAAATACGATTTGTGAGATTCTATAAGGATCCTCAATCTTGTTGTAGGTCAAAATTATCAAATGGTATCAGTGATGACCAACGTTTAGTGAGTTGGAGATCAATCCAGAGCATTTTGAGCTACATTTTTAGAGAAATTCCAGATAAATTGAGTGGTTTTTGTAGGAGATTCGACAATTTCATCACCATTAGCATACGAAGAAATCGAAGCTACCCACATATTGCTAACAACTTTTAACTTCTTCTATTGGAAGGTATATATGGTTATTCAATTGAGATCCAAGGTCCTCTATAGAGTTACCATGGGCACAGAAGTGGAACCAAACTCTACTGCAGAGAAATCCAAGTACTTCAATAGATTGGATGAAGCATATGGATTGTTATGCCTAAAAATATCAAGAGATATTTTGTTCCACATAGACAGTTTAACAACCCATAATGAATTCTGGGTAAAACTAGAGACACTCTTTGGGAAAACTGATGAACTAAGAGGACACGAGTTTGAAAACGAGCTCATTAGCCTAAGCACAGCCCACTTTGACACTATATAGGACTTCTTCACCAAATTTAAGTCACTTGTGTTGCAGGTAAAGAAATCTGGCATTGAGAAGAAAGAGGATTAGTTGATTCTACCCATCCTTTCGAAGTTGGGGCTAGAATTTTTAGTCTTTGTTAGCATATTTCATTCTGGCAAGTTAACACTTCGAAACTAGAAAATTCCAAGTCTAGATAGTTTATTGGATTCCCTCACTCAATAGAAATACAAGCTACTATCCAAATGGGCACCATCAAGGCTAAGGATCAACCCTTGGCCATGGTAGTTTTGAATGCCTCCAAGGGAAAGTCCAAGGAAAAAATTTGATGCTTCCAAAGAAGAAGAAATCAGAAAAACCCAAATCTAGTGATGGGGGTTCAAATCCTCCCAAGGATAAGGAAAAGAAAGGAAAAGAGAATAAAAAATGCACCTATTTCCATAAGTGATGGAATCCAGAAATCCCATTCATAGTATCCACAATAGATCTCTTCTCCTCCATGCATTCGAATGATGGCCCAATACTTTGAATGGGGGATGATTATGAAATCCAAACCAAGGGGATTGATAGGATTGTTTTAGAGCATGGTTACTTAAGAGATGTGTTGTATGTACCATACCTTGCAGAAAAACTATTGTCAGTCTATCAAATGACACATATAGGACAATCAAAGAGAGTGATATTCACTCAAGACTTGGTAGAGATTGCGGAAATCGAATCAAACCAAGTTGTTGCAGTTGGGTATGCGGACCACCATGAGAGGATATACAATTTTTTGAACTTCCTCCCTACTTCCAATGACGAAGATCTTCTCTCACATGCCAATGAGACTTCTAAGCTATGGCATGAGAGGTTTGGTCACATGAACTACAAATGCCTCCAAGCACTACAGAGAGATGAGATGGTGGAAGGACTTCCACAAATCAAATCATTAAATGGATCTTGCATTGGGTGTGTAGTTGGGAAGCATCCATAGCGAAGCTATGAGAAGGGGATAGCAAGGAGATCCACACAACCACTTGGGTTGGTACATTCATATCTAATTGGTCCTCTTCCCACTCCATCCTATGCTGGATAAGGGTATGTACTTACATTTATTGATGATTACTCGATATTATGCTAGGTGTACCTCCTTAAATTAAAATATGAAGTTTTTGAGAAATTGAATATTTGGAAGGAATTGGTAGAAGATCAGAGTGGGCATAATATTAAGATCCTTAGGACTGGTAATGGGAAGGAGTATTTCAACAAAAATATGCAGCACCTTTGTGAGTAATTGGGCATCCAAATGCAACATTCAACTCCCTACACACCACAACAAAATGGTGACGAAGAGAGGAAAAATAGATCTATCAAGGAGATGGCAACTTGCATGATTGAAGCAAGGAATCTAAGTCCCAAGATATGGGAAGAGGCTATTAATTGTGATGAACATATACAGGACAGAGCCTTACACAAATCAATAAAAGGAAATACACCCTATGAGACATGGTTTTCCCATAAACCAAATGTCTCAAATTTCAGGATTTTTTTATCAAGAGCATGGGCTCGAATCCCTTTTGAAAAGAGGAAGGCCTTGTAGCCACAAAGAAAGGAATGCATCATGGTTTGGTATGGTGAGGATACAAAAGGTTACAAAATATTTGACACTTCCACACTCAAGACTTTCATTGAGAGAAATGTGCAATTCGAATAGGAACCAATACCATATGTTGAGCTTGCACCGGGGGAATGCTCTTCTCCTCAACAATTTGATGATGTAAGTGATGATTCATAATATATTTTTTCAGATATTCCTAAATATGATATGGATGAAGATGAAATTGCTGTATATGAGTCACCATGAAGGCCCAAGTGGTCTGAAAAAATCATACAAGCTACAAGGGAATTGGCTGGTAATCCCTAAGAGCCTAGGAAGACTAGATCTTAATGTAACAATGCTTCCTTTGCTAGTGAAAGTCATATTGATGAGAACTATTATATGCTTATTGGATCTTATCCACAGTCATACGAGAAATATTTTTATGACCCAATATGAAAAACATAAATGGAATAAGAATTCCATTCTCTTTAAGAGAATGAGACATGGGAACTGGTTCCCCTTCCTCCCAAGAGGAAGCTTGTTCAATGCAAGTGTATATTTCGAACCAAAATTGATGTTGATGGTTCATATGTGAAATAAAAAAACATATTAGTTTCTAAGGGATACTCTCAAGTCCATGGTTTGGATTATACTGAGACCTTTGCACCAGTTGCAAAGTCGATGGACTCCATAAGACTAATTCTAGCAATTGCAGCTAGTAAAGGTTGGAAAGTGCACCATATGGATGTCAAGAGTGCATTCCTACATGGTGAGCTATAGGAAGAGATATACATGAAGAAACCTAAAGGTTTCCAATAGGATACTTCACTTGTTTGTTGGTTGAAGAAATCACTCTATGGACTCAAGCAAGTCCCTAGGGCTTGGTATGCTAAAATGGATGCTTTCTTGCTCTCTATTGATTTCACTAGATGAAAATATGACCCAAATGTATATTTGCAGAAAAATGATCGTATTTTTCAAGTTATTGTTCTCTATTTTGATGACTTCCTAATTACAGGGAACTACACCACTTCAATTGGTTCAATTAAGGCATCTCTACACAGTGAATTTTCCATGACCGATCTAGGATTGCTAAGGAAATTTTTGGGACTGGAAATTGAGAAATATTAAAGGGGAATCATGCTAAGTCAACCAAAGTATGCTTCAGATCTGCTAAATAATTTTAACATGGCTGATTGTAAGGCATCCAAGTTCTCTTTCCTTTCTAGCATCAAGTTATGTGAATTTGACAATTCTCCATTAGTAGATTTTACACTTTACAGGAAGCAAGTTGGTAGGTTGCTCTATCTTACAAATACAAGGCCTGATTTATCTTATGCTGTAACTGATGTTATCCACTGGAAGGAAGCCAAAATAATTCTCCAGTATATCCAGGGTACAAAGAAATTCAGGGTGCACTATTCAGCTAGTGCTTCACTTCAACTAGCTGGGTTTTTTTATTCATATTGGACTAGAGATCCTACTAACAGAAAATCAGATTCAAGTTTTGTCTTTATGCTTGCTAAAGGTCTCATTTGATGGTCAAGTAAGAAACATCACACCATTTCACTTTCATCAGTAGAGGCCGAGTACATGATAGCAATCAATGCAACTACACATGGTGTTTGGTTGTAGGCTATTCTCCAGGAATTTGGTGTCACAATTGATTATCCTACCAACATTTGGGTGGACAATCAAATTTCCATCAAAATATCTACTAATCCAGTTCAGATGCACATGACAAAGAATATTGAGATCCATATGCACTACATCCGAGGCTTAGTTCATGACAGGGTGATTTCCCTGTAGTATTTCCCATCCACCGAGCAAACTGCTGACATTTTCACCAAGAATTTCACAAAGAATACCTTCACTTACCTGGGATATTTTCTTGGAGTGAGTGATGGATGGTGATTGCTGCTATTTGTTGCAGGTTTCAGGTCCATGTCCATTCTTGAGGGAAGGTTTTGTCCCATGTGGTTTTCCTTCTTTTCCTCACTTCATATGGATAAATAAAATTTCTAACCAATAATCCAACCCTTTAGAACAATAATCCAACCCCTTAGTACCTTAGTCTAAGTCCCTAGTCAATTTTATTGCATTGTGTGAATCATTACACTATGGTTTCGACTTAGGGTACTTAGTTGGACAAATAACCAGTTAAATTGTGGAATTCACACCCACATTAGCACTCTAGCTCAGTCAACCATCCACATGTGCACCCTCATCATTTCTAGTGTGCTCCCATTCATTGAATGTGAATAGTTTGGTTGACCAGGGGCGCTTGAGGTGGATTTTGTCCAATTTTGGACTGATTTGGTGTTGTTGATGCATGATAAATCCCAAGTACCAACAGTAGGGATTCTCCCCAATAAATGTTCCCAATTAGATCGTTTATCATTTGGTATGGGGAATCCATCCGGTTAGTGGCCCGACTACCGTAAGATTAAAGGAATGTTTAAATCTATTTTATCGGTTGTAGCCCAGTCCACCATTTATACAATTTTATGTTTAATGAATGATATGCAAGTTCCTAATCTAAATGCAAATGATAGTGGGTAATAACTTCAGTAGAGATGTGCAAGTCTTCCCTCCGTCTTACTGCTCCTGCCCCATAGTCACTCTACGAAACCAAAGAACAACTAGTCTATTCTAAACTAGTTCTAACTATCCCCAGGGAGAAAGATTAATATTAAAATGAGTAATGTACTGCATTGTTTGCACATAGAATTTTACAGATAGCTGATAAACTATGAATACATAAATACAATAGAAAAACAACACAAAGATAGCTTTGTGAAGTTGAAGCATTCATCACTCATTCATTGCATAAGATTCATAAAAAAAAATGAAATCATTCATAACAAAGAAATAGTTCAGCGGGTTCAGAATGACCTCACAAATTGTACAGCAATTCTAACACATAAATAATTCCTCATTCAGTGATCTACACAACATGTTTTGAAACTCATGCAGTCCTCTCTCCAGCGAAAATTCAATTCTCTTTATTATAAAAAGAAGTAGTTCTCCTTACAAAAAGTTTCAGCATATAAAATCTAGAAAAATCCATTTCTCTATTCTACTCTACCTTTACTTATACATTTACAAAATGACTTTTGGTTATCCATTCCCTTTTGGATTCCCTAACTCTTTGTTACAAAATTTCGCCCTCTAGCGTGCTCACTAGGAAAAATGAATAATTACAAAATATTACATAAAATCCTTCACTTGTGAATAAAACAAATAGCCTATGTGGGACCAGTTGGTTTCTTAATAAAAACATCCCATGCTTGAGCCTCTTCACTAATGATATGATAATCAACTGGCTCCAGCACACATGCAACTAGTTCATGCTTGGGCAACTGGGAATCTATCTCCCTTACTTTTGGTGAGTTCTGAATCAACAAATCCTCAAAAATATGCTTAAGAATAGAAGCTTGTACAATCAAGAATCCAATGGATTCTTGAATAACACATTCGATCTCAGATATGCTTTCTTCACCTTCATGTAGTATGTCCTAATGGTTCTTTAAATGTTGCTCTCTAGTTAGGAAGTCTCGATCTTCAGTATCTGCTAAAACTTGGAATCTATTGTGGGTTGAACACATTATTTTGTAGAAATCGATACACTTTTCCAAAGTTTTATCAATGGCTGTGTTCATCCTTACTGCTTCTTCTCTTCCAAAATTTAATGTTTCCCATTCCATCTTTAGACCTGTTGCGGTCTTCTAGGTCATGTTTTTCGGAAAGGCCAAATTCGTTCCGATCCAAGACAAGTGGTTCTGCACAAGTTCCACCACTTCTAATGATATCTTTCAAAACTCTACTGAGGCATTTTCTATCTCTTTTAATCTAGCCTCTATATGTTTAATTCTATACATTTTTTCTCACCAATTTCAATTGAATCTGATTTATTTCCTTTTGCAGCAAATACGCTTGATTATGGAAAGGAGAAATATCAAGCTACTTTTTGTTTGCCACCTTGAGTTGTGTATCTAGAGAACTATTAAGCATTTCTAGTTCTTCAACTCTTTTGTCAATTGTGACTCTCTGGTTCTCTAGCTCTAAAACCCTGATTTCAAAATCCTCTTCTCTCTTTTAGTTATGGTAGCTGACAATACTAAGGAATCTTTATCTGATTCCAAAATTTTATATGATTCTACGAGTTTCTCCAATTGTGTGACATTTTCATCATGCTTCCTTTTTAGGCTTTTCCCTTCTCCTCTTTCTTTCCTTAGGGTTTCCTTCATTTGGTACATTTTCTCCTTATACTGATCAATATCCTCAACCAATTTTCCAACATTATCTGCATTGGCGAGAGTTGATGCTACACCTTGCATTGCAAGGAGTTTAGGATATTTATTCTGCCCATGCAAAACTGTCTTCTCCATTACCATAATCTCTACAGGATGATCTTCTGCGTTCACCCTTATCTCTGATCTCATCACAATTCTCTTCTTGTTTTTATCAAAGAAAATTGTATCGAGGTTTGCTACCTCCTACTCCTGGGATGGGATGAAAGGTATTAATTCAAAGTTTGGAGAGGGAGATGGATTTTGTTTCATCATGCTACTTGATAGAATTGAAGCATCCAATGGACCATTATGGTCTTGGTCATGCACTTGATCTTCCTGATTTTGGTCTTCCTGCTCCTGTCTCTTAATCTCTTTGACTTCTTTTCTTGCTTCTTATCTTTCTCGATCAACTGCTTCTTGTTGTATTCTTTCACTCTCTTCCCTCTGCCTGTTTTATTCTTATTCCTTTTTACACTTTCCTTCTTTTACTAATCATTGTTCTGCTTCCTGTAACAATCTGCAGGCTTCCTCCTTCCTTTTCCTTGTAGCCTCTTCTTCTTTCTTTTGTTGTTCAACAGCACCACTACTACTTCCTTTTCCTCCCATAGTTGTTATTTTCTTCTTGAATCTTCTACTTAATGCGACTATATTTCATGCATTTTGGTATATCTCTTCATATTTATCCCAGTAATTTGTGTATTCAAATTTCACTCCCACTGACACAAAATATTTCAAAATTTTGTCCTCTGAATCATTTCTGTGAAAATGTTTTTCTCCAAACAGAAATTTTTCTAATTCTTTCACAAACTCTGGAGCACTTTTCACCTTAATAAACTTGTAACTACCTATGTAAAAGGTAGTGGTGGATATACAAATTTTTTCATATCAAATAAGAAGTTACCGAACCCATCTATGTAGAGTTGTCTCACCACTTCTTTATGAATAATATAGTCTGTGGCATACTTCGGTAGTAAAGAGGGAGCTCTATATCCTCCAAACATTGGAAAGTACAAACCTTCTTTTGAGAGGTAATAATGCTCATTCTCTGTCACCACCTCCAATGCTTTCTTAGACATACAATTGCAGTCTATGAGGAAGATTAGATTGTAAAGCAGCATTAGGAAATCTTGACAGATTCTCTTCTAGAAACTATAGTATTTGTGTGCCTAGAATATCTGATATGCTGAATACATAGGGGTCTTGGTCTTATCCCATTTGCGATTTAGTGTTGGAAACTAGTGGGTGCAAAAAATGCAATCAATCACGAAATAGCTCATATAAAACTTTCACTTCCTCTATGTCAAGCCCCGAAGTGTTGCACTTATGCATGAGGATAGACTGTTTGATACTATATCATCCCAGTTAAAGACGACACCCTTTGTATATACAAAATAAATCAATGGTACCAAACTCATCTTATAAATATTTCCATTCACCCAGCCAAAAGTTCAATTTAACATCAAAGCTATTAGCCAGTATGGAGTATGTAAGTTGGGGGATTCATATTATTGTGAAGGCTTCATGTAGAACTGCTTCCCAGGAAACATCATTCTCCTTACACATTCAAAAACATCTAAGTCCAGCTCCTTTATCCACTTTTCTGTCATATAGATATGAGGTGTAGGTAGCTTACATGATTTAGCTACATATGTTGAGCTGTAGGAAGCAAAACCTTGTCCATTAATGTTTGATATAATCATCTTAGTTACATCTTCCCTTGGAAGAATCTAGTCGATTACTTCGGCACATGGGAAGAGTTTGGGTCATGTAAACACCTTTATGATAACGAACTTCATTTATTTGCATATATCAGTATGTCTTCTAAACCCTCATCTGGGACAGCTTGGTCCTTGACCATCTGATAGATTTGACCCCATCTGAACTCGGCCTCTTCTCCAATGAAAGATTTAGTATCTTCATAGATAATCTCCAGCTTTGTTATGATTTCCACCTCTATATCATCCCCTGTAGTCTGGACCTTATTCTTTCCCTTTTTAGGCATAATGCTATATAAAATTTTAGGCTATCAAAACACCAAGCAATGTCTTATATATATTTTATGCATGTATGATAAATAAATATTGAACACAACCACTACATCTGAGACTGAAATCAATAGAAAAAACATGAGGTCAAACTTAGTCACAACTTTACCCACTAATCTGGAAACATCTCAATATGCTTTGAGACACCATGAAAAAAACCTCTGGATACCCACTTTAGAACCCTAATTCAAAATAAGGCTTTCATAAAAAATTTCCCTACCCAAATCGTGAATGGGAAACAAGGTTCCTTTCTATTCAAACCAAAGGGATATCTCTCTGTGGATCAAAACTTCAACAATGATGAGGTTAAAGTGGGCTATAGGCTAGGAATATTCCTTGACCTACCCCGGCCAATGGTGATACCATTTCTTCTCACACCTTGATGAAATGAATGAGGAGTGGTGCAAATGGCCAAAAGCTTGTCTGGCCACGACCCTGCTACTGAAACAAACTGACATAATATCCCCCATGGCGAGAGCAGAGAGGACGAGTGGCATCAGGAAGGTAATGGAACCTCTACAACCTTACTAGCAAGGAGTGGAGCGACCAGGGATTGATTCGCGGAAGAGAAACGTGGCACCTTCAAAGTTCGTATTGACCTAAGCTCAACATAAAACCCCCTATATTCTTAGGATATATAAAAACTAATGATGGGAAAACCTAATCCCATAATACCAACCTGAGATTTCCCATACAACTCATAAAAAATAAAAAATGAGGATTTGACTCCTACCTGGTGAAAGAACACTCGACTGCAGGTGGCTGTGAATCTTATGCAGCTGGAAAAAATCCATACAGCGACTGACAAATCAAACAACAGTAAAATGAGTGCTCCAATGGAAAATATAAATAATCTTGGGACCACCCTCGATGACTTAAATAGAGAAAAACATAAGAGTGTAATTAATGGCCCACGACTGAAACACCGTTGGCGCCAAAGTTACAAAACCTCATCGACAAGTCACCGCATCAGCATCCAACTATGAGAGCAATCGATAGTGTCAAGTGGAAACCTGGGATGGATTCTTCGTTCATCCAATGGACATAGACCTTTCTTGCTGAGAAGATATTATGAACTTGCAGCCACAAGGACTTAAACTACATCAGTGGCTTTAGACCTACTTACCGATGATAAGACATCGGCAAGGGCATAAAATTCTACCGGTGGAAAAATACTTTATCAACCCACAACAGTATTGGGTGAACCTTCAGGAAAGACATCGGTTGCAAAAAATATGCGCATCAAGAAACATTGGCTTGACCAAACAAGTATTACCAATGCAATTGGCAACAACTCTTGAAAAAATTATGGTAATTTTTCGACACGACTGGTAGATAAGGAAATGGAACTTCTTCTGATGCTGTCGAAAAGTTTCGACAAGATGACCGATGCAGTGGAGAGGCTGTCAACAAGCCATCGGAATGAAACTCAAAAATTTTCTCTGATAACATCAGCTCCGGAGCATGAGTCTAACCGACGAATTGGAAAACTCGTGTGAGTTTTCTAAGATAGATAAAAGGATGCAAGGGATCGACAAGATTAAAAGGTAGCTCCTCTGCTACATCAACTCAACTCGATGAGTTCATATGATAAAGTGGGTGAAAAGGATAAGTCTCATCTTAAGATTTTTCTGATTTGTGAACAAAACTAAGTTAGGGAAAGGGTCCTTAAAGGGAAAATGTAGTCTAGGAAGGCTTATAAACTAGAAATGAAAATGGGGGCCCTAAAACATGATTTTTTTTTGGGTAGTGGTTGTAGTAGCAACAATTGGTGACTGGATGGTGAACACAGATCTATGGAAAACTAACTTTTGAAATCCAAAATGACTTTATGGTATTATGTTAAACCAACTCATCCCAATTCTTTTCAAGATTTTTTTAAAATCCAGACCCTTATAGGAATGTAAGATTTAGAACTTATCATTGATTGTAGTCCAATAGCATAAGGTAACCAAGTTTTCAAAGTCTTGATAACTCTTCTGAGGCCAAGATGTGAAATTCGTTTACTTCTTCCTTTGGTTTATTTTTACTAAGACATCGCAGGATCTCCACAGAATTCATATTGGCGTATTCGTTTGTTCCTCATTCCTATTCCTTTCGCATTATTTTGTTGCTTTCATACACATGGTGGATCACACCTTTATGGCCTTCCCTGTCCCTCTACAGACTCCTTAGACCCCATGGACCATATTTGTACCTTTGATGTTTCCAAGATCATCCCTAAAAACATGCAATAATTTCGATACGTGACTTTTAATCCCTTTCTCGCGTATATACGTGGATTTGACCCTTAAACCCGCGTACATCAGGATGTGTGCAAAAGGCCAAATGATTTTGGAGTTTTCCTTGATGTGGATTTGAGTCACTTGTCTCTTGACGTTTCATATGCCTTGAGATTGCTTGAATTCGACCTTCCATTACCCCATTGAAGAGCTATATAAGGAACCCTTTGGATACATTGAAGGGGGAGGAATTGAAGAGCAAGAAAACTATAGTCCATTGTTGCCGGAGCTTATACTTGAGTCTGCATCCCTTTGTCCCTCGGAGCACTTTGTGTTCTTCACAAAATTTCCTTTTTATTGTGAGCTTGCTATCGAGAGATGGAGGATTCAAGTGTTGGAGGCCCAAGTGGGGGACTCAGTTTCTTTGATTCACAGATGTGCCGACAGAGGTTGTCACTATTGTAATATCTATTTTTTATTAATAGAAATATATTTTCCTGTCCAATAATGTGTATTTAAATGAGGATTTGATCTATGGATGCTTTTAAATGCTTATATGTTATTGATTATATATGATAGAGTATGTCTAACACAATTATATATAGCATGCTTGTGTTGTTTGTTGAATGTTAAGGAAGTGAATTGCTAATACAAGCGAGAGTGGAAAGCTCAATGAGGATCTACATCAACCATCCAGAACAAGGTATGAATCGAGATCCTTTAGTGTTAGATATTTGGCTTCTCTTGCATATAGGGAAGGATTGATTTCTGGAGTTAATCTGTCTGTTGTGGTACCCCAAGCCATAGGAATTTCTTTCCATAATAGGATTGCTCCCACCCATCTGGTGAAATATCGGTGGTTGTGAGAATATATTTGTGTTGCAATGAAGAGTTTGAATTTATTTCTCGAATGATATCAATTCCCCATCGTTCAAATGGTTTTAAAACAATAACTGGTTGCAATGGCCCAACTTCCTTTGCTTGTCTCCCACCACTTCTATGGCATGTGTCACATTTCCTTACATAAGCATGTGCATCTTTAAACAAGGTTTTCCAGTAGTATCCAGGTCTTAGGATCTTGTGCACAGTGGTATCTCCTGAAAAATTCCCTCCAACAGGACCATCATGCAATTCCTTAACAAATTTTGATGCATCTTCATGTTCCAGGCATCTCATAAATAGTCCATCATAATTCTTTCTGAAAAGAACTCCTTCAATTATCTGATAAGATGCTGATTTCAAACGAATTTCTCTTCTTTGTTTGGAATTCAAATGTTCAAGTAAATATCCCTATTGGAGATAGTGTATCAGATCCTTGTACCAAGACTTAGGGGCTGTAAATATTGGGCATGTATCAATCATATGCAACTTAGCTTAAATTTTCCTAGTCTTTGTCTTCATCATTTTGATTTTCAGCGATTAACTTGCAAATCCATTTTCCTTTGATGATAGTGGCTAGTTTAAATTCTAAGTCGTATTCTTGCAAAGTTGTTACCTAATTTCATCTTCTTTCTCCCAATTCTTTTTGCACGAAAAGGGTTCTAACCACTGTGTGAGGTACAATTACTTTGGTTCTATTCTTCAAAATATAAGGCCTAAATTGTTTTACCACCTTAAATACTGCATATGCATGTTTATCAATAGCTGTGTAATTAAATTAATCACCTTGCAAACTAGTGCTCATGAATGATATGGGGTACTCCTCTCCCTTTTCGTCTTTCTACGTAAGCACTGATGTAAGTGAGTTATCAGAAGAAAAAGTGTGTAAGATAAAATATTTATCCAAATCAGGACTTTTGAGTAAAGTTGCATGGGATATATTTGTCTTGATATTGTTAAATGCACCCTTCTCTATGTCATTCCATTTAAACTGCACACTTTTTTTAACCATCTGTTACAAAGGCTTTACTATTTGAGCAAAATCATACACAAACCTTCACACAAAATTTATAGTCCCCATGAAAGGTTGCATACCTTTCTTATTGTGGGGTAAGGGGATCTATGCTATAGCTTCAATCCTATTTGGGTCTATGGAGATCCCCCTTTTAGAAATTGTGTAACCTAATATATTTCCTTCTAACACTGCGAAAACACACTTCTTAGGATTCAGAGAGATGCCATACTTTTGACAATGATCGAATATATGTTTTAGATGAAACATACAGTCTTCTCTTTGCTTGGAAAAGAATGTTACATATTCTAGGTATACCACCACATTCTGGCCTATCAGTCCTCGGAAATATTTATCCATCTCCCTTTGGAAAGTGGCTCTTGCATTAATGAGACCAAAAGGCATTCATCTATAAGCAAAATTCCCCCACTTCGTATGAAATTTGGTCTTCAGCCTATCTTGTTCTTCTACCAACACTTGGTTGTATCCTAAAACACGTCCAATAAGGAGAACAATTCAAAGCCTGAAACCATTTGTAATATTTACTCCATTGGTGAGACTAGATAATTATCCTTGTCTGAGGCATGATTCAAATTTCTGAAATCTACACATAGTCTCATTTCACCAGACGTTTTTCTAACTGGTAGCAAATTATCCACCCACTCTGAGTGTTTGACTCTAAAAATAATCTTTGCATCAAGTAACTTTTTTACTTCACTTTGAATCATGGGTTCTAGCTTGGGATGCATATTCCTTAGTGGATTCTGAAATGGTTTCACACGAGCTTTAATAGGGATAACATGTTGGATGATGTGAGTATCATAAGTATTTAAATCTTCATAAGTCCAAGCAAATTCATCTTTATATTGTTGAAATAGACTAATGAATTTGCTTCTCTCTCCCGATGAGAAACATTTCCCCAAGTTCGCATACTTGGGTTCAACTTTTGTCCAAATATTTACCAACTCACACTGCATAGATGAACTATGGGTTTTGACATTGGTAGGATTTCTGAACTTATTATTGGAATCAAACATCCCTTCCAATGTTCTTACTCCTTTAGGTATGATGTTCCCATTTTGTATATTGGCTTGATGTTCTTCATCATCAATCATCGAGTCTTTGAAAGTCTCGTCATTGGTCAAGAATTCTAAGATCTGATGATCATCATTGAATACCCTCACATTGGTGAAATTGTCTGGAACATATGGCCTAAAAATTAATTTAATTGAACATTTATTATTAGTAGGCACGATTATTGCAGCAGAAGTGCTTAACAAATCAGTTGTTGCATTTCGTAATCTAGGAATTGAATTGATGTTAACAACATTAAATTTTGTTATAAGTTCCAAAACTTCATTATGATAGCGTTTTAAATGGGATGATAGACAATGTATTGTATTTCGAACCTGTATAACAATTACTTTAGAATCAGCAAAAAAATTTAGATTCCTTACTTTGAATTCAATAGCCTTTTTTAAGCCCTGGATTAAAGCTTCATATTCTGTTGTGTTATTAGTACATTCAAAATCTAATCTACAAGAAAGAAAATGTTTGTTTTTTTCTAGATCAATCAAGATACAACTGGCTCCTAATCCTTCCTCAGTTTTACAACCATCAAAATATAACAACCAAAATTTATCTTATAATTCTACAGATCTAGTGCTACTCTCTAAATTAGAAAATAAATTAACTATGTTACAATCGATATTGTCAGTCAATGAAAACTGAAGGAGCTCAGACTGTGTATCTGACTCATCACATGCTTCTTCCACTTAATAATTTCTAGGTTCAAGCTCTATGAAATAGCTACCCAAAACTGAATGCGAGAAATTTACAGGCTCATTTTTCCCTTCCAGTTCCATCACATTATGCTTCATGTGTGGTTCCCTTATCACTCTGATCTGATTCTGAAATTTCTTATATGGAAACCATAATTGTGACCACTCAGTTGCAAAGTACCCATTGATTTTCACATAACAGTCCCTACTTAAAATCAAACCATATTCTTCAGGTATGTCCACTACCATGATGTTGATAAACTAGCATACCATTTCATCTGCAACTAATCGTATCAGTACATCCTTCATCTCCCCTCCTAGTTTGACTGTTGTTGTATCCAACTGGATGATTTTACATGAAGAAGGTGTGGGTTGACCATTTATCTTTCTACAGATTGAAAGAGGCATAACATTAGAGGATTCTCTAGAATCTTCCAAATAATTGTGTACATTGTGATTGGAAATCTCAAAAGAAAGCAGGAATGGTAATGTCTGGGATTTAGATTCCCCCCCAATGCTAGCTTCACTGATCTATACCTATGATTGAACATCATCTTGGGATTTACTGGTTTGTTAATCAAAGGCTTCCAAGATCTTCTTTCTTTGTTGAGGTAAGTTACACATTTCAAAAAAAGAAATATTTGCCTTAGTTTTATTGATATCCTCTATTATGTCATATCCCATGTCACCTTCTTCCAAAATTTTCTTATTAATCTCCACTTTACTTTCCTGAACCTTTACAGGCTTACTGAATTTGTGAGATTTTTTCCTTGTTATGACTAAATCAGGTATAGGTGGGGTTTGAGTATTACTGTTTATTTTCTTCATACTCTCTTGAATCTTCCTAATCTTGGGCAGTGATAAAATTTCATCCATTATTGTCCCTTTCTTCTTGTTGTGACATTAACCATTGAAAGTTGAATTTCCTTAGTAGACTCCTTTTCTTCCAATACTAGTGTGGACATACAATCCCACAAAACCATGGTAGTTTCTTCAGGTGCTTCCTCTAGTTTACTTGCCTTTTCCTCTTCCACTATAGGTTCTATTATCTCAATGTGTAAAATCTGATTCATGACTAGATTCATCGAATTAATCCACTCTGGACAGTTCTTCTGAGAATGAGGTTGTTGATGAAATGTACAAAAATTGCCCATTCCTACTTTAGTGAAATTCAAAATAGAAGAACTGTGTGAAGGTAGTTGGGATGGACCTCTTTCATCTCTTTTCTTGGAGAAGGGTTTGAACTATTTCCTTCCTGAATGAGCTTCTTTATCCTTTTCTAAATAAACAAATTTGTTGGATAGCTTATGTACCATTTTAGCAATATTTTCTAATTCACTCGAATGTTCATCTTTTGGTATAGTCAACAACAAAGGCTTCTTACTGATAAAAGTTCTTGTATCCAGTTCTGTAGCATGTTTGTTTATAATTTCAAGTTCAACTTCTAATTTCTTGGATTCTTCATAAGTTTATATGAAAGAAGGCTTCACTGACCCCATTGCAAACATTGCCATGTCAGAGGAAAGTGCTGAAGTATAATATTCCATTAAAGTTTCTTCAACAGGTTTTATGGCAACACTAAAATTATTTAAATGGGAAGAAAACCTCTGACTAAAGTCTTGCACTTTCTCTTTCTTATCCATCCTTAGAGCAAGCAATTCTTTCATAAGAGCGACAGTAGTTCCTTGGCTACCAAACTTTCCTTCAAACAATATTTCAAATGTATTCCAATTCATTATAGAAATCGTTGGCAAATAAAAATACCAGGCTGATGCTTTAGCTTTGAAAGTGTGTGGAAACAGTCTACACACTACTTCTTCATGCTCTACCACTAAAATCTCTAGAGCCAAGAAAAAACTCTGCAAGTGATCGTTCACAGAAATTATTTCTTCTGGATCAAACTTGGGCAATGATTTATCAGCATTCTGAGGTAATGCATACAATGGAGGAGCCAAGTTGAACGAAGTTCTGGCTCTCCATGCTGGTGGTGGAGGAGGATGATTAGCATTTAGATTCACATTTGCAACCATGATTCGAGGTGGAGATTGAGGTGGAGAGTGAATAGGTGGCTAAAAAGGTGAACAGTACGGGGAATCTAGTCCCAAATCATCAAGTGGTAAAATTTCTTGTAAGGACAACTTCACCAATTATTCCAAATTCCCTACAAAAAAATGAATCTTCCATGTAAGTGGGTGTTCTCGTAGGATCTCTCCTTCTCGGTAATTCAGGGATTGTCTGCAATACACAAAGCTTCTTTGCATACAACCTTATGTGTCTCCTGAAGTGATCAACTACTTACAAAGGAACCTGTTAAAGGTTTTTTTTAGTTTCTACTTCTGGGTTTACTCATTCTTCGAGAACGAAATCTTTAGAAAAAACTAGTTTCAGAGTTATTACCAGTGGAATAGTTTTCCTCTTCCAGCCATACACTAGAGGCTATCCTTCTAGTGCCAAAACTATTTATGCCCTGGAAATCCCAAGTACCAACAGTAGGGATTCTCCCCAATAACCATTCCCAATTAGATTGTTTATCATTTTGTATGGGGAATCCATCTGGTTAGTGGCCTGTCTATGGTAGAATTAAAGGAATGCTTAAATCTATTTTACCGGTTGCATCCTGGTCCACCGTTTATGCAATTTTATGTTTAATGAATCATATACAAGTTTCTAAACTAAATTCAAGTGATAGTGGGTAAGAACCTCACTAGATATGCACATGTCTTCCCTCCGTATTACCGCTCATGCCCCATAGTCACTCTATGAAAGAAAAGAACAACTAATCTATTATAAACTAGTTCTAACTATTCCGAGGGAGAAATATTGATACTAACACAAGTAATGTAATGTATTGTTTGCACATGGAATTCTACAGATAGTTGATAAACTCTGAATACAAAAATACAGCAAAACAATAACGCAAAGATAGCTCTGTGAAGTTAAAGCATTCATCACTCTTTCATTGCATAAGATTCATAACATAGAAGTAATTCAGCGGGCTTAGAACAATCTCACAAATTGTACAACAATGCTAACATAGAAATAATTCCTCATTCAGTAATCTACACAACATGTTTTGAAACTCATGCAGTCCTCTCTCCAATGAAAATTTAGTTCTCTTTATTGTAAAAAGAAGTAGTTCTCCTTACAAAATAGGGAAGCTAGAAAAATTCCTTTCTAGATTCTACTCTACCTTTACTTATACATTTACAAAATGAATTTTAGTTATCCATGACCTTTGGGCTTCCCTAACTCTTCGTTTACAAAATTTCGTCCTCTAGCGTGCTCACTAGGAAAAAGGAATAAATACAAAATATTACATAAAATCGTCCACTTCCGAATAAAAAAAATAGCCTAAGTCGGCCCAGTTGGAACGTTGTCGCATGAGGGAAAGGTGGTTGTTTTTGGTGATTTTTTGTCCAAGAAATTCAAAAAACGTTTTTCCCAGAGTGGGGCTCCACCCAATTCAAATTTTCCCATTATTCCATTCCCCCACTCCCTCATCCTTAGGAAAAATAATTCCCTATCTCATTTAGTTGGGTTGAAATAGCCAACTTTGGGTTTCTAATTAAAATTGCAATTTTTAACATAATGTTGAACTATTAATGTTTAGCTAGCATAAAAAAATACCATCGCCCACATCTTAATTGCCGAAACATAAATACTAAATTGACGGTGGGTATTTTTCCTAGCTCCACACCATGATTATTTACATCATTTTACTTAAATCCAAACGTGGTCAAAACCAAGTAGTTACATTCGCCAAGATTTATGCTTAGACAACCTGTCTCATCGGCTATGCTAGAACTCCCTCTTTTGAGAGATCGTGATCTGGATGACATACTGGAGATTTACAGCTCCTCTCTACATCATAAAAAATGCAAGTCAGATTAATCAAATCAAATAGTAGTTTTCACAAGAAACATACTACCTCCCAAATAGCTGAGCAAGTGGCAACATATTTTTCCACGGTTGTTCTTAGCGCCATGCAGGACTCCTTCCTACTAAACCAAGAGATCACACCTGATCCCATACTAAAGTAACACCTTCAGGTGCTCTTCCTATCAATGGAACTGCCTACCTAATCTGAATCCACATAACCCTCTAGGTTAATCTTCTGATTCGCTTCATACTTGATCCCATAATAAACTATACCCTTTAGGTACCTCACTGCATGCTTTGCAACCATCAGGTGAACATGTCTCAATGTGTTCATAGCAAAGAAAATATCTAGTCTCATATTCATCAGGTACATCAAGGAACAAATCATCTGACGATACATCGTGGCATCAACCGAATTTTATGAAGCAACATTCAATAGCTTCAGGTTCGATGCCATAGGTGTGGTCATGGACTTCCAGTCCATCATCCCAAACCTCTTCAGGATCTCTACTTCAAACTTTCCTTTTCCTAGGGAGATTCCATCTGCATTCTACCCCACCTCCATGCCTAGAAGGTAGTGCATCATATCCAAGTCCTTCATCTTGAACTCAGTAGCAAGTCTTTTTCTTGCAACCTTAATGAGTTCCTCTTTTCTGTCAGGAACAAGTCATCGACATATAATAGGAGCATCGTTGGTATTCCACCTTCACCCTTGAAGTAAATGTTGGAATCTTCTTTACTCTAGGTAAATCCTAGAGCCATCAGTAAGCTTTCGATCCCATCGTATCATGTCGAACCTCGGGATCTTTTGCAGTCACTCCCTCTGAAGCAGAGCATCATTCTCCATTTTCCTCTTGTACTCTATGTATTATGTGCTGGAGTGACAAGTAGCTTCCTATGCTACTAATATTCTATGTATCCATCTAGGGTCACTGGATACCAAGATCCTGGACCTTTTCAAAATTTGTTCTCACACCCATCTGTGAGCTTGTCATCCTCTAAAGGCTTTTATCTTCATCCTTGTAGAAAAGGTTAATATCTGCATCTCTCTAGGTGATCTTCAAGCTCCTCATCTTTGTGTTATCCCATGGATGTCTTCTAAGCTCGTACAAGGACTTCTTTCATTTTCACACACGATTCTTCCTGTCATGTGTCTTATCTTCTAGTCACTGCAAATGTCTCTTCGTATTCTATGCCTTCTTTCCATGAGAAGCCTCATGCTATGCATATTTCCTTATATACCACATACTTCTCTTCAGGTCTTGATACTGCATCTTATACACCATTCTTCTTGAACTGGTACTCTCCTTCCCTTTCTTCTTAGCTACTTTTTCATAGCTCGAAAGCTCTGCATCAATGATGTCACTCAACAGTGTCACATAACTGCACTGTGTCTGAGGCCTCTTGAATTCTCATCATACTATTCTTCACTTTGGATGATTTCTTGAACTGTCGCCACTTGTTCTTCGGAACAAGTCTCATCCTTATTTTGTAGGCGATTGTACGCAATCTTACCTACAAGTCAAATGCATTAGTTGTATGGTTAGAAACATTACATAAGGCGTATTCATAATGAAAAATTATTTTGCATCAAGATATAATCATGCAACTATTTTAGCCAATACAACATTCATTCATATCTTACGAAAACTTTCTAGATTCCTTCCATCTCTACCAGGACAACATTGAGATTTTGCACTAATCCAATATGTCAGCAAAGAGGTTTGATTCTAGATAAGTAGAAATGGAGAGTTGTATAGCACCATAGGATACTCACCCATCACATGCATATTAGTAGTATACTGTCATTAATGCAAACATTCTATCATGCATAACACATCAACTAAATATAAACAAATGCATAAAAAAATAATAAAATGACAATTGAATACTTATATTTATTTGTTTCATGGGTAGACTCCTTCTTGAGCCTTCCAATTCATCATGACATCATCATTTCTTATCCAAATGTTAAGATGGATAAGAGAGTCTTCAAGAATTGAGTTCTTCATATTCCTCATCGCTTGAGGGATCTTCTTTAAATCGTGAGCACTTGATCTTTAGTTTCTCCTGTCTTCTCTTCTCTTATTATGGGTCGAGATTCATCTTGTGTGTGCTCTTCCCAGAGTCTGCTTAAAGTAATCACTTTCTTCTGGCACACATTCCTCAAATGAATGAATCCCATGATCCTGGGAGGCCATTCAAGGTGATTATAATAACTTCTACATTCTCTACTTCTTCATCTAATGCTTCAAGTTGTTCTTTGATTTGAGAGATCCTTGTAAACTATGATTGTATGGTATCTGCATTTTGGATCTTCGCATTCTTGAACTGCTTTCTCAAAGTAATATTCTGATTTATGTTCTTCCCTTCAAATAGCTTAGTCAAGGAATCAAACATCTCTTTAGGTGTCTTTAGGGAAGACACTTGTGGTATAAGGTGATCCTTGAATCAGTTATGATCTTCTTGGCCATGAACAAGTTCTTCTTGTGTAAGGCTTTAGCCTAATCTCCCTCTGGAACTGGAATCTCTCCACTTATGTAGGTGTCCAATTCATTTTCTTTAAAAACTAGTGAAATCCTATACTTCCATTCTTGGAATTTGTTAGCTTCATCAATCTTGTCATCAAGCTGGTGTAGTTATTCATCTTGAAATGAGAACCTCAACTGTAAATAGAAAAAGATTAGATCTTACTGATTTGAGGTGTCCGTCCAGGTTCCAGATCTTGTTGATCTAGGTTTTGTCAGAGAAACCTAATTGTAAAAACTTGTAATCTCAAACTTCTGATTGGATAGAAGGATGGGCCTCTTCAAGGTGAATTGTCCAATGTACTCCTTCTCTGAAAACAGTGGAGGGAAGCCCTAGTTTTCCAAATTCTTCTGTAGAAATGACTAATATTGTTTCTATGGTATCTATGAAAGCATGGCTCCTCTGTGTCTGAAATTTCATTCTGAGGTATCCTCGTCTATCCTCTTTCCAATGCCATAGGTTTGAGTAGAATTGGTTTCAGCATTTGGGACTTATGATAGTTTTCCAAAGGTGACTTCTTTCAGGATTATTCAGTATAGAGAACTTATAGGGACTTTCATGTGTCATTGTTTGACCTTCGGGGTCTGAAACTTTTACCATAGAAAGTAAAGTCCATTCCCTATCTCTAAAATCTTTCTAAATGTCATTTGTACCTTTGTATCCCAAGATATAGCAATTCTCCTTAGGTGTCTTGTTTAGGAATGAATCCTGGAAGAGGCTGGAACCCTTATTTGGAGGAATCATATCTCATAGAATATAGTGAATCTTAGGTTGAAATGTTTACACAGGGTACATAAGGATTTTATCCTCAGCCTGTGAAAATTGCTGCCCCTTAGATGTCTTCAATCCTGAGATATAGTGAATGTACCAAAACTACCCGTTTTAGTATTTTAGGGTTTTTTTAGGCCTAGGGTCAAACTAGGGTTTGACTTTCCCGGAGTTTTACTCAAACAAAAACTTCGAACTTGGTCTCTAAACTTTGATTTTGATGAGTAGAGAAATCCTATGATGGGCTCACTCAAAAATTCCTCTTCTGTAAACAGCCCTAATTTTCCGCAGCAAAAACTTAAAATGCACGGAATCAAATTCTATCTTGACAAAAAGATGCGCCCTTCATTGGAGAGTTATCCTAGCCTCCTTTTCTGATATATTGTGGAGACAGACCAAAAAATTAAGAAGCCCTAGCTTCTGCAGCTGCGTATTGTCTTCTTCTCAAGTTAGCACTGATACCATGTTAGATTTTTACATTTAAGCAATATGATCTAGGATCTTATCTCAGAGAATAACATGCACAACAATAATCACAAGAGACAAGAGACACAAATATTTTCCTCGGGGAAACCATAAAGGAGAAACCCCGCCACTTTCTCAGATATAGAATGAGCACCAATGGTAGCAGTAAAACCCAAAGATAGAAAATATGATCTCCAACAATTTTTCTCTCTCACTTTTGTGAGCACTTCCTCTCTCACTCATGTGGACCAGTTGAGTGAGTGTATGTGACAAACTGAGAGGTTCACTCTCTATTTTGACTAGTTTCTGACTTGAAAATTACTTACCAGGGTTAACATATCTAGGAGAGTCTAATAACCATAGTGACCCTCAATTATGGGGAATTCCCCCCCCTGATCAACAAGGAGGGTTAACCTCAACTCAATTATGGGGACTATTTCCCTGACTTACATTGGAGGATTAACCTCATTGAATTTGCATGACTTTATTATATTAATGACTCTCCCAATAGGAACATCAGGTTACAATGAAATATAAATTATTCTCCCAATAGGGACATTCGGGTATAGTATAAGTGAATACATTCCAAACTTACAAATACATCAACATCTTCTGCCAATTTCAATTGAATCTTATTTATTTCCTTTTGTAGCAAAGACGCTTCATTATAGAAAGAAGAAATATCAAGTTGTTTTTTCTTTTCCACCTTGATTTGTGTATCTAGCGAACTGTTCTTCATTTCTAGTTCTTCAACTCTTTTATCATCTGTGGCTCTCTGGTTCTCTAGCTCTAAAACCCTAATTTCAAAATCCTTCTTCTCTCTTTCAGTTATAGTAGTTGACAATACTAAGGCATCTTTGTCTGATTCCAAAATTTTATATGCTTCTCTGAGTTTCTCCAATTCTATGAGAATGTCATTGTGCTTCCTTTTTAGTATTTTCCCTTCTCCTCTTTCTTTCCTTAGGGTTTCCTTCATTTGGGAAATTTTCTCCTTATATTGATCAATATCCTCAACCAATTTTCCAACATTATCTGCATTGGAAAGAGCTGACGCTACACCTTCCATTACAAGGAGTTTAGGATCTTTATTCATCCTATACAAAACTGTCTTCTCCGTTACTATAATCTCTATAGGCTGATCTCCTACGTTCACCCTTTGTTATATTTTTAACATTTAAGCTATATGATCTTAGGATATTATCTGATAGAATAAAAAGAACAACAATCAATCATAAGAGACAATGAACACAAATATTTTCCTCAAGTAAACCATAAAGGTGAAAACCCTGCAACTTCCTCAGAGATAGAATTGACACCAAAAGTAAAACCCAAATACAAAAAGATGATCTCTAGATAGTATTAGTCTCTCTCTCTCTCTTGTCCCAGCTTCTTCTTTCTGTCTCAGTTATGCGCTACAACTAAGTGTGAGTGAATGCGTGTTAAATAGAGAGTCTCCCTCTCTATTTATACTAATTCCTGGCTTGACAATAACTCACTAGGGCCGACTTCTCTAGGAGAGTAACCCTAGGGACTCACAACTACGGGGACTTTAACCCTTGAACAATAAAGAGGATTACACTCTATGACTTTACATGACTTGTTTACATTATTGAATCTCTCGATAGGAACATCAAGGCATAACATGACTGAATTACATTACAGATACTTCCTGATATAAACATTGGGGTACAATACATAATATATACAAGTGAATACATTCCGAAGTTACAAATAATTCAACACCCTTGTCTCTAATCTCATTACAATTATCTTCTTTTTTTTATCAAATAAAATTGTATCGAGGTTGGCTACCACCTTATCATGGGATGGGATGAAAGGTATTAATTCAAATTCTGTCGAGGGAGATGGATTTTCTTTCATCGTGCTACTTGACAACACTGAAGCATCCAATGGACCATTATGGTCTTGGTCCTGCACTTGATCTCCCTATTTCAGTCTTCCTGCTCCTTTCTCTTAATCTCTTCAACTACTTTTCTTGCTTCTTCTCTTTCTCGGTCAACTGCTTCATGTTGTATTCTTTTACTCTCTTCCCTCTGCCTCTTTTATTCTTCTTCCTTTTTCCTTTTTGCTTCTTCTACTAATCGTTGTTCTTCTTCCTGTAAAAATCTTCGGGATTCCTCCTCCCTTTTCCTTGCAGCTTCTTGTCCTTGCTTTTGTTGTTCAACATCACCACTACTGCTTCGTTTTCCTCCCACAATTGTTATTTTATTGTTGAATATTCTGCTTAAGGAGACCATATTGCATGCATTGCGGTATCTCTCTTCATATTTATCCCAGTAATTTGTGTATTCAAAGTTCACTCCCATAGACACACAATACTTCAAAATATTTTCCTCTGAATCATTTTCATGAAATTTTTTTTCTCCAAACTGAAAGTTTTCTAATTCTTTCACAAAATATGGAGAAATCTTCAACTTATTAAACTTGTAACTACCTACATAAAAAGGTAGTGGTGGATATACAACTTTTTCATATCAAATAAGAAGTCACCGATCCCATCTATGTAGAGTTGTCTCACCACTTATTTATGAATAACATAATCATTGGAATAATTTGGTAGTAAAGAGGGAGCTATAGATCCTCCAAACATTCTTAAGTACAAAAATTCTTTCGAGAGGTAATAATTCCCATTCTCTGTCACCACCTCCAATTCCTTATTAGACATGCATTTGCAGTCTATGAGGAAGATTATCTTGTAAAGTGGAATTAAGAAATTTTCACAGTTGCTCTTGTAGAAACTATAGTATTTGTGTGCCCAAAAGATCTGATTTGCTGAATATACAAGGTTCTTGGCCTTATCCCATTTGCAATTTAGTATTTGGATTTGGTGGGTGCACAAAATGCAATCAATAAGGAAAGAGCTCATATAAAACTATGACTTCCTCTGTGTCAAGTCCCCAAGTGTTGCACTTATGCATGAGTATAGACTGTTTTCTACTATATCAGCCCTGTTAAATATGGTACCCTTTGTAGCTACAAAATAAATCAATGGTACCCAACTTATCTTATAAATTTTTCCATTCGCCCGACAAAAAATCCAGTTTAACATCAAATCTAGCAACCAGTATGGGGTACGTAAGTTGTTTGTTTCATATTCTCCTTAAGGCTTCATGGGGAATTGCTTCCCATGAACAATCATTCTCCTTACATAGTCGAAAACATCTAAGCCTGGCTCCTTTATCCACTTTTCTATCATATAGATATGAGGTGTAGGTAGCTTACATTCTTGAGCTACATATTTCGGGTTGTAGGACGCAAAACCTTGTCCATTAATGTTTAGCAGAATCATCTTCATTACATTTTCCCCTAGAAGAATCCAACCGTTTACTTCGACACATGGGAAGAGCTTGGGTTGTGCAGACACCTTCATGATATCAAACTTCATTATATTTTCATATATCGGTATGTCTTCTAAACCTGAATCTGGAACAGCCTGGTCCTTGATCATCTGATAGATTTGACCCCATCTGAATTTGGGATCTACTCCAGTGAAAGCTTTAGTATCTTTATAGATAATCTCCATCTTTGTTATGATTTCCACTTTTGGATCATCCCCTGTAGGTTGGAATTTCTTCTTTCCCTTTTTAGGCATGGTACTATATAAAATTTGAGGCTGTCAAAACACCAAACAATGTCTTAGATCTATTTTATGCATGAATGATAAATAACTATTGAACAAAACCACTGTATGTGATATTGAAACCAATAGAAACAGCATGAGGTCAAACTTAGTCACAACTTTACCCACTCATCCTGAAACACTCAATCAGCTCCAAAACACTAGAGAAAAAACTTATGGCTACCCACTTTAGAACCCAAGTCAAAACAAGGCTAGAGCAGAAAGGAGCTGAGTAGCGAGCCTCTAGCTTCCATAAAAAATTTCCCTACCCAACTCGCATCTGGGAAATAAGAATCCTTTCTATTCAAACCAAAGGGATATCTCTTCGTGTCTCAAAAATTCAAGTACAATGAGTCTAAAATGAGCTATGGGCCAGGAATATTCCCCGACCTACGTCATCCAAAGGTGAGATCATTTCTTCTCATACCTTGATGAAATGAACAGGGATTGGTGCAAACGATGAAATGCTTGTCTGGCCATGAACCTGCTACTAAAACAAACTGACATAATATCACCCATGGAGAGAGAAGAGTGGATGAGTGGTGTAGGGAAGGTAAGGGACCCTCTTCATCCCTACTAGTAAGAAGCAACCATGGCTTGATGCGTAGAAGAGAAATGGGGAAACTTCAAAGGTATTCTTAACCTAATCTCAATAGAAAAAAACCCTATGGGATCAAGATATATAATGACTAAGGACAGGAAAAACTAATCATGTAAGAACAACCTGAGCTTTCCTATACAACTCATAAAAAATAAAAAAAGAGGATTCCACTCCTACCTAGCAAAATCAGACTCAACTGCTATTGGGTGTGAATCTTGCAGCTGGAAAAAATCTACATGGTGACTGACAGCTCAAATGATGGTAAAACGAGTGCTTCAACAGAAAATAGAAATAATCGTGACACCCCCCTCGATGACATAAATGGAGAAAAACATAGGACAGTAATTAATGTCCCACGAGTGAAACACCGTTGGCGCAAAAGTTACAAAACCTCATCGAAAATCCACCACATCAACACCCAGCTATGAGCGCAGTCGATAGTATCGGGTGGAAATATGGGATGGATCTGTCGTTCATCGGATGGACATAGACCTTCCTTTCTGGGAAGATATTATGATCCCACAACGACAAGGAATTAAACTACATCGGAGGCTTAAGACCTGCTTACTGAAGAAAAGACATTGGCAAGAGAATAAAACTTTACCAGCCACAAAAGACTATATCAACCCGCAATAGTATGGGTTGAACCTTCGGGAAAGACATTGGTTGAAAAAAAAATGCACATCCGACAACATCGGCTTGATGAAACAAGTATTATTGATGTGATTGGAAACAACTCTCGAAGTGTCCTATCGAAAAACTTATGGGAAGTTTCCAACACGATGAGAAGATAAGGAAATTCAACTTCTTTCGATGATGTCAGAAATTTTGTACAAGACAATCAATGCACCAGAGAGGCTGTCAACAAGCCATTAGAATGAAACTCAGAAGTTTTCTTTGATAACATCGGATCTAGAGAATGAGTCTAACCGATGAATAAGAAAACTTGTGCTAGTTTTTTGGGATAGATAAAAGGATGCAAAGGATCGATAGGCTTAAAAGGTAGCTCCTCTACTACATCGTCTTAACTTGATGAGTTCATCCGATACGACAGTGAACAAACTAAGTCTCATCTTAATATTTTTTCTGATTTGTGAATAAAACTAAGTTGGGAAAGTGTTTAAAGAGAAACGGTAGTCTAGGAATTATTATAAACTAGAAATAAAAAGGGGGGCCGTAAAACATGAATTTTGTTTTTTGGGGTAGTGGTTGCAGCAGCAACATGTACATTTATGTCCACCTAGAGCCTCTCACCCACCTAGTTTTGAACACCCATGCATGCCAAAGTGTTATTATTTCTCCATTCTACCTCATCCACATCCACACAGCAATTCGTGGCTATTTGGGCTGATTTGGAGTGTTTTTGGCCCACCTACGGGGGATTGAGGCCAATTTGGCCAATTTCACTTGTACAGTCACTTTGGGCTTCCTAAGACTCACAAAATACTTCTGATGTAATATAAAACTATTATTAACATGTTTTGATGTTAGAAAATAAAATAATAACCTGTTTCTGTTCACATTGCATGTTAGAAAATAAAATAATAACATGTTCCCAAATTGCTTCTCTTTTAATGGTTTTTTACTGGCTTTGCATCAAATTCGATTTGTGAGTTTCTCTAAGGATCCTAGATCTTGGTGTAGATAAAAATTATCACAATAAAATTTGGGAATAGTGTCCATTATCTGCAATTTTAAGTGATTAGACTTTGCGAAATTATGCCCTATGCTTGCGTGGATATACTCTACTTTGTGTAAATATTAGATCTATATAATGCATTGATATAAATCTTATACTAATTGGCATAATTCTTAGGTTTGTAGGATTACATTGAACTAAAGCTTAGATATGTAGCATGCATTTATTTCTAGCAATCTAGACTTTGACCATTGCATCTTCAAAGTCTGAAATGATTTCCTAGGAAGTATGCGATTTTCCCCAGATCTAAATGATCTGCAAATATTTCTCTTGCCAAAGTCTACATTCTATTCCCTAGGCGGTATGCGATTTTCCCCAGATATAAATGATCTCCAAATATCACTGTATATACATAGCCATATTTTTTATTTTCGTTATTTACTGCTACGAGGAAGATCCCATGTTTTGCATTATCACTAGGATCTGAGTCTTTATAGATCCAGGTCTATGTTTGAGTGTATATTTGCAAATACAACATCTGCGGTTCTTGTTCTTTTCATGTAATTTTTGAATCTGAATTGATGCTTGCAAGATTAATGCATGTATGATCTAAAGCTTATGCATTTTTAATTTCTCAATAATATACTAAATCTGTAGATCGATTTTATCAATTATGTATCAAGTATCTGCATGTTCGATTTCTCAATAATCTACTAGATCTGTAGATCGATTTTATCAATTATGTATCCAGTATCTGCATTTTCGAGTTCTCATTGCTCAATAATATACTATATTTGTAGATCGTTTTTATCAAACTATGTATCAAGTTCCACACTCTTAGTAATCTACTAGATCTATAGATCGATGTTGTTAAAATATGTCTCAAGTTTCTTCTTTTTCGATTGCCTAAAGAGCTTCTTGATTTATAGTGTGTAGGGTATTTTAGAAATCCCTTTTCGATATAAGATATCTGTAGGTATTTTCTTCTCATTCTACACATGGATGCAGTAAACAATTATGAACTTACCCCACATAATTTTTTCCCCATTATATGCAATGGGTGTGTGTGATTTTTCTTTGACCACTGGTGAGCTCCCCTCATGGTGTTGGATCATTGTTTTCACAAATAAATTAGCTCCCCTCATGTCGTTGGATCATTTTTTTCACCAATGAATTGTGCGATATGATGTGGTAGCAGTTGGTGGAAGCTACGTTGAGTTGAAACGTGGGAAAAGGTTCACTTATCTCTCTCTCTCTCTCTCTCTCTATATATATATATATTCCCAAATATCAACATAATGAAGACTCTCTTTTCCTGCGTATGGGGAATTGTTTTCCAGTACCATCATTTTGATATTTATAAAATCTGATATATATAAGATCTCATTACTACTTAGGCTTTGCAAATTCCTATGTGGGGCATACTAGGAAGTGTTCTCGAATGAGTAAATTTGTCATATCGAAACTCCACCTTTCGTCTTCCCTTTGTTGAGTTTGATTTATGTTTTAATAAATATTAGTAGTTGTATTTATTGATTATAGAGCTGAAACACAATCCTTATTTGATTGCATTTTTATATCTCGATTCTAATATGGGTGGCGTGTGCATACTTGTCATTTGCACAATCCTTTCATTTGAATCCATTTTTATATCTCGATTCGAACATCGGTGATGTGTGTATGCCTATCATTTGCACTATATTTTCATTTGATTGCACTTTTATATCCCGATTCCAAGATGGGTGATCTATGTATACCTATCGTTTGCACAATCCTTTCATTTGGTTGCATTTAAGATGTATATTTTAAGATATGTGTTTGTTGGAAAGTATGTGGCTGCAAAATGATAAATCAGTGCTTGCATTTGAGTTTGGATAAAACTGTATGTTCAAATTATTTCCTGCGTTGGATTTATGAATATGGACATCTGCATTAGTAGGTAGAAAAATTCTCTGTCAGCGTTGGGACCTTAAACTGATTTAAACCATTTAAACCGATTTGTATTATGTGGATCGATGCAACCTCCAAGACAAGGAATGTGTGATTGGGTGTATGCTTCATTTCGTCTTATAAATGCAATGATTTGCATGTAAAAGCTTTAGCATTGATGTATCTTGTAAGGAAATGGCATGATAAATGAATATAAGTATTAAATTGTGTAAAGGTATTTCACTATGGGGAAGGAGTGATTTACAATAAGAAAGACACTACATAATACATATATGGATATAGTTTATAAAATGGATTGGTACTACTAAAAAAGTTAACCTCTTCCATCTCCTATAACAAACACTAATTAATATGTGCTTGTAAAGGGCATGTCTCCATGTTTAGGTATCCAGTATTTTTAGATAATTGATAGTAACTTGTCCATTCTTAATAAGAATAATGTTTTTTTCTAATTTCGAATGGAACTTATATGCGAATGCTAAATTATGATATGAGTCCTAGATGAGGGGAATTCCCTATTGAGGAAACATTGAAAAAGGTTCTATTGTCTTCCATCCTAGAGGATTCGTTGCCCAACTCGGGGGTGGATTTAGACAAAAAAAACATACGTCAAATGAAGCCTATGGTTGGGAGGGAAATCATAGACACGCTTTCAGTTTCCCAAGCTAAAGAAAAAAATTACATAAGTATATGTAATGGTTAGTTTTGTTATGGACTTAATTTATCTTGTTTTAAAGTTCATTATTAAAATATGTTCTTAGATTTATAGGTTGATATATAGTACTAATATGCATGTTGAGTTACATGACTTGAAAGGGTGGCTGCAGGAGCTATGTCACAATGGTGGAAAGGAATCATGATAACTATCGAAAGGTAGTATAGAGTATATCAGTTGTTTATTTGTATACTTCTTAATTAGCATTCTTTTATCATCTAAATTATGTCTAAACTTGTTGTTTGCTCCCTTCATGAGACTCATGTATCATTGTGCAACCAAGAGAACCAGTACAAGTATGTACCTTGTTCTGGAGGGTGTTAACTATGATAAATAAAACATGGTTAATGTGTAATCATTATCTCATTTCATAGGATAGTCTCATGACTAATGTAATGGTTGTACCTATTATGATAAGATTTGCTTATGCAGACTTCTATTAGAGTGGTTGTAGTTTGAAGATTTTAATTGCAAAGAAAATTCTTATAGTTAGGTAAATAATAAGTTTAAATTATTTTTTGTGCTTTACAAATTCTTTGGATGTGATTAAAAAGAAAAAAATATATACTGCCATTTTGAAAATCTATTGAACGGTGAGTTGGTGTATGTTACAATATGGTATGAGAGCACGATTACAAACACTTGGGTTTAGTTGAACAAGAAAAGGGACGTCATCTATAAGACGCATTGCATTTCCAAGGATTCATAAGAGGTAACTGACAAGTCGTCTTCGAGTCACAAGTAAGTATGTTCCATTTTTCAAGGCATTAAAATGTCATAGAATTATCTACATATGAGCATTGTATATGTTTCATAATATGTCAGAAATATATTTTACGGGTAAATATTAGTCAATGTGTAACGTCCCCGACCCTCCCACCGGTGAAGAGGACACTATGATACATCAAATCATCCAGGGATCTAGCCCCATGAGTATGAACATACATACATATACTGCTGAAGCATGATACTTAAAACATAAAATAGATTACGAATCATAATCATTCATATACACAATGGAAGAAAACATATCAATCAACATTCATGCATGTACAAATCAACATTTAACATGTATAACATCGTTCATCAATGGTAATTATAATTGCAGATACAAGTTAGGAAAGAACACTTATCTTATGAAGAATTTGTTCTGTAATCAGCTATGTCGCTACAACGTTCCACCCAACCATAGGCCCGCATGCTCTTTAATCTCTCATCAACGCTCCCACCCCCGAGCCGGGCATGACTCCCCAAGGAATAAGGAACTAACAGGCTTAGACATAGCCAAGGATAACAACCCACAAGATTACATAGTTCAGCCAAGCCAACATAGTTGGGTTTATCAGAAAAACCATGAATCAGCTAAGTCAACAAAGTTGGGTTTATCAGGCTATCCAAGAGCTGGGAAAGGCTAATGCTAAGCTGGTGAGCTCATTCAAGAGCTACAGACACCTACACCAGAATTGGCCTGGCTTCTAGGACACCCACACACACCCAACACAAGGAGTCATCCATTTCTCTGCAATGCAGTCCCTCAGACTAGTGCTATTCGGGGTTTGTGGAGAAGAAAGCCAGCTCAATAGTTCTGTCCATGTGGTTCTCAATCCACTAGGTTTATCAAGCACCTCAGGCCTTCATTCACCACTCCAACGCAATCCAAGGACAAAACCACTGCATCCAAGCATCCAAACAACTATTCAAGTGTTTACAGGGGAAAACATAGTCAATCCATCGCGTAGGAGTTCTCAGCAATCATTTGAGCGATATCACCAAAAAAAAGGGGAAAACATAGTCAAAAAAATTGTGGCAAATGACAGCCCATGATCAACTATGAACCCACAGCAATTTATCAATGCAATTGCCGGAGCAATTGCACAGGACGAATATGGGAAAAAGACGCAGCCCAACAGTCACAGTTCAGCGTTGAACTGTAGTAATCTATAGCACTTTCCACATGGTACAGGAAAAGACACAGTTGGCAATGCATGTAGGAAGCTGCCAAAACAGCGATTGGTGAGGAAAATCACAATAAACTCCAGCCCCTGATCCCTTATCAAGGATGAAAAAAAATGCACAGGCTGATAATGCGTGGGGAGGAAAAGGAATCCGTTCTCTGCATGGGTATAGGATGAACACACACCAGCAGACCAGTAATCGTGTGAGATTCTAGAAGCAAACCCCCAACAATGGAATGTGCATTCCTTTAAATCAGTCCGCGTGAGGAAGAACTGAACCCCTGCGCATGAGAAGGTGAATAGAGCATAATGTCTCTGCATGAGGATGAACTCTACGGCCCAGAGATTGGCGTGGGTGTAATAGTGGTCTTGCTGTCATTG
>LPNX010016427.1:315849-368291 GCA_001517045.1 Pseudotsuga menziesii | reverse complement strand
TATATATATATTCGCTGCATGTCCCGATATACCATCGATGACCATTCCAATCCAAAACATATCATAACCAAATCATGGTGGGGCCATGGCCTTTAGCTCTGCACCAAGATCATTTACAATATATGTATCATATATACTAAATGAAACCAGGGTCACAACTAGGGTGTTACATTCCCCTCCCCCTTCAATAGCACTGTCCTTAGTGCTTTACAAAATTTAAACAAAATTCTACACTGGTACCACCTCAGTGTCCCGTAGAATTGAAAAAAAATGGGTGTGCCAATCGCATGGCATCCTCCAGCTCCTACATAGCCTCTTCAGGTCCACAATGCTCCCATTGCACCTTTACCTTCCCTATAGCCTGGTTCCAGAGCATTGTCACCTTCTTGTTGAGGATGTGCATTGGCTTGATTTGGAACTCTCCCTCGGGTTCCACCTGAATCACATCCCAATTTATCACATGGTTAGGATCATGTACATATTTCTTAAGCAAAGAAACATGAAAAACATTATGATCTCTAGTACTAGCAAGCAATGCAATTCTATATGCAACAAGACCTATCCTTTCAAGCACTTCAAACGGCCCACAATATCTAGGTGATAGCTTGGCACAATTTCCAAGCTTCAAGGAACTTTTCTTTTCCCTCACTCTGAGGTACACACGATCCCCAACACTGAACTCTATGTCCATCCTATGCTTATCTGCATAGCTTTTCTTTCTGTCCTATGCTTCTTTCAGATTCTATCTGATCTTTACAACCTCTTGCTCCATTTCCGTGAGCAATTCTGGTCCAAGCACAATATTGTTCACTAGGTTATCCCAAGTCACTAGTGTCCTGCACCTTCTTCCATACAAATCTTCATATGGACTCATCCCTAAGGATGCCTGCTATCCATTGTTGAAAGCAAACTCTACCAAGTGCAAGTAATCTTCCCACTTGGTTGGTTTGTCCATCACACACATGCGAAGCATATCTTCAAGCACCTGATTCACTCTTTCTGTCTACCCATCTATCTGAGGATGGTATGCAGTACTGAAGTTTAACTTTGTACCCAAATATGCAAACAAACCCTTCCAAAAATTGGAAGTGAACTTGACATCTCTATCAGAAATTATTGCCTTCAGCAATCCATGCAATTTGAAAATCTCCTTTATGAAAATCTTTGCAATGTCATCAGTCTTATGCGTAGACTTAACCAATATAAAATGTGCTACCTTTGTCAACTTGTCTACTACAACCATGATGGAATCCTGTTGTCTCCAAGTCATTGGCAATCCTGTAATAAATTCCATGGAAATAACTTCCCATTTCCATTCCAGAATTGGAAAAGGTTGCAACAAACCTGCTAGATGTTGATGCTCAACATTTACCTGTTGACATTTCATGCACCTTGAAATGTATTGAGCCATGTCCTTTTTCATACCTGGACAAAATTACTACTTTCTAGCTGTAGCAATTGTCTTCTCATATCCTGTGTGACTAGAATACAGAACTTGATGGATTTCATCCATAACAATTCTCCTTAAATCTGCTACATTCGGAATATAAATTCTTCCTTTAAAAGTGAGAAGTCCATCTTCTTCCAATGTATATCCCATGTACCTCTTCTCAATAATTTGCTGCTGCAATTTGTCTTTTACCTACTCATACAATTCATCTCCGGCAACATGATTAACAATCTGTTGCCTCAACTCTGATTGGAAAATACTAAGAGATGCCACATGCATTTCTTGTACCTTCCGACTAAGTGCATTAGCTACCTTGTTCTCTTTTCCTTTTATGTGCTTGATTTCAAAATCAAAATCAGATAGAAGTTCTAGCCATCTCGCTTTCCTAGCATTCATAGTAGGCTGATCAAACAAATACTTCAGTCCATAGTGATCTGTTCTGAGCTCAAATATTCTACCCATCAAGTAATGTCTCCACATCTTGAGAGCATGTACTATGGCTGCAAGCTCTATATCATGAGTGGCATAGTTCTTCTCATGCTCCTTCATCTTTCTTGACTCATAATATATCACATGGTTATCCTGCATAAGGACTCCTCCAAGCCCTTCTCTGCATGCATCGGTACATACCACAAAATATTTTTTTGGATCTGCAACCTTCAATACTGGTGCACTGGTGAGAATATTCTTCAACCGTTGGAAGCTTTCTTCACACCTCGAAGTCCATTTGAACTTTACTCCTTTCTTTTGCAAAGAAGTGATGGCATGTGCAACCTTAGAAAATCCTTCAATGAATCTCCTGTAGTATCCTGCAAGTCCCATACAAGATCTTACATCCATCACATTTCTTGGAGTAGGCCAATTCATATTGGCTTCAATATTTTTAGGGTCCACAGATATACCCTCTTCTGAGATAATGTGACCCAAATACTGAATTCTATCCCTATAGAAGTCACACTTCCTCAGCTTTTCATATAGCTGATGTTCCCTGAGCACTTGTAATGTCAATCTCAAATGCTCTTCATGCTCTTCCTCATTCTTTGAATAAACAAGAATGTCATCAAGGAAGACAAGAACAAACTTGTCCAAATACTTACTGAAGACATTGTTCACAAGGCACACAAATGTAGCTGGTGCATTTGTGAGACCCAATGCTACCACTACAAACTCATAATGTCCATACCTTGTCCTAAGGTTGTCTTGTGAATGTCTTCATCCTTTATTCTCACCTGATGGTATCCAGACCTCAAGTCAATCTTGGAAAATACCTTTGCTCCTCTCATTTGATCAAAGAGGTCACCAATCCTAGGCAAAGGATATTTATTCTTCACGGTAAATTTGTTCAGCTGCCTATAATCAGTACATAGCCTGAGTGTATCATCTTTCTTTTTCACAAACAGAACTGGTGCTCTCCAAGGAGACACAATCAGTCGAATATACTTATTTTCTAACAACTCTTGCAGTTGCATCTTCAACTCTAGCATGTCTAGTGTGCTCATCCTGTAGGGTGTCTTGGACACTGGTGCTGCTCTTAGCACAAGCTCAATGGTGAAATCAATGTCCCTATTGGGAGGAAGCCCTAGAATCTCATCAAGAAACACATCCTTGAATTCCTATAACACCTAATAGTCTTCTAATCTAGGAGTCTCCTCTTCTGTTGGTTCCAGAATATGAGCTACATATAGATGGAAACCTTTCCTACAGAAATTTTTCAACTACATTGTTGAAACATGTCTTACTGAAATTACTTTTGGGATACCTTTCACAACTACTGGTTTTCCTTCTTCATCCATGCATTCAAAAGTCTTGTTATAACAGTCATGCTTCACTCTGTGAGCTTCTAACCAATCCATTCCACTGAGAACATCATAGGAACCAAGCAGTAGAACATTCAGATCTACACAAGTGATCAATCCATCCCTAACAAATGGACATTCTACCAATTCATTGACCTTTCTCTTAGTCCCAGTGGCTAGCTGAACTAACCAAGGTTTCCTATGCTTTACCTTCTTCAAAGCACAAATCTCCACTACTCTAGGAGTAATGTAACTATGAGTAGAACCAGGGTCAATCAAAATAGAAATAGATTGTTCAACAATCTTACCTGCAATTTCAACCATAGTTGACTCATGATCTTCCTGGTAGTCCTCCAATGCTACATAAATTCCAGAGATTGCTCTAGCTACTTGACCCACGGTTTCTGCTTCCTGCATGTTGTAAGTTGGCCTTGCACTTTAATTCTCATGTGGACAATATCTACGCAAGTGAGGTCCTTCACATTTCCAACATTTGAGTAGACCTTTATTCTTATGTGGTTCTTTAGGATTTCAACCTGTCACTCCAACTGGATTACTCCAGCTTGGGATGGTTGCTTCTGCTGATTCCTGAATCTATAAGGTTTGAAACCTTTCCTTCTTTAGTCAAACTTCTCATTCTTCTTGTCTTTTCATGCCTTATGGTAATCAGGTTTACCCTTTCTTTGATCATAGCAATATTTAGCCTTTCTTATTACTTCTTCGAGAGTTCTCGGCTCATAGAACTCAATTCTATCTTTGTGAGCTTGAGGCAATCCACTTAGAAACCGCTAGATCTTCACTTTTTCATCTTTGATGTATTGGACATACCTTAACAATTCCAAAAACTTATTTGCATCTTCATCGATGGTCTGCTGTCCCAATCTTAACTCATGGACTTCCTTGATCTTGTCATCATAATACCTGTCAGTGAGGTATTTCTAGCAGAAACACTTCTTGAACTGTTTCCACTTCAGTTTCCTTTCACTGATCTTCCTTACTTGCTTGAAGTGCTCCCACCAAATGGATGCTCATCCATTTATATTGAATATGGCAACTCTTTCCTTCATGTTTCCTGAATAATCCTGCCCTTGAAAGTACTTTTTTATCCCAAGAATCCAAGCCTCAGCTTCTTGTCCCGTCTTTACCTCACCATCAAATGCAGGAGGTATAGCTTTCCTAAATTCATCTCAAGAGTGATCCCTATGGTGCCTTTTCCTTTTCCTTTTATGAGAATATGAACTTGTATCTCCACTGGATTCTTCAGAGTTAGATGATCCACTAGAAGTCTTTCTTCTTCTCCTAGTGTTGCTCTTGCTACCTTCTGGCCTGGATGTACCTCATCCAGAATCTATCTTTTTCTGCAAGTCTATCAAGCTTTCCAATATGGCAGCATTCAATTGATGCTGCTCTTTCTAGTATTTAACCAAGCTTCTCATGGTGGCTGCAACCTCGGAAGGTGTCCCATGGAATCTCCTTCGATTATATTCTATGTCGTCATTTCTATTACGGACATTTTATCCCATGGAATCTTTTGTTTGCTTGTAAGAATCTCGAACATCATACCCATCATGGGTTCTCATGACTGAACCACCTCTTGCTTTACTACACTTCTCTTGGAAGTTATCTATAGTTTTGCAAATGTGTTAGTAGCAAACTGTTAGATGCATAACATTAATATAAGCCAAACTATTTACCTTTTTCTTCGGGAAATTTGCGAAACAACAATTATGCTAAAACACAGAATTTTCTCTAATTCTTTTCATCCTTGTGACCATGGACAGTCTGTTGAATCTAATGAAATCAATTGAAAGACAATCGAAAACTACCTAAAAAAATATCACCGAGAAATTCCTTCGAAAAACCTAAATCTTCTTAGGTCCAATCGGACCTCCTCCCAACTAATTCTACGACATTGCGGGGGTCAAGACAACTAACTCATTGGCGGTCTGTTGCTTTCTCTCCTTCCAATGTTTTGGTAGTGAGGCAACTAAACTCCCAATCTGTATCAATAAGAAAATCAATTGTGCATCGATTGCATAGTTTCTTGAGCATCTGCAACGGTGGAAAGTGTTCTCACTTTGGTTTCTGCGGGTAACCTACCGAGCTTCCGATTTTTGCTGCTTTTGACTCTTCAAGGTTTCCCTCCGATCAGTCTATTATCCTACATATTTGTCAGCGACGTGTTGGTATATTATCATCTGCAGTACTGGGTCCGCAATCACTTATCGTTCCAAAGACCAACCCTGTTGCATCGACAGTTGGGTGTCTGACGCATCAGGCGGTAAGTCTCTTTAGCTTCCATAACAGCGGTCCACATTCAAACTATCTCTCCCATAGCTCATGACTATCGGCAGTCAGAACAATGTCCATCGGTGGAATAGTCGACTATTCGACTGCAACTGTGGATGTTCAATCGTCGAACTTTTCCCGTGCTCATCGGCGACCGCATCATCTGATCATCAATGACGTGATCATCTAACCATTGTCGATAGCCGATGATTCTTTTCCTTAGAAAAAATTTGAAAATTTTTCTCTTCTCTCTTCCTCTTCCTTCCGTCGATTCCATCAGCTCCATCTCCCTTATCCTTTATCAAGCAACTGCTTATCGTCGGTACCGTTCACTAAACACTGAGGCATCGACAACTGGAAGGGCTAATGCATTGGTGGATAAGTTCATTCAGCAGCCGTAACTATGGCTTATAAACTTCCATATTCCTCCGATAAACGACCCAATCTGCTAAGAATCGGTGAACTGCAGCGTAACCCGATCGGTATTGGTAGTCGGAACTCTTCTCGTCAAAATACTAGTGCTCTAGGCTTCCACAATGGTAGGCACACAAACCACTATCTTCTTCTGATGACCGATGTTTTCGTCACTTAGAAAAAATTTTGAACTTTCTTTTATTGCGTTGGCGGTTGGAGGCTCTGTCTATCAGAAGGATAGTCCTCTAGCTATCCGCAATGACGGATCTACAATCCCTTGATCTCTTTTGTTGTTCATCGATAACGTCATCAACTAACATGCTTCAATGGATGATGAAGTCAACACTTAGAAGAATTTTTTGAAATTCTGCGCCATTGGCGGTCGGATCAACTATCCGTCGGGTGAACTTCCCACTAAGTGATCTGATGGGCCGATAGTTCTGGCACTTAGAAAATTTTGAAGTTGAGGTTTTTTCTTGTCAAAATTTTCTGATTGCTACTAGGCAGAAGGAAAACTGCTTATGCTCTCTAATCTATGATGGCCCATTCAAGCCCATGCTGCAACCAGAGCTCTGATACCACACTGTAATGTCCCCGACCCTCCGACCGGTGAAGAGGATGCTATGATACATCAAATCATCTGGGGATCTAGCCCCATGAACATGAACATACATACATATACTGCTGAAGCATGATACTTAAAACATAAAATAGATTATGAATCATAATAATTTATATACACAATGGAAGCAAACATATCAATCAACATTCATGCATGTACAAATCAGCATTTAACATGTATAACATCGTTCATCAATGGTAATTATAATTGCAGATACAATTTAGGCAAGAATACTTATCTTATGAAGAATTTGTTCTGCAACCAGCTATGTTGCTGCAACGTTCCACCCAACCATAGGGCCACGTGCTCTTTAATCTCTCAGAAATGCTTCCACCCACGAGCCAGGTATGATTCCCCAAGGAATAAGGAACTAATAGGCTTACACATAGCCAAGGATAACAACCCACAAGGGTACACTATTCAGCCAAGCCAACACAGTTGGGTTTATCAGGCAAACCATAGATTAGCCAAGCCAACAAAGTTGGGTTTATCAGGCTATCCAGAAGCTGGGAAAGGCTAATGCTAAGCTGGTGAGCTCATTGAAGAGCTAAGACACCTACACTAGAACCATCTTGGCTTCTAGGACATCCACACACACCCAACACAAGGAGTCTACCCTTTCTCTACAACACAATCCCTCAGACCTTGATCTCCCTTCCAGTGCTATTTAGGGGTTGTGGAGAAGAAATCCAACTCAATAGTTCTATCCATGTGGTTCTCAATCCACTAGGTTTATCAAGCACCTCAGGCCTTCATTCACCACTCCAATGCAGTCTGAGGACAAAACCACTATATGTAAGCAACCAAACACCTATTCAAGCGTTTATAGGGGAAAACACAGTCAATCCATTGCATAGGATTTCTCAGCAATCCTTTGAGTGATATCACCACAAAAAAGGAAAAAACACAGTCAAACAAATCATGGCAAATGATAGCCTATGATCAACTATGAACCCACAACAGTTTCTCAATGCAATCACTGTAGCAATTGCACGGGAAGCATATGGGAAAGAGATGCATCCCAACAGTCACAGTTCATCATTGAACCACATCAATCTATAACAATTTCCACATGGTATAGGAAAAGACACGGCCAGCAATGCATGGAGGAAGCTGCCAAAACAACAATTGGTGAGGAAAATCACAATAAACTCTAGCACCCAGTCCCCTGTCAAGGATGAAAAACAATGCACAGGCCGATAATGCCTAGGGAGGAAAAGGAATCCGTTCTCTACATGGGTACAGGATGAACACATACCAGCAGACCAGTAATTGCGTGAGAGTCCAGAAGAGAACCCCCAACAATGGAATGTGCATTCATTTAACTCAGTTCGTGTGAGGAGGAAATGAACCCCTATGCGTGAGAAGGTGAACAGAGCATAATGTCTCTATGTGAAGATGAATTCCACGGCCTAGAGAGTGGCGTGGGCATAGTAGTGGTCTTTCTGTCAGCGAATAGATTCCCCGCTAACAACAGAACAATGAAGGTGGTGGTTGGATGAGACAATGGAGGGTGAGTGAAGAGAGTGGTGACACATGGATTTTCCCCCCCATGGCTTAGGATTTAGCTTTCTCCCTTCTTACCCTTAGGAATCATGGCCCTTCTCAATTTAGTTGCTGCGAACATAACTGGCTGGTTTATTTAATTAAATACATGTTTACATGTTTCTGCATTTAATATATATATATATATATATATATATATATATATATATATTCCACATGTCCCGATATACCATCGGTGACCATTCCAATCCAAAACATATAATAACCAAATCACGGTGGGGCCTTCGCCTTTAGCTCCGCACGAAGATCATTTACAATATATGTGTCATATATACTAAATGCAAGTGGGGTCAAAACTGGGGTGTTACACAATGAAAATCTCCTTATACTCTAAAATTAGCACAATAAAGTAATCATTAAAATGATTGAGAAGGATAGACTATTGGGTTAAGGATTTATGAATTAGGATCTTGTAAAGACATTCCAGTTGCGAATGTTTAAAAGTAAAATTCATATGCTAAATCTGTTGACTTGGTAGTTCAAATTAAAATGCTTTTTACCTTTCAAATTTCAATAATCATTTTATTTTAGTGAGTATGGTTGATACATTTTGTTGACTTTATATAACTAATTGAAATTTTGATTGACCCAATCGTCAAGATTTCCAAAGATGAGATTCTGATGGATAAGCTAAGTAATTGCTTGGATCTGTTAAAGGAGGAGTCAACGTGAAAACAAATCTAACTGATGTATTTAATGGATTGCATGAGATATTAAGTGTAATACAAATATGTATTATTACAATAAATTGTACCTTGGAATATGAACGCCATATAAAAAGGAGATATGTGGTTATTAGGGATGATTTTAAGAACCACCCCTAGATTTATATGTATAAAAAATGGGTGAATCTCTCCGATATATAGGAAAATTTGAAGATGATTTTATTAATAATATAATATAATATATATATATATATATATATATATATATATAAACAAAATTGGTGAATCTTTCATTTTATTATATAATGTTGTAAAATCTTGCGAATCTTTCACTAAGTTATAGGATATTGTAAAATCTTGGCAAGTATTTAACTTTATTATAAAAAAATTGTAAAAACTGGCGAATCTTTCGTTGATTTATACAATATTGTTAAAATAGAGGAACAACAACGTTAGTCAAATAACATGAATAACATCATCAACAACAGAACATGTAGACTCACAATTCACAATTGGAAGATGTGAGTGAAACACAACTGCATTGACTAGATTCAGGGCAAGTTGGGACTCCATTTGTTATCTCGTCCCTTAATGGTCCAATGGACATGTGGGGACCTGAATCTTTGAAAACTGATAAATTGATAGAACCATACACTATGCTCGATCTTGGCCTCCACTAGCCAATTATGGTCATGGAGGATAATACAATTATGCATTGTAATTATGCCAATTGATTATTGCATTAGATTATTGCATTAGATGAATGTTGGTCTCATGCCAATAGGTATCCTATGATTAGTGCATAGACCATTTTTCTCTTCGCTTAGCTCTGTAGAGCTCATTTATTTTTTTGAATAATGATAAGTATTTACAAAGAAAATATAGAATCAACGAAGAATAGAAAAACTGAAGACAATTAATTCATGCAACTAAAAGTTAATAAAAGAATATTTTCTCAAACCCTAAAACCAACCTTGATTCAAGCTACAACAAAGGGTTAAATCAAGCATCGAATGAGAACTAGAAGCACTCAAAAGAATAACACAATATTGAACCAAAATACACACAAACTTCAAAAATCGATAAAATGATTCAAACAAAAGAAATAAACAAAACATAAAAATTTGTCAAGATATTCATGTTAAACACCAACATGGTTTCATGTACTTGAATGATCCCATTCTTTCTTAGAGAAAGTGTTGTCAAATCACTGTATTTATCATTTAATGTTAGGAAACTATCTATGTGAAAAGATAGCTCCTAGGCCTAGTTTTCTCAAATTCCAGTGTCATTTCCCATCACATACAAGAAAGAGACAATGTAAGAGATAAATATCAAACCGTCAATCTTAAAATAAGCTGCATGAAAATAATGTAGCTCAAATCATCAATGTTACAACAAAAAATTACAATGTAGAATCTAATTTTACCTAAAACACAACCTCAAATTCATACACAGTCACCACCACTGACCAGCAATGGTACATGGAACACCTAGACCAAAATAAGACTCAAGAAGTTTAATAGTATTAGGCTTCAGAGCATGGTTCTCTTGCAAGTAAAATTTAGTCATTCAAGTCTGTCCTTGAGTAGTATTTTAGTTATACTCAAGCCTGCCATTAACATTCCTCCGTTCAAATTTAAATTCAGATATTTTGTGTAGACCCCATTATAAATGACTCTCCCCATGAGGATCACCTTGTCATATTTCTCATGTAAATCCAAAGTCGAACAAAAATACCTTCATTTTATGTCTCTAGTCTGTCCAAAATTATATCTTCACTGCAATTAATGCATCAACTCTTCCATCTAATGTTGTATTGTTGTTCAATAAACTAAGGCATGCCACAGTACTATGGTTTATTCACATTACCAATTTTCTGATTGATTTGACTTTAAAAGGTGCACCAAACAAAATCCTTCAACTTTACCTGCTTTTGAGAAGAACTAACAATTGCCCTTAATTAGCACATAGGTTATTCTCAAGAATGTTGTTTCACTGATCAAGGAAATATTCAATATGCTACCAACAATAAAAATAGTTCCAAATCATGCTAGAAAACTTAGCGAATAAGTTCATAATTTATTCTTTATTTTTAAAGTGCTTCCTTTAATCTCAAAGAATATAATTAGTATCACAAATGACCTCTTCACAGAACTCGATGGGTGAACCATCAAAATATTCTAGAATTAGCACCTAACCCCAATCACTTATTCATATGCTTTTGAGGAATTGTACCTCAATGGGTGTCCTTGTAAGTTTCCACCTCCACTGCTGAACCACAACTTCATCAGTGAGTTTTATTCTAGTCTGAGTATTAACTAGTTTGAATATTAACAAAAAAATGGACAAGAACGGTCGTATTATTTCCTGAAATTCCTAATTAAGTTCTTTGTTTTTCCAAATTCTTTTTTCGATGTGTTACACCATTCATTTTGAATAAAAGTAACCCTACAAGAACATCACAAATTCCAAATTACCCTTAAATCCATAATCATGTGAGGGCCATAACAATCAACTTCACAGCCAATGCAATCCTTTCTGCATGAATACTAGTCAGCCCAAGACCTTTCTTTTCTCTACTAATGTTGCAAATGTCCAAGGAAACTGGTGGTAGACCTTGCTCCCCACTATAAAAATTGTTAGAATACATTGTATAATTTAGCCTCTTTGAAGAGGAAAATAAAAAAAGTACTACTGAGTGAATAGTAATCATAGGAGAAACTATCATAGTGATCATAGGAGTCAAGTTTGGAAAATATAAATTTTTAGAAATTGATCCTGTAACCTTTCTATTTACAATATGTTTCTTAGTGAAGGCCTTTTACTATATACCTTAAAATCATCAAAAATTCATTTAACTGAAATTGTATCAATTGTTAGAGAATTTAAAGTTTGAACAATCCCTACATATGACAAGTTGTTGTAGTGGCCCCGAATGTACCAACCACATATGAAATGCACTTTGGAGTACCAAGGGCAGGGGCAGTGCTCAACACTCTAAATATTAGACATGATGCACACACAATGTCTCTCATTTTGAAGCATTCAGAAGCCAAGGTGGTGTTTGTGGATTACCAATTCTTGGAAGTTACAATGGCATTAGTCAGGAACCTTTCTCAAGTGACATAGGAATTACCATTAATTATTGTGATCCATGAACTGGACAAATCTAGAGAATATTCTTTGAATGCAAATCATAAAGATATTCTTGATTATGAAAATCTTTTGATAAGTGGAGATCCAAATTTTGAGACTTGTTGGCTTGAAGATGAATGCGAAGTTATCTCATTAAACTACACATCAGGAACCACATCCAGTCCTAAAGGTGTTGTGTACAGTCATAGAGGTGCCTATCTCAATACAATTGGTATTATTTTAGTATGGGAAATGAACTCTAAGCATGTTTGCTTGTGGACAACACCCATGTTTCATTGTAACGGTTGGGGATTTCCATGGGGCATAACTGCACAAGCACTAGTATTTGCTGCATAAGTGTAAATGCAAAAGACATATTTGATGCCATTACTGAGCACAAAGTCACCCACTTATGTGCAGTTCCAACAGTTTTAAGTATCATTGCAAATGCACCACTTCCTCACACCATAGATGCTAAACACACTTGATACTTTTTCACCCTCAAATATGAGTTATGTGCTCAAGTAAATAAAGCACCCCATGGTTGACAATATATGTATAGAAGAGCGGCATGGCACATCAACTGACTGCTTCATTCTAAGGAGAGCCCAGGTTTTCAAGATCTCCACTCCTTTTCAACTATAAGCCATCAGTTTTATGAAGGGATTGAGATCTTGCTACGAGGTGTTTTGCATCGGAATCCACACACATTGTTGCATAAGTGATTATTCCTAAGCAATCACTAACATGATGTTCATGAACATAGATACTTAAAATAATATACACAACTACTACCTTTTCATTATCAAATATGCACTATACACTCATGTAAAGCAATATAGTAAGGAAAAAAAACACAACACATTGACTAACACCTCCAGTCTAAGGAGACTCCACCATTATTGGTTTTCAAGATATTCACTCCTTATCAATCATAATACATTTGTTTTTTGAATGGGATTAGGATCTAGTTACAGAGTATTCTGCGTGGGAATCCACAGACATTACTTCATAAGTAAGCATGCCTAAGCAGTCAATGAAGTTGACATCCAATATTTTACCCATCATAATTTTCACATTCTAGTCATATACTAGTGATGTCATCAATGTGTACTTCATTGTATCATCATAATCAAAACCCTCATGGAATCCCCACAACATCTATGAAAGACAAGATTTGTCAATGAGCACAATGCTTATAACATTCTTAGCTCATAATAAGTATCGCATTATGATTATTCAAACAAAGCTAGAATGGAAAATAGGTTTATATATTGGACACTAAACTTATAGTCTTATACATCATGCCATTATATATCTGAAGTCTCAGTCAGTCAGGTTTTGAGCCTCATGTTTTCCTATTAGGGTTTCATGTTTTCAATCCCCGTATATGCAATAAAACCATAATCCAAACATAGTTTAAATTTAAACACATTTAGTGCCCAATCATATATAATATGCCAAAAGAATCCATATCTATGAGAGTCCATGTATCATCCAAGAACCTACTTCCAACAAACCATAATAATAATGCACCCGTATAATCAATTAGAAATATGAACAGTAAATAAAAAAAACATGCATTACTACAATTGAAAACCTCCATAGAGTTATATAAATCCTAGCTAGCCAAAATGATTTCTAAACCAACACACAAATATCTCTATATCTCGATGCATATAAATATCAATGTGCAGTATATTATCCCATAATTGACAAAATATATCAAACTGCATAACCTCCTCATCAATAATTGTCCCATCAGCCATACATAAGATATTGCAATCTCCAAAAAGCCAAGGAAGAGGTAAGGAAGAATTTTACTATTTGTATTGTTTTTTGAATCTAGACGATAATTAGTAAATTATGTTTCAAATATCATTTTAGGGAAGATATTGCCAAGGGCTAGGAAACAAACTTATTAGAAATATTGGGGACAATAGCATAAATTATCAGAAAATATCTACAATCATAAACTTGGAACTAAAAAACTAAGAAAGTATCAGAAACATCGTCAACCTAAAAAACTCAGAAAAATTCAAAAATATCAGGAGAAATCGGTTATATTTGGAACAAAATAATTAGTGCCTCAGCTAGTTTCTTTTTTCTCTACACATTGAAATGTATCAACAAATATATATAAGAAACTTGGTAAGGTTTCTCTAATTTTTTGTGCTCTTTGTTTGTCCTTCATAGTTTCTTTGTTTTCTTGGAACATTAATTCGAGTACATAAAATACATATATTTGCTGGTATGGCTTAGTATTTGATGGGAGTTTTACTCACATTAGAATTGGTTTTCCTCCTCATTTCAATTACAGTTTGCAAGTAATATTGTAATACATAGTCAAAATTAATTTGCAATGAAATAGCAAACAGAGAGAAACATTATAACTTTCTGCAAAAATAATTAAGGTCCATACTGGTGAAATGACTCAGCCATAGGCTGAGTGATTATGGATCAGAACCAAGGACCACCTTTGCATGGTTTACCTTTACCTCGTTTTATTTCAAAGATGTTGGAGACATTTACCCCCATACACACTCATTTTGGTAAATTTGGCCTAGTTAAACCACTATCCTAACTTTTATTGACTTAATTGACATCAGCAGAGCACTGTATCACATCAGCATGAGCACAACCATGCCTACCTTCAGTCAAGGAGGCCAGCTATGCCTTCTCCTTCATTGGGGGAGGCTAACTGGAGCACTCTGGGGGTGATCCGAGTGTCATAAATGCACTTAATTGATAAATGATAGTTACAATCAGTTAAACAGAGCAGTGAAGGTGCCTCCTTTCATTAAATTGATTATTTAATTAACATTTAATGAACTAGAGTCAATAGGGGCGCCTCCAACCACTTTTCATGGTCAGTTACACTTCAGTTAACCTCATTGGGGTTCATTGGATTCATTGATGCGCTACCACTTGTTGGTTGGCTTGCAGTGACATGTGTTTGAGCTACTTCTATTTAGACTCAGTCATTAATTGCACTTTGACTTCAGTTAGGACTCAGTTGAGTCAATTAGGGTTTTGATCAGTGGTTAACTAGAGTGTTAACTGTGGCTTACATTCATTTAAGCTAGACTCACTCATTCAATTCGAATGAAATCCTTGGGAATTAGAATTTTCTTGGCATTCATGCATTTGAAATGATCATTGTATTGTATCATCATTCTTTCATTTGATTATACAGAGCTGCTACTTCCATTGGAGCACCATTTTGCCAATTTTATGCATATCTATCTAAATTCTTTGTGAGACTATGTTTTTAGTTCCTAGACCACTGTGACAAATTAGCATGGTACCAGAGCTGAGGTCTCAATTTTGATTCCCCCTGAGGTCTCTGTGCAAGGAATAAAATAAAACTTAGACTCATTCGATTGATATGGTTCACCACCTTACTATGGTTGCTGTTGTGAATAGTTTGGTCCAATATTCAAGTTTCTTTAGATTGAAACTCTTTAAGGCTCTTCAATAGGGAATTGCATATCAAAATAGGGATATAGTATATGATGATTTCTTATAGAAATCCTGAATGATTTCTTTTTATGTTGTCACAAAAGAACGATGGACATACCATAGATTCACAATTAAGAGAAAATATAGTCAGGGAATGTCATAATGAACATATGCAAGCATGTATTCCAAAGATAAACCAAAAGAGAGGAAGAGAATCTGCATAGGGGAGAAACATGATTGGTGTTTTAGTGGGTGCTTAAATCAGAGAAGGGCATTGACTCCTATAGCATTTCTACCAAATGGCTCAAGATTACTAGGAAAGTAGTGGCAGATATGTTGGCATTGTGTCCCCATGTCTCCCATGATTGGCTCCATTATTTCTATGACTCAACAGTCATTGGACTGTTAGGAATTGCATTTATTTAATTTTCTATGATTTGTAGGCCTCTATTAGCAATGTCATGGAGGACTTATTGTGCCTTTTGAAGTCAGGTACATGTATTGAAGTGTGTGTTACTGTTATAAATAATATATATATAACACATGGAATATAACAAAACAGTGGGAAAATACCATGGTCAAGGTGATGAACATAATTATAAATAAAAATAGATAATAATAATAAACTACATAATAAATAGTATAGTTAATAAATTAAATATACATAATTATTAAAAGGATAATAAAATGTATTATTAAAAACTAAAAAGACATGTCTAATTAAGACATGTCTCTTCATGAAAATATGCCATCTAGGTTATAAATACGAGACCTTCTTTTGTAATGTATCATCTCTTTTTTTAAGAAAACTGGAAAATATTATAATTAAAAGAGCCACAAGAGAACTTACAGAAAATCCAGGTACATATCCAAAATTCATCCTTTACCAGAGTATTGAAAAAAGGCCGGAAACTTACTAATCTATCCTAAAAAACAAGGTGTAAGTAATCAACAATTCATACTTCAATGGTAGATCCAAGCTTCAAACTTCAAAGTTTCAAACAAACCATCAAGAACATACATAACCTATGCCCAAAACTAACAATCAATAATAGTGTCCTCCACCTGTTGAAATTCATGTCTATCAAATGCGGATGCAACCTTGTCTTTCAAACCTTGCCATGAATCACTTGAGATCGTACTAGCCAATGCCACTTTTACTTCAAAAGGTGGCTTAAGGCAAGGTAGTAGCTAGTGAATCTTGTCTTTGCAATATTAAGTAGCTTCAACCTAGAGTGATTGCAAAAGGAGTGGTGGGCCATGCTATGGTTTGTATAAATTTAATCATTTTATTTCCTCTCTTATAAAATGCATCATTCTATTTATAATTAGGATTCTTCATCTTAATAATATCATGAATCAAAAGGTTCAATATGTGAACCAATTGCCTTTATGAAAAAATGATAGGGTACATATCCTCAATAATGTACATATTCTCAATAATTGCTCCTACAAGTCTTGTGTCTATAAGCTTGAGAGAGAGAGAGTAGACCCAATATCACCAGAGTCTAACCTCTCAACACTTAGGGTAACTCCATAGTCCAAACCCAGGGGGGACCTAATCAATGAAAGATACCTGCAACCACCAACAAACCACAAATACCTTCCTCAAAACCTTAATAGCTATGATCGGTTCCTTATAGGAGTCAAACATTATTAAACAACACACATTAATCAAGCAATACTGGATTTGTTCACTTTATCATAAAAATCAATAAATATCACACCTCTCAAGGCAATTTCACACTTTGCAAGACAATGTCATGCTTCCCAAGGAAATCACTCCAAAAAATGTGCCTTCAAGGAAAAGAGGACTATTGCGCTAGGGCACATATGTAGGTCAAGCTAGAAATACCAAACACCCTCTAATTCACCAATTACAAGCGTTTCATGTATCCCAATCAGTGATACAAAAACCGGACTGGAACCAGTAAAACCAGTCAGTCCGACTGGTTTCGAATCCTCACCGAGTCAAATTGGTGTCTTGAACTGAAATGATCAGTTCTATATGGAACCAACCAATTTTGACCGATTTTACTGGTTTCGGTTCGGTTTGACTGGTTCCAGTTTTGTCTGCTTCCATACATAACTATACAACAACGCTTAAGAGGGTATTTTTAATTTTTTTTTTCAATTTAAAAGTTGGTTGACTGGGGAAGGTTCTAGTGAAATATGCTTAGTATGGCACATAACAAGAGCACTTTTTGGAAATTTGTGTATAATGGTTNAATTTTTCTAAATTTAAGTAGTTTTTGTATTTTTGGTGGACAGGTTTTGTGATCCAGTTTTTTCCCCAGTTTTGGTCTGGTTCCGGTTTTTAGGGTCGATCAGTTCGACCACCAGTTTAGTTTTTGTAACCTTGATCCCAATGCACTTCCTTGGAAGAGAACTCTCTCTAGGGTTTGTTGATAAAATCCTAGGGAAAATTTTTAGGGTGGACCAAAAAAAACAAATTCATGGATAGAACTTCACTTTTCTATTTGTCGAGGAAAAACTAGGGTTTTTTCTTACAATATTATATTTTTTTGTTTAAAATAAAAACATGTAAAAGATTTATAAAAAGAGAGAGAGCTGAAGGACAGGGTATTATATTTTTGTCTCAAACTCTAGGGCTACGAGAGATCGAGTCTAACATCCCTCCTCTTAAGATGGTATTTAATAATTGCAACTAGAGCTAAGCTAGCACCTCAATGGTGTTGGAGACATTTACCACCATACACACTCTTTTTGGTCAAATTGGCCTAGTTAAACCACTATCCTAAGTATAATTGACATTAATTGACATCAGTGGAGCATTAATTTCCATCATCCAGTCACACCCATGCCTACCTACAGTCAAGGAGGCTAACTTAGCCTTCTCCTATAGTCAAGGAGGATAACTGAAGCACTCTGGGGGTGATTTGAGTGATATTAATGCACCTAATTGTTAACTGGTGGTTACAATCAGTTCAACCAGTCAGTTAAGGAGCCTCCTCTCATTAAATATATTATTTAATGATTATTTAATATTATTTAATGATCTAGAGTCAACAGGGGCGCCTCCACCAACTTCTGATAATTAGTTCATCTTTAGTTAACCTCATCGGGGTTCATTGAAGTCATGGAGCACTAGCACTTGATGGTTGGCTTGCTATGACATGTGTTTGATCTCCTTCAGTTGAGATTCATTCATTTATTGCACTCTGAATTCAGTTAGGGTTTGGTGAGTCAATTAGGGTTTTGGTCAGGTGGTTAACTGAGTGTGAATGAATGACTTACAGTCAGTTAAGCCAGACTCACTCATTTATTTCGAATTGCCTCCTTAGGTATTTGAATTCCTCATTGATTCAATCTATTGCTTGACATTGTTATTGTAACCATTCACTGTTTATTAAATATACAAAGAGGAAACCAATTCCGGTTCCCATTAACACCATTTCTGAGTTATTCGTTGATTATTTCTTGATGAGATTGATTATTTGTTCCTAGATCAATGTGAAAAATAATAAAGGGTTAGGTAGAAAAACCCTAATTAGGGAAAATAGGGAAGTCCAAGTCCCAATAAAACGGTAGAGAGCACCTTGGAATAATAATAATGGATCATTGCATACTCCCACTCTCTTCTACAAGGTATCCACCACACTGCATAGTTATACATACCTTTAACCATGTTTTCATTGTTCTTAGTACATTGCGATGCAAGTGTAACACAAATGCAAGACATACTAAACTAATGATGCAAAGTAGCATCAGGGACTTTACCACCCTCTCCACTATAATTTCATGTTCATTTTACCATCAAATGTCTTCTAGAAATTCCATAAGATGCACTATTTGTTAATCAAATGGAAAAACTCGCTCTTGTTCCAAGCCCCTTCTAACAGCAAACAAAATGACAAGCCTAGCTATAAAAAATAAGAAAAAAAGAAAGGCTTAGATACCATTTTTTCTAGAATCTTGCACCAAGCAACAAATTCGACTTGAGTTATGCCTCACTTGTCAAGGGCTAACAATTCACCTGATGCATCAAGTTTTTGCAGCCATGATGAAGATAAAAGATGACATACATTATATTCATATTAGTTAGGCTAAAATAAAAGATTGAATTTATGTTCCCTTTTTTCATAGCTAGAACCACCACATTGATGGAGATTCCACTTAATAACAAATTATGTTACACCACAACCAAACATGTTGACATTCACCCAGTATGACACCATAATAATTGTAAAAGTCTAGATTGTCAAGTGTAACCATTAGTATGGCTAGTCCATTTTTTTTAAATTGCTTTTATCAATTACTTCTTCCCATTACTACTGTGACTTGCTAGCTGTTCCAACATTATTCGAGATTCAAAGATATTTTCACCCTTCAAACTCTTTTAGTTCCTCTCATTCCTAACGACTCGTAGTCATTATCAAAATATGTTTTAGAACAGTCTTCCCACTTCCAAATGTGCATTGTGATGCCTTTGATAACCATCTGGTTGAACTTAGAAACATGGAAAAGGAGAAATGAGTTGGATCACACCGTATATTTTCCAAAACTTCAAGGCCCCAAAAATCTTGTAACAACCTTTCCTTCATGCATATTGGTGGTTAGTCCCAATCTTCCCTACAGGGAATGTAAGGGTCTTAAAATATGAAACCTTAATCCAATTATATATATACATAAAATACATATTTTTTATGCATATTTAATCATAATTAATCACACATTTATACCATTTAAACATCAAATCCATGATCTAATTCACATTTACACAATTTGGAAATTATTATTCAAAATAGGAGAATCCCTGTATTTCTCATTGTAATATTAACTTTTAAATCAAAATGAAATACAAGAATACATCATATAATTACATCCATTGTGATTTTGGTGAAGTGTCAAAACTGTAATAGAAAAAAATAACAAAAATAGGTATTAGGAACATGGCTAACCTTTCTTTAATGAAACAAAATCAAATTCTGTTGTTTTACTTTTTATCTTTGTGTTTTTATAAGGACACGCCCCTACATGGAGTATCCCATAGTACCCCTAGGGCCCCAAGCACTAGACAAGCCTGATTTCTGCATGGGACATCCGAGGAGAAGCCCTAGGTACCGGGGTTGTACAAACAATGGCAGGGAACATTCCCAATTATGTCTCCATGTAAAAAGAGCTTGGGAAGAAAGCATAGGGGACATGTCCCTAACACCTGGAGACATGACCTTGTTAAACATTGCATTTATTTTTACAATCTAAACTCACTAAACCATGCACAATTAAGATTTTAGCGCAAAAAGAGTGCTTAAATCGTAGATTATATTGACCTCTAACATATTGCATACTGTAGATAGCTCCTGAGCAGCACAAAAACTCTCGATCAAAAAGGGTATTCAATATTCAGTCATACATAATCATCTTGCCTCCAATAAACTTTCATGGTTATATGCAGCATTGCTCACATCAAGCTTAATCAATGATCTAGTTGTTTCACCCAGGTTGGTTGAAAGCTTCCATAATCCTTGAATCCAAAACTAGGATAAAGCTTCTAGCAGTCAGTCCCTATATAATGACCACAAGACATGAGCAATGGGATGCAATGCAATAAAGTAAGCAAAAACACTCCTTCAAACTCAATATAAAGATGTTAGGATCACAGAAATAGTGGAGCAAGACCTTGATGGATCAAAAGGCATTGCAACAGTTCAAGAGAGCCATCTACAAACTAAATATTGTCACCGTATGCATCACTTGAATTTCAACTTCCATTAGGACGGGATAATAACCACAAGCTGATGGAAGACATGGATTGTTTCACCACCTCACCTGAGGATGTGACCTTGTAAAACATACCATTTATATTCACACTCTAAACTCACTATTCCCTACACAATTAATATTTTAGCACAAAATACTACTTAATATCACATAGATTATATTGACCTCTAACATATTACACACTTTAGACAGCTTCTCAGCAGCACAAAAACTCTAAATCAAAAAGGGTATTCAATGTTCACTCATACAAAATCATCTTGCCTCTTGTAAAAATTCATGACTATATGCAGCATCGTTAACATCATGCTTAATCAATGATCCAATCGTGTCACCCATGTTGGTTGAAAGCTTCCATAAGCCTTGGATTCCAGAACTAGGATATGGATGTTAGCAGTTAGTCCCTATATAATCACCACATGCCATGAGCAATGGGATGTAATGCAATAAACAGAAACATACAGTTAGAAACTACATGTAAAGAATTTAGGTTCACAGAAATAGCGGATCTAAAGGCATTGCAACAGTACAAGAGATAGCCATCTACAAACTAAATATTGTCACAGTATACATCACTTGCTATTCAGTTTCCATAAGGACAGGATGATAAATACAAGATGATAGAAGATACAGATTGTGTCACCACCTCACCATCACCCCTCAAATTTATCAAATCCAAATTTCTATGGTACTTAAGAGCAATCCAAGAGAAGCAGAATAAGAAGTTGTAAGAGAAGAGTAAATGAATCTTATAACTTATTGGTTTGACCTCGGGTAAAAAAAGTATCTGAAGCAGAGATCCACGAAGCACTGATGTTGGGTAAGATGGCAATCCTCAAAGTAGGGCTCAGGGGTTTAATAATCAAAGGTGACTTCAACATGATCACTGAATTGATGCAAGATAGACTGAAGTTTGATAAATGGATCCTGTCAATAGGTAAAATCTCTGACCAAAAGTTTTGAGCCATCTTCAATGTCAAAGCGAGGGTACCAATTAAGTAACAGGTTGGTTAGCCTGAAAGCAGCCAAAGCTAAACATAACAAGAACCGAGTAGTATGACTACATAAGGAATAATGTCTTCGCATAGTGCTTATGCAATGATAACTAATTTAATGATTGGTATTAGGAATTAGGGTCTCCTTTTGCAACTTAATGTAACATTCTCAATAGTAGGATGACCTTTTGGGGTACTAGAACAATTTTTATTGCACTAAACCAAAGGTGAACAGGTTAAGGATAGTATGGTATGATTCCATGAGGACAAATTATTTTCCATGATGCTAATGCAATGATATATAATTTAATGATTTCTAAACTTCCCGACCAAAGGGAGGAGGACCGTTTAGATTCCATGGAATCTCTTCCCAGGAAGGAAGATTAAAAGGTAAGGATAGGTTCCGGGGTAGCAGGAGAAAGTAAATGATAGATGACAACAATTGTTAATTTGAAATCTACAGCCATTAAGACAAATAAAAAAATATATGCAGATATAGCGCAAGGAAAATATGAGTCCTACAAACAAATGGAAATTCATCAGCGCGAGGAAAAGAAGACAAGCATGTGCCCTCTTGAATATTTCAAATATATGAAAAAATCATCCAATTCAACACTATCTATGAGATGGAAAATGATCTACTTGCTTTGCAATTGAAATTATAATTAGCTTAGTCTTGTCACTTTTATTAATTGGAAATTTAAAAATAATGTGAAATTAGACATGGCATTATTAGAATATCAGCAAAATCTATTTCCTATCAATTCATCTTAATCTATAACATGCGCAATTCTTCCTAGAACCAAACTATTTTCTCTATATTTATAGTTGAGAAAAATAAAAAATTGTTGACCTAAAGCACTGACGTTTACTGAATATCCTCAATCAAGATGGTTATAGGATATTGGTGAGAGCAAGAAAATAGGTCTATATAAGTCAAGAATTATGACATGGATAAATGACGTATTTACCATTGACCCTAGCTATTTGCCACTTAGTATAATGACAAATCTGGTTCCTCTTTGTGATTCCATAGGTATGGACTCTACTACATGGGTCACAACCTCGTGAGGTTATCCTTAGTACATTCTCTCAATTTTCCTATAGTACGTTTACCTACACTGTAAGTATGTTGATATTTTAGTTTCTATTTGTTAGCATAGCCTGTAGATAACTGATTTGTTAATGATTCTATACCGTAGCATACCTCATACTCTTGGTATCACTCGATCCTACCCCATCTTTTTGCTCCACTTTCTAGTAACCATGGCAAGAAGAAGTGGGGATCGATTGATGGTATGGGAAAGAAAACCGTCCGGAATTCCTATTACTATCATTTTATGTTCCTACAATTATCATTCATTTCCAGAAGCAATGTGCATTAGGCCCTACTGGTGATGTTCCCTTATTATATTTTGTTCCAAGAAGTGTAGATCCGACATTTGTGATTGTTTATCTGGTAAGTTTGACCTACCTTAACGGTAGGAAACCAAACGAACAAAATATTGAAGTATAAACATACTTGCAGATTGGAGTTTGAACATGATTGGAAGAGCTGAAATTCTAAAGTGTGGGAACCTGCGAAAAACCTTAGCAAGATCCTTGCAACTCCATAATAACCTTTGAAACCCAATTCTTCGAAATTGAAACCCTATTAAGCTTTGAAACTCGATTATGTGGATGAAATTGGTCCCATTTTACCTTGATGTTAGGATTTTTGGACGAGTTTATCTAAAAGAATCTCCATAAGGAAAAACCAGGGGAGGTTTACACTAGAATTTAGATTAACAATAAAAAAAACTGGGCGAAATTTCTATCGATGAATTCCATGGCTAGAAATGAGGGGCGAAGGTGGGAAAATATTAGTATTTTCGTGAGCTAAAATTCATTTTCTAGTTTTTCCCTCTTTCGGGATGAAGGCGATTTACTTGGGCCAGCTATATATAAAATAAATAATGGCCTAATTTATTAAATAAAATAAAAACATTTTAATATAAAAATTCACCCACCTTTTTTTGGGTACCCCTTAAAATTCTCCATTGGGCTAAAATTCGCCCTTAAAATCATCCCTTGTGGTCAACCTTATAAAGATGACCAATATTCTTGGAACTTGATAAAAGACAAGAGCGCAATCTAGTATGCATGGTAAGCATATGGTAAGAATCTAAATAAAACATCCAGAATCATGAACATCAATGTTAAATCTTGACTAAGAAAACACGTGAACGTAGCTGTTGTTATTTTGTTGCATGTTGTACTTATCATATATACAAGAAACAATACATGATTGATGGTTAAAAAAATGTTTCCGGGACTCAAGAAGGAGGCTTGTTGGAAAATAAATTCATGGACTTCAGCATGAAGGATTGAGGGGAAAAGAACCTTTCTCTGCGGGAATACCAAGGGGAAAATGGAGGATCCAGCACTACTTTTCTAAAGTAACTTTTCCTAGACTCCAGTAAGAGGATGGGTGGAAAAGAAATTCCTAGAATCAAGCAAAAAGTCTTTAGGAGAATTGTGATAGAGTCTTTGATATCAATGAAAAGACCTACGCACAAAGTTGACATCTAGAAAATAGGATGTTGTTGTTAGTTTTTCATCATATAAGCTAGCATTATGATCTTAGGATCTTTTCACTGAGAGAATAACAAGCACAGCAATAAAACATAAGCACATCACAAGAGACAAGAGACACAAAGAGTTTTCCTCGGGGAAACCATAAAGGAGAAAACCCTGCAACTTCCTCAGAGATAGAATCAACACCAAAATGGTAAAACTAGAAAACAGTAAGATGCACTCCTGAGAGCAGTAGTCTTCTTCTTGTCTAGTCCCAGTGTATTTCCTTCCTCACTTATGCACCACACTTGAGGGAGTGAGTGATGTGTTGTTCAAGTGATAAATAGAGAGGCTCTCACTCTCTATTTATATTCTTCTGTTCACCTTAAGTGCACTCCAACATGTCGGCCTCACTTAACAATTACTTACTAGAGCAGACATATCTAGGAGTGTCTAATAACCCTAGTGCCCCACCACTTGTGGGGAATTTTCCTCCTTTGACCAATAGGAGGTAAACACAATCGTGGGGACTATTTCCCCGACTTAAAATGACTCACCTAGGGTCGACTTCACTAGGATAGTCTAATAACCCAAGGGCCCCACAATTGTGGGGACTTTAACCCTTGACCAATAGGAGGGTTACCCACAATGACTTGACATGACTTTCTAATTATAGAAACTTCCTGATCGGAACATTGGGGCATGACATGACTCAAATACATCCTGGAATAAAAATTGGGTTACAATAGATAAGAAATACAAATGAATACATTCCGAAGTTACAATTACATCAACAGTTGTTTGATGTTTTTGAGGGGAAAACTTTTGACTAGCAATCACAAGGAAGAGTAACCTCAAAGTTTTAGCCTATAAGTCCAATTGGTGTCAGCAACTTGAGAGCGAGTTCTATGTTTAGCAACAAGCTGTTAAAGATGAAAAACTAAAGGGAGAGTTTTTTCATCAACAGAAGTGTTGTTGAAAGTTGTTCAACTACATGCTGAAACAAGAAAACACATAGTGATGATTTTCCTAATAACAAGACTGTTAAATCTCTTAATGTGTAAATTTTATGAAGAAGAACAACAAAAAAAGGCATTATGCTAAAGCATACTCATTATTGGTCCATAAAATAATACGACTCATTCGACTAAGAATTCTATGAATAAGTAAGAACAACACAAGTTTCAGTAATTCAGTAACAAGATTAGAGTTTTCAAGTCCTAATAAAGGAAGAAAGCAATCGTAATTTAGAAAGGACCATTTCACCCATGTATGGAACAGATAATCCTCAAGCGATTCCAAAAAAAACCAACAATTTGGGTTGACCTAGTGGGAGGGAAGACAATTTCAATATCAAAACTGTTAGATCTAGGTTAAGAAAAAGAATGGACAATGGTTGTTAAGAAAAATAAGTCCTCGTTTTTAAAACAATTGACGAGAAGGAGTGTCACTATCCTTCCTAGCCATGTTTTGTTTTTCAAGTTTCTTGTGTAATCAATTTGTTCGAATTTACTTACTCATGTTCTCTAGTTTATGCGAGGAGGCTAAAGAATCACCACTACAGTTGCATTTCTCCCTCCCATGGTGCAATGAGGAGATTAATCTTGTTAGACAAATTTAGAATTTTGACTCAATGTAAAGAAACAATAATTAAAAGGTATAATTTCCTAACCATTATTGAAATAAAAAACAGTTTACCTACTTAATAAAGATGTCTTTCCACTCAATACAAAATAAAATATCAGTTATAAACCTAGATATAAAAAATTAAAACAATCGTAATTAACTTATATAAAATATTTAATAATAATAATATAATTAAAATAAAATAAACATGATCATAGTAAAACATTTAAAATCGTACCATTCAAAATCAGCTCAGCATATTTAGAGGATTTATTGAACATGTGAGATAAATATTTTAAAATGCATTGAATAGAGAATAAACACTTTAAAACAAAATAATGCAAGAATAATAAATCAATTAATCAATCAACCTATTTAAATTAGAAAATAACAAAATTATCTATGGGATGAAAATAATCCAATTCATTCGAAAACAATAAAATAACAGCCTTTTGAAAATACTACGTAATAAAATTATTAAGCAGAAAACAATAAATCTACAAACTTAGAAAAAATAAATTACGAGTAGTGACTAGGGTTATTTTCAATATATGTTGCAAAAGGGAAATGACACACCTTATTATGGATTCTAGAAGCTCCCTTCTTATCTATTCTACTAGATGCCAACGTTGAAGAGAAAGCCCTTTTTCTATCACTCCCATCTGTTGGTGTGGCGATTTAATGGCTTCTAGGAATGGCTTGTTGATTTACATAAATGGGTTATCACCTCTTGGACGTCCCTAATCCCTATGAAAATGCATTTTTTCTTATTGAATTTTACCTCCAAGAAGATGGAGTTTTGATTCTCGGATTGGCTCCTTGGTTTTGGGAAAGCTCTGGTTTATGCATCAAGCTATGGATTCCCACCTTTGATCCTATAATAGATTCAGTTGCCTCAACTCATGTATGGGTCATGATTTTGAATATGTCGTTTCATTTCATGGTAAACCCCTCCCTTAAATCCATTAAGAATGCTCTTGGGAAGTTTCACTTTTGCATCCTAGAAACTTTGAATCAGTATTATACTACCATTGTAAGGATTTGTTTGGAAATGCATTTTGATAAAGGATTTTCTAGTAAAATAAACCTTAACGGAAGAAAATTCTCATAGACCCAAAAAATTGACTATGAACAAGTTAGTTTTAGATGAAGAGCATGTTTTGAAATAGGGCATCCAATAACCTCTTTCCCAAAAAAAAGTCACAAATCCATGTGGTGAGAAGTTGCAATGAGATCAAAATAATTTATCTATTCAAAACAAACCTTAGATCAACATTATGCTAAAGCATACTTAAAATTGGTCCAAGAAGGAATTAGTATGACTCATTTGACCAAGAATTCTATAAAGAAGCAAGAGAAACACAAGTTTCAATCATTAAGCAGCAACATTAGAGTTTTGAAGTCCTAAGAAAGGAATAAAGCAATCCTAATTTAGCAAGAACCATTTCACCCATGTATGGAAAAGATAATCCTAAAGAGATTCCGAAAAAAACAAGAAGTTGGGTAGACCTCATGGGAGGGGAGAAAATTTCAAACTCAAAACAGCTAGATCTAGGTCAAGAAAAAGAATGGACGATGGTTGTCAAGAAAAAAAAGTCCTTGGTTTTACATCAAATGAGCACATGGAGTAACACTAGATACTTCCTAGCCATGTTTTGTTTTCCAAGTTTATTGTGTAATAAATTTGTTTGAATTCACATACTGATGTTCTCTAGCTTATGAGAGAAGGATAAAGAAGTCCCAATATAGTTTCATTTCTCCCTCCTATGGTGCAAGGAGAAAATTAATCTTGTTAGACAAATTTAGAATTTTGACTCAATGTAAAAAAACACTAATTAAAAGGTAGAACTTCCCAGCCATTACTGAAATAAAAAAACAATTTATCCACTTAATAAAGATGTTTGTCCATTGAATACACAAAAAAATATCAGTTATAAACCTAGATATAAAAAATTAAAACCATCTTTATTAACTTATATAAAATATTTAAAAATAATAATAAAATTAAATTCAAATAAACATGATCATAGTAAAACATTTTTAAAATGTAACATTCTTTAAACGACATTGGATAGAGAATAAAAGATTTAAAACAAAATAATGCAAGAATAATGGATCAATTAATCAATGAGCCTAAAATTAGAAAATAACAAAATTATCCGTGGGCAATGAAATAATCCAATCCATTCGAAAACAATTAAACAACAGCCTTTTGAAAAACACTGCGTGTGGTGTGCATATTTAATGGCTTGTCGGCATGGCTTCTTGATTTACAGAAAGCTCTTGGACATCCCTAATGAAGGAAGAGACTTTTAATAACCCTTGTGAAAATGTGTTTTTTGTTATTGAATTTGACCTTCAAGAAGATAGGGATCTGATCTTGACATTGGGTCTTTGGTTCTGGGGAATCTCTGGTTTATGCATGAAGCTATGGATTGCCACCTTCGATTATGTAATGGAATCACTTTCCTCAGCTCTTGTATGGGTCATGATTTTGAAAATGTTGTTTCATTTATTGGGAAAACCCTCCCTTTAATCCATTAGGAATTCTTTTGGCAAGTTCCACTTTTGCATCCTAGAAACTTTGAATCAGTATTATACTACCATCGCAAGGATTTGTCTAGAAATGGCTTTTTATAAAGGATTTCCTAGTAAAATAAAAATTAATGGAAGATATTTCTCATATACCTAAAAACTTGACTATGAACAAGTTATTTTTATATGAAGAACATGTTTAGAAATAGAGCATCCAATAACCTCTTTCACAAAAAATAATCACAAATCCAAGTGGTGGGAGGTTGCAATGAGATCGAATTAATTTATCTATGCAAAACAAACCCCAAATCAATATTATGCTAAATCATACTCAGAATCGGTCCAAGAAGAAATTAGTACTAATCATCTAACTGAGGATTCTATGAATAAGAAAAAACAACACAAGCTTCAGTCATTGAGTAACAAAATTAGATTTTTCAATTCCTAAGAAAAGAAAAAAGCAATCGTTATTTAGCAAGAACCATTTCACCCATGTCTTGAAGAGATAATCCTCAAGCGATTCCAAAATAATACTAAGGTTGTTGCTAAGGAAATGACACACTAAATATACTATTAAATATCTTTAAAAAAATTTACACATAATTTTTAGAAAAACGATAAAATAAAAGCCTTGAAAATAAGACAATATACTGGTCAATAATCCAATCCGTTGGAAACTAATAAAATAACAACCTTTTGAAAAATGCAATCCGTTGGAAAACAATAAATCAACACGGTTAGAAAAAATAGATTAATAGCAGTGAATAGGGCTATTTCCAGCATAAAATCGAACTGCTAGTCAGGCGTCGACTCAAGCATAAAAACAAGCCCCTTTTAACACCTCAGTTTTGAACCCATGGTATTAAATTGCATATGATGTAAATATTGTATTAAATCATGGTGTGGAGCTCAAGGAAAAGGCCGCACCATGGATTTAGTGTATTATTTATTGGCGATTAAAATAGAGATGGTTTATGTGCTAGCTAGGCACAATATGTTTGAGACATCATGTAAAATGCTAATTAATAAAATACCATGACTGGCTATGCGCCGCAATGTTAAAGAGATGTGGCCATAATTTCACAAGAAATAGGGAGGGGGAATTATTTAAACCTTTGAGCCTATGGGAAAATCCATGTCTAAGGGGAAAACCGATAAGTGGTTAACTACCCTTTTTGTCTTTTATTCCCAGCCATCTAAGTGGGTGAGGGGAGTTTTTTCCTTGGGGCTTGGGAGGTGTGGGAAGTCGTCACTTCTGGAAGAGTCATTAGTCTTGGACGAAATGCATGCCCAAGAAAGGGTCACCCATTTTTCCCTCACGAGATGGAGTTCAGCCACATTCCTCATGCAGGCAGGAGGTTGCAATTCCTCAGGAGGCAGCGGTTTCCTCACTCACGCAGGGGGTTCTTCCCCACTCAGGGGCAGCTTGTACAACTCTCTTTCCCCACGATTGTGGTTTTTGTACGAGTGTGAATCCTAGGGAATTCACGCTTTTGTCCTCCTTGTGTCCTTGGAGCTGGGGTGTGTTCCTCATTCACGTTTTGCAGTTCTTGTGTTTTCCCAAGGCTAGGGAATGTCTTTGAAAGAATTCACTAGTTGGGATCTCTGTTGGGTCATGTTTGTGTTGATGCACACAGTGGGGAATTTTGTTGTGTGGTTTCACAGTGAATGGAAGAGAAGACCCACGAATTGGGTGATTGCTGAGTTCATTTTGACCATGAAAAGATATTGATCATTTGGTGAAATAAATTTTGGCCCAAGGGATGTTTTCCCTTAGTTGGTACTTCTGATTTTGGATCCCATGATGTTTTCCCGCAACCCCAAAACCTTACAGTTGTTGTGTATGCCTCTGTTGTTTTGGTCTGAATTGTATGCAAAACTAGGAGTGGAGGAGACATAGAATGTGCTTGATAAACATGGTGTTGAACCTGACAATAATATAAGAGTGGTTGGTGAACCTACTTTGCACATCTTGAAGACCACTGGAAGGGAATGGGTATCCCGAGGGACTGTGGAGTAGAGAAGGGGACACTTCCTTGTTTTGGGTGTGTAGACCATGGGTTTGCTTAGCAAGATAGATCTTTTGAAGGTGTCCTTAGCTCTTTCAATGAGCTCACTAGCTTAGCAGTTCTTCCTGTCCACTATCTTAGAATCCTGACAAACCCAACCTGAAGGATGGCTTGGCTGATAGCCTGATAAACCCATATGTTGGCTTGGTTGTGTCTTGTTTTGTTTGGCCTTGTGTGAAATCCTTAGCTGGTCCTTTATGTGAATGTTGGATTGGTTCTTTATCCTAATAAACCCAATAGTGCATTTACTTGTTAGCTATATTGGCTATTTATCCTGATAAACCCAATGATGTATTTGCTTGTTAGATGACAGCCTGATAAACCCATTGTGTTGGATGGCTAGTCCTTAAAGTGAGTGTTGGATTGACTGATTGCAGTATGATAAACCAATTGTTAGTTGGCTTGGTTGTTGGCCTAATAAACCCAACAATATATTACCCTATCGGTGTAAGCCTGATAAACCCAACTGGAAGGATGGCTTGGTTGGTAGCCTCATAAACCCATATGTTGGCTTGGTTGTGACTGGTATAAACATTAGCTATGTGCATGTGTAAGTTTGTGAAACCAAACTGTGTTTTGGCTTGATTGTGGATGTGTGATTTTGGCTATGGGTAAGCCTATTGTCATTCCCTATATCCTTGTCGAATCATGTCCAGCTTGGAGGTGGTTGTGTTGCTGAGAGATTGATGAGCACACTGGCCTATGGTTGGGTGGAACGCTGCAGTGACATAGATAGTTGCGGGCCAACTTATTTTCAAGATAAGTATTCATGTGCTTAATCTTTGCAATTGTATTTGCTTATGAATTGTCATGAGTAGGTTGAATTCCTGAATGGATGTTATTTGCTTCAGCTGTAAATTGCATGATTTATATTTATGTATATCTTTAAGTTCATTGCATTTGAATTATCATGCTCATGGGGCCATATTTCTTGTTGATAGAAGCAGTGTGTTTGTCGCATCCTCTCCATTGTCGATATGAGGGGTGGGGATGTGACAGTGTGGTATCAAATCCCATGTTGCAGCATTGGGCCTCAATGGGCCAAGTTGAATAGCTGATAGGGGCAGGATCAACCTTTGTGTTCAACAAGAATAAGGGACACAAAGAAAATTAAATTTTTTTCTAAGTGTTGGAGTATTCTCCTATGTCGGCTGAGAAAGATGGAGTTAAACTGATATGTGGGCTGCATTGGCAAAAGGGAGTCAATATGTCGGTTTCGTTTCCTGAAGGAAGCTGAAACGATGGCAGTGACAGATAGATGAAGATTGAGCCGATAGTGTCAACTGGGTTAGATGAAGTGAGTTGCAGTGGTTCCTGTGTTGTCTAAAGGAAGCCGCAGCGACGGCTAGGTTTCCAAGAGGCAAGCTGATTCGTTGGCTGCATCGTCAGAAGGTAACCTACGATGGAAGAAAGAAATTCGTCTATTTGATTGTTGGTGGGAAAAGGAGGATGGAGATCGACGAATAACCAGAGGAAAGAATAAGATGAAGCCAATGAGCAGCAGCGGAAAAACAAGGATGGAGGTGGTGCATATCAGCAAGATAAAGGAAATTAACCCAGCGTGTGGAGGGTAGAAGTTGAAATTTTCATTGATGTAAAGGAGGAGAAAAGAAAATATTTGAAATTTTTTCTAAGTGTTGAAATTGGCGGATTTTGGATAAATTTGTTGATGGATCGGCTGAGTAGATCGGAATGTAGTTCAGAACTCTTCCAAAGAAGTGGAAAAAACTTCAATATTGTTCTGATGTGGTGCAGCAGGAGAAAGTTCAAATTCTTTCTGCAACAGTGACAGTTTGGGTAAGTTTTTAGCGGATGGGTTTTATTGTTTGATCCCCAACAGTGGATGAATTTTAAATATTGAGCCGACACATAGTGGTGGAGAAAGGAGAACTGAGTCGATGTGTAGTGATGAAAGAAGGAGAACCAAACCGACACGTATCAAAGGAGAAAGGAAAATAAAGCCGCTCCATAGCGATGGAGAAGAAATAAAATGAAGGAGAAAAATTTCAAGAAAAATTTCTAAGTATGGGAAAATTAGAAGAAAAGTTAGAAGGTTTTCTGATGTGTGGCGGTGGATGAAATTTGAAATTTTTTTGAAGCGATGGATGGAAGTCACGATTTGAGCCCCAAAATCGGATGTAAAATGGACCTTTTTTTTTCTTTAGCGGAAGACTAGGCAAGTTTTTCAGTGGAAGAAACTCCAAGATTTTTCTGTGACAGCGGCAGTTTGGCAAGATTCTGTGTCAAAAGAAAGGCGAGATTGGAGCTGCAATGATGAGGGGAAGTCAAAATTTGAGTCGATACACATTGACTGAGTTGAGTCGACAGAAAATAAGAAGAAGAAGAAAAAAGTAGAAGAAAAGTGAAATTGTTTTCTGCAACGACAGAAGAAAGTCAATATTCTTTCTGCAATATAGGTAGGACAACCGGTTTCTAATTGAAAGAAACCTCAGAAGTTTTTCCGCTACGACAGAAGGCTTGGCAAGTTGTTGATTGGAAGAAAGTTTCGCATTTTTCTACTACAGCGAGAGACCCAATCGGGTGAAAGTCTAAGATGTTATGACACAATGGTAGGTGAAAGTCAAAAATATTTTCGATGTAGTAGAAGGAGATGTCGGAAGGAAAATGAAATTTTCACCGAAACAGGGATTTTTAGTAGGTTTCCTAGTAAGATCTGCAGGGTCAGAAAAAAAAAATGGAAAAATGACAGTGTGGCACTTGCTACATTCATGTGCCTCATGAATAATGTTTTTCAATAAGTATTTGGACATGAAGCATAAGTTGTATGTAGGTTTGAGAAAGTGTGACTTCTATGAGGATAGAATTCATTATTTGGATCACATAATTTCAGATAGAGGAATATCTAGAGACCCTGAACAGATTGAGGCCATGGTGAGTTGGCCTGCTCCAAGAAAGTTAACAAGTGTAAAATATACTGTGGGACTTGCAGGGTATTGCAGGAAGTTCAATGAAGAAGATTATGTATGTAAAGTGGAGTTTATATATAGGTTGAGGAAGCTTGCATGCAAACTCGTGGTTCCATGAGGAAATGTCTCTTGTATGTTTGGGCATACATATGCGGACTTCCTGAAGGCTCAGGTAGAATGACCTGAGCAGAGCAGTATGGTGGTGCCCAATGAAACCCAAGGAAGGAATTTTCCATGTGCCATGCCTAGGATCTCATGACTGAGAACAGGTTCTGAAACTTCAGATTGCAAGTTTTTCTATTGACTATAGGAGACTGTAATATCCTATGATGGGTTTGAATTATGCTAACCATGGATATGCTTGTCTTGCATTGTTTGATGACTGATGTTTCCTATTGTTAACCATGATTGTTTGGATGATTTAAATTTGTGTCAGGATGACATGTTGTATGTGGATGTCTAGGTTTTGGGAAAGCATACATAAGTAGGGATGAGTGCTCCCACTTGCAAAATCCAAACAATATGAGTATGGCCTCATGGTTGCAAAAAAATATGATTCTCTATAGGAAGAAGAACTATGAACTCATATTTTTATTTGACTATCAATGTTATTGGTTATTTGATATTGGGAAATCATGTATGCATGAAATAGATTTGAAAACATATGATTAAATTTATGAGGTCATCTCATGTGAAATGCATGCTTGTATGTAACACAAGTGAGATGATGAAAGTACGCCCTTGGAGTACATAGCTTCTCGGAAGGATGTGTATGGGATATAGAGATCCTCTAAAGGATGTACATGCTGTACATGGTTCCTTAGAAGGATGCATGAGGTGTACATATCTTCTTGAAGAGATGACCATATCTCGATTGAGAGATGTTATACAGATAAATATTTGGTTTACTTATCGAAATTTTGTTGCTGAGATTTTCTTTAAATATACATGAGCATATGATGCCGCCATGATTTTGAAAATCTTGTTGTAGATTGCGTTCTATAGGACTGAATCTAACATATGAATTAAATTTATTGTGGTGTTAGGAAGGGAAGAACATGAGCTTGGTAAGCACCTAGAGAAGGTGCAGGCTCTTGAACAGAATTGCTATTGAAGCACCTGAAGAGGTGTTGGGATCAAGAATGGAGATGTTAGACCTCAGCTGAGAGGTGTTTTCAGGTGATCCGAGGCTTGCAAAAATTTGGATACCTTTTAATGCACACCCTAGAGAGCACCAGAAGGGTGGGTATGCTCTAGGGACTGTATTGCAGAGAAGAGGTACCATCCTTGTGTGGGGTGGGGTAGGTTTTGTTGGTTCCATGGTTGTATAAAGCCAAGTCGGATACCTGTGGAACCAAAGAAGATACTTATGCATATAAGTATTTGGTTCACTTGACAACGTTTTGTTGATTTTATGTCAATATACATGTGCATGTGATTCATCTATTATTTTGCAAAATATTATGAATACTAACATGGGAATTGACTCATTGCTTGGGGCTTTAGCATAGGTATTGTTGGTTTCTGAAGACATCAGAAATGTTCCAAGCTGAGGAGAAGGATTCTCTAGGACCAGAAAAATATCCTTTGGTGTGTGCTGATGCATGCAAGAAAGGACTTGAACAAGTTCCAGATTGTGCCAGTGGAAAGATAAAGGTGCAGAGGAGGCACTGCGGTCTGAAGAGGCTACGTGGGAGCTCGAGGATGCCATGCGATTGGCACATCCATTTTGTTCAATATTGTAAAGCACCAAGGGTAGTGCTATTGAAGGGGGAGGGGAATGTAACACCCTAGTTTTGACCCCATGGTATTAAATTGCATATGATGTAAATATTGTATTAAATCGTGGTGTGGAGCTTAAGGAAAAGGCCCCACCATGGATTTAGTGTATTATGTATCGATGATTGAAATCAGTGCTTATGGTTTATGTGTTAGCTAGGCACAATAAGTTCGAGACATCATGTAAAATGCTAATTAATAAAATACCACAAATAGCTACGCGCCACAATTTTAAAGAGACGGGGGCATGATTTCACAAGGAATAGGGAAGGGGAATTATTTAAACCCTTGATCCTATGGGAAAGCCATGTCTAACAGGAAAACCCATAAGTGGTTAACTACCCTTTTTGTCTTTTATGCCCAGTCATCTAAGTGGGTGAGGGGAGTTATTTCCTTGGGGCTTGGGAGGTGTGGGAAGCCACCACTTTTGGAAGGGTTGTCAGTATTGGATTAAACACATGCCCAAGAAAGGGTCACCCATTTTTCCCTCACTGCATGGAGTCTAGTTGCATTTCTCATGCAGGAAGGAGGTGGCAATTCCTTAGGGGGAAGTGATTTCCTCACTCATGTAGGGGGTTTTTCCTCACGCAGAGGGAATCTCATAGATATCTCTTTCCCCATGATTGTGGTTTCTATACATGTGTGATTCCTAGAGGAATCCATGTTTTTCTCTTCCTTATGTCCTTGGAGCTGGGGTGTGTTCCCCATTCACGTTTTGTAGTTCCTGTGTTTTCCAGCTGCTGGGAAATGGCTTGAAAGAATTAAGTGGTTGGGAGCTCTATTGGGATGTGTTTGTGTTGATCCCCACAGTGGGGAATTTTGTTCTATGGTTGCACAATGAATGGAAGAGAAGACCCACGAATTGGGTGATTGTTGAGGTCGTTTTGGCCATGCAAATCCATTGATCGTTTAGTGAATTCGATTTTGTCCCAATGGATATTTTCCCTCAGTTGGCACTTCTGATTTTGGATCCCATGATGTTTTCCTGCAACCCCAGAACCTTGCAATTATTGTGTATGCCTCTGTTGTTTCGGTCTGAATTGTGTGCAAGACTAGGAGTAGAATGTGCTTGATAAACCTAGCGTGGAACCTCACAATAAGATAAGAGTGGTTGGTGAACCTAATATACACATCCTAAAGAGAACTGGAAGGTAAGGAGTAGCCCCAAAACCTTGCAATTGTTGCAACCCCAACCCCTTGCAACCCCAAAACCTTGTAATTGTTGTGTATGCCTCTGATGTTTTGGTCTGAACTGTATGCAAGACTAGGAGTGGAGGAGATGTAGAATGTGCTTGATAAACCTGGTGTGGAACCTCACAATAAGATAATATTGGTTGGTGAACCTGCTCTACACATCTTGAAGAGCACTTGAAGATAAGGGGTGCCCCGAGGGACTATGGAGCAGAGAAGGGGACACTTCCTTATGTTTGGTGTGTATACCATGGGGTTTCCCAGCCAAATAGATCTTGTCAAGGTGTCCTTAGCTCTATGGATGATATCACTAGCTTAGAATTTTTATTGATCCACTTCCTTAGAAGCCTGACAAACCAAACCTAAAGGATGGCTTGGTTGATAGCCTTATAAAACCATCTATTGGCTTGGTTGTGTCTTGTTGTGTTTGGCATTGTGTGAAAACTTTGGCTGGTCCTTTATGTGAATGTTGGTTTGATTATTTAGCCTGATAAACCAAATAATGCACTTAATTGTTAGTTGGCTTGGCTATTTATCCTGATAAACCCAGCGGTGTATTTGCTTATTAGCTGACAGCTTGATAAACCCACTATGTTGGATTGGTTGGTCCTTAAAGTGAGTGTTGTATTGATTGATTGCAGTCTGATAAACCAAATTTTAGTTGGATTGGTTTTTGGCCTGTTAAACCCAGTAGTATATTAACCTATCAGTGTAAGCCTGATGAACCTAACTAGAAGGATGGCTTGGCTGGTAGCCTGATAAAACCATCTGTTCACTTAGCTGTGACTGGTATAAAATTTAGCTATGTGCCTGTGTAAGTCTATGAAACCCAACTGTGTGTTGGCTTGACTATGGATGTGTGGTTTGGGCTATCGGTAAGCCTATTGTTGTTCTGTAGATCCTTGTGGAATCATGCCCAGCTCGAGGGTGGAAGTGTTGTTGAGGAATTGATGAGAACACTAGACTATGGTTGGGTGGAACGTTGCAGTGACATAGCTAATTGCGGGCCAACTTATTTTCAAGATAAGTATTTGTGTGCTTAATATTTGCAATTGTATTTTATTATGAATTGTCATGAATAGTTTGAATGGCTAAATGGATGTTATTTTCTTCTGTTTTATATTGCATGATTTATATTTTTGTATATCTTTAAGTTCATTGCATTTGAATTATCATGTTCATGGGGCTAGATTTCCTGTTGACAGTAGCAGTGTGTTGGTCGCGTCCTCTCCATTATTGATATGAGGGGTGGGGATGTGACACCCCCATTTAGGATCGAGTTGTGATTCAGATTGAGACATGTACACATTGGTAGAAAGAGCATTACTAGAGGTCAAGGTTGTGGTCGTAGCTAGCCTCAACTCATGCATAAAATCAACCTCCCATTCAAGCTCAAGTTGTGGTTCATATTGAGACACACGCGCATCATCAGTAACATCATTACTAGAGGCCGTAGTCATGGTCGTGGTCATTTACATGGCCTTAGCCATGGTTTTCATGGAGATAATTACAACTGTGAGGTTGTAGTCGTGGGTGCTCCAACAAGTGTCGCCAATGCTGCATGGAGAAGACGTTGGCTGTGGTTCTTCGCATATGCTCTTCCAACAAATTATTTCGCATGGATATGGTGGCATGGCATGGCATTGTATTCAGATTTCTTAGTTACATACTTCTGATCATCATCTTCTTGAGATGGAAGTGATGCTGATGCCCATTTCCCATCATCTACATCTGCTGCTCATGGAAGTGTTGCACCCTTTCCCACTTTCTATTATGTGGTTGTTGTGAGGGCCTCCTCCTGTTGTTGTTGTTTTTAATGTTCATGCGTTCCATTTGCAATCCTAATTCAACTACGATTGTGGAAGATTCTCCCTCCTCCATTGAACCGACAAGATGTAAATATGGTTCCTCCATTAAACCCAAATGCATAGATGATAGTCCCTCCTCCATTGAAGAGACCATATGCAAAGATGGTTCCTCCTCCATTGAACCTGATGCAAAGATAGTCACTACTCCATTGAACAACCTAGATGCAAAGATGGTCCCTCCTCCATTGAACCAAGCAGATTATGGAAAGATGTTTGTGCGGTCTGTCCAGATTCCACAGATTCATTTCCCATATTATCACTTCTTCCTCTTGAGACCTGATACAATTATTCTCTCTATTTTCTCATCTTGCAATCCAATTTTCTTAGCGATTCCTTAAATATATATCTTTAAGCTATCACTAGAGTAACCGTGGAGTGAGGTTGGCTTATATTAACCCATGAAGGAAGGGTACAAAATAGTTGTATTTTATTATTATTATTATTATTATTTTATCATAACAAATAAATCTTTTAATCATCATATTGGACCCAAATGGAATTTTGAGTAGATATTTTTAAAGATGGAAAATTTATTTTTTATGAAACTTTTCCTTTAAGGTTTTATCCCATTTTTAAATGACCATCAATCCTACCTTCCTTAAGTTGTTGGATTCATGTAAAAAAAAGTTGCCTTTTTCTAAAACTTGGCAGTTCATATATACACAAAATTGATATATAAAACATTTTGTTTTATTTTTGAAACACTGAAATCCAAACAAAGTTATTCAAATTAATAAACTTAATAATCAAATTTTACCACCTTAAATTTTATTGATAATGTTTATTATTTAAATTAATAAACTAATAATGAAACTCACTAGATTAAAATGTTTAGTGATTGGCTACAAATTGTCATTAGGTTTTAGTTTCAAATGATTAATAGAAACTAATTTTGTGGGGGTAATGGTTACCTCCCTCATAAGGGTTTACGTGAGGGTAATGTAGGTTACCTCCCTCATAAGGGGGTTTACCCTTCTTGGTCAGGCTATGCAAAGACCTAATTCCACCATCATTTCTTGTAAGTATAATTTATCATGGAAATTCTTCGGTAATATATGTATTTGTAGGATTTCCACCGATATATTTGTATTCTTTAGGAATACAAACTATCATCCCTAACTTATCCTTTCTATATTTGAAGGCATAAAAGGCCTAAAGTTAAAAAAAATGAAAAAAGAGTAAGTGGAGAGTAAATGGACATGAAACTTTATTTCACTTGAAAAAAAAAACCTTGGTTTATCTACTTATTAACTTACTCCCATAAAATTGGGTTTGTCCACGTATTAACTTACTCCCATAAAAAATTGGGTTTGTCCACTTATTAACTTACTCCCATAAAAATTAAGTTTGTAGACTTATTAAATTACTCCAATAAAAATTAATTATTTCCAAAACTCTCCTTCAAGTACTAAAAGTCATTTATACTTTAAGAACCAAAAGATGTTTCAAAATGATTTGGGTTAGGAGCCATGCTTCCCTCAACCATACCAAATACAATTATCGCATAACCAAATGTGAAGATTCCATACAAACTTATAAATAGAGGGTTTTAGGTAGTCATTAGGCTGAGTTTATCTTGGAAACAACTCTTAGTAAAATATTTTATTACTTTTTTTTTAAGCAATCAAAATGGCCAAAATTGTATACCTTTTATTTCCATATTATCCATCTAAATAATAATAATAATAATAATAGAAGTAGTAATATAATTTTAAGTCCAATGTGTATGAGACCCTTTGTTTGTGGTATAAGGGACCCTAAAAAAAATATTGTTTGAAATTTTAATTTATTGATGTGAATTTTCACTATGGACCATTGATTTTAGTTCTAGTCAAAGTTTGGAAAAATGAGTAAAAATCCATGTGGAACTTTAAATCTCATTAGAAAAGATGAACTTTTGTAATAGTGACGGTTAAATTTAATTATTGTGAAGGACTTGTAAATGACTGTAACTTTTCTTGTCAAGTTTACGACCCTTCTTGTTAAGTTTATGACCTTGATGACATAAAACAACAATGTAAATAGATAGATATTTAATCATTTTAATTGAATTTATGTATTGTTAGTAGCCTTTGTTTGAAGAACTCTCATTTAGGGTTAATACATGAAATTTTACTCATCCCTAAGGGGACAAGTGGACAAATGGGAAAAAGTACTTACTATCCAAGAAAAGTCATAGGAAAATATAAAAAACATGCATAGGGGGGGGAAACCCCAACTTCGAGGATTTGTTGGAAATTGAGCTTCTAGGATTTGTTGGAAATTGAGCTTCTAGGATCTGTGTTAAGTATGAGCTTCCAAAATTCGTGTTAAGTAAGAGCTTCCAGGATTAGTGACCAAGAAGAATCCATGACGTGACGAATATCATAATAGCCACCATATCCCTATCACACAAAAAATATGGACTAGGGCCTCATGAATGGCATATGTAGAACCTCAAAGATGCAACTCTATATCTTCACCCTGTAACTATGGATCTTCACTTCCTAGACGACTAGCCTCTACTTCAGTTCCACTATCTCCAGGGAACATCTCAAATTAGTTTGCATCATTTTTTATAGATTTTTGTTGTGACATACCCACCTTTTTTTGCACAAATTCCAACTTGTCACATTTGTAGGATTCATTTTTCACATACAAGCATTTTTATCCACATCTTTACAGATGAAAAAATATACCACGTCCTCAAAAAAATATTTGCGCTTCCTCACTATGCGAGGTTATTGTGTCAACAACAAACTCAGTAATGTATCCTTCCAAAATATTGTCTATCCAAAAATCTACAGCCCTCGACATAGGGTTTCTCACTCTTTCCAGTCGCTCAATCAACTCAATATTCCACTCTCTATATTGTCCTCCTTGGAAATTTCTTTTTTGGGCTTCAAACTTAGACAACCACGCTTACAACACAATGGGAAACTTGAAAAATAAAATCTCATGGGTATCCGTATAGAGGTACTGGCCCAACCACTCTCTTGGGTTTCACCAAGATCTTTTTTCTTTCTTCTCATGTGAATTCTAACACTTTGAAATCAACCCAATATTGGATCTGAGGTTTTGTTGGTTCCCACAACATATCCCTCACCAAAATGATTTGGTCTTGAAAAAAAAACCATTTGTTGGATTTTCTCCCTCCTCTTAGGACCCTAACCTAGGTTCAGTCCCTTCTACTTGGCACACAAAATCTCAAGATATCAGCCCGACAGATAAAATACCTATCGGCAACACCGATGACGTAGATGCAGTCTCTCTTGAGATATATTTCTATGGCTGTATTCGAGAACCAAGTTTCCATAGTTGGGTGGGGGGACTTCTAGGGCTTCGGTCATTTACCAAGGCACTCAACCAATACTGTGGGTGGATTACTTATGCTTGTTATAAACAGTTAGAGCACGACACAGCTTTTCCTTTGTAATTAATATAACAACAAACCTAGTGCAGCATAAACGTATTCAACTTATAATAGTGCGACGGATACATTTATTCGTTCATAAGAAAATATATAAGCATTCATTTAATGCAACATCCATATAGGTAACTCAAATACATTCAACATTCATGCATATACAAAGAATCTAATGTGGAAACCCATCTGGGAGAAACTAGAAAGGTGCTCTTCATATTGCATGAGAAATATATGCACCTTTTGTTTGCGCACTAAGCTGCAAATTCTGTTCTATATCTTCTTATTTATCTAGACGGACTCTTTCTTCATGTCATGTTCTCTGATCTTCTCTCTTGCTCTCTCCCTACCTGACTATTCTAACGATCTAGACACATCCTAGATCAACTCAACTTCTCCTACACTTATTTGCACTCAACTGCATCTTCTTCAACTCAAAGCACTTAGAAAACACTAACAGATAACAAAGACAGAGAAGCTAACAATGGAGAGACTAACACTCTAAAAGTGAAGACCTAACGATAGAGAAGATAACCCTCATAAAGCTTGGGTTCCTCCTTTTATATACTTTTAGAGACTCATTACAAAATCTTTACTAGTCGCTTTCTCATTTGACTGCCTATACATAGCCAACATATTGTCTTTCCTATTCTAGTAACACTTGAAAGTAGGTACGAATGGCCTGACTTACAAAGATACCTTCATATATGTGGCTTTCACCAAATCTAGTGACCTCATACCCATGATATTTATGGATTTTCACTTTCTAACCATTATTCCCTACTGTCATTTTCCAGTGGTTATACCACTTGCACGCCTTATGGTACTATTATTTCGTCACACATTTCCTTCTCCCATTCTTTCCTTCTGTCGCATCTTCCTCTTCTGACATGGATTCCTCTTCTATCACGCATCTTCCTTCTTCTTCCTTCCTAGAACTGCCTATGTCACAACACCTTTCTCTTCTTCTCTATCTCTTCTCCATAGTTATACAGAATTTCAAGTGAATTCTACTTTCCTTTCCCTAGGGCAATCATTCCTGCTAAGGTGTTTTAAATCGCATCTCAATATCATCCCGTTATAACTTTATTTCTTAGAGAAATAAGGTATTTAATCTTTCAACATATGATTAATATAGATATTGAGGAAATTGAATAGAATCCTGAGTCTTGTGGCAGACTGCATGATTAAACCTTGGATGAAGATCTGGATGCAGTCGAAATAGAATAAGAGTATGAACAACGTACACAAGATTTGGGATTTCATTCTTCTACATATGCTAATACATATTTTTCACATCTCAGTTGCTCCTCAGCTCGTATAACTAGTAATTCAAATTTTCCAATTGTTAGTGGTGATTATACTTCTATATTTTGTGAAGATAATTTCACAAAGGGTGATATTTCGGATTACATGTTTTCAAATTTTTGTCAACATATTTTATTGCAGGAATCAAGTCATCAATTTGAAGAATATTTTTGGAGTTGTTCATTTGAATCTGAAAAGTTTCAAGCTGATGATCAGATTCATAATTTTAAGTTGGCATACATTTCTCAAGCACATACAATAGTTTGGCGAAGCCTTGCTGCTCCTGATTGCAATGAATCGAATAGTGTTCAAAACTTGTTGTAAGGGAAATAAGTATGTTATTGTTATCTTAAAAAATCAGAATTCATACAGTGGTGGTTGCATATTTTGGATGTTTCTAGAGGTTAGTAATCCCTTTTTTGATAGTTCTCAAACAGAAGATGAGTAATGCATTGATGGATAGTAGGGAATTCCTTATGATTTTTATGATCCAATTTCTATTTATATGGAATCAAATTGGATCAATAAATATTTTGTTTTGGATTTTATAAGGAGACAATTTCTAAGTTGTAAGTATGAATACCTACATCATTGCCTATTCTACTTTTAATTTTTTGCAGTCCTATTTGTGTCCAAATATGGAAGAAGAAATCGATCAGTAGTTTGGTTATTGGAATGATTACATTGGAGTTTTAGTTATAGATGAGAAAAATGATTCACGTGGTTAGAGTAGGAGTTGTATATCAATAATCTTTCATTTCGAGATTTTGGTTTTTAGTTGAGTTTGGTGTGCAATATATCAATAATGGTGACTCCATATCCCAATGGTGACACTAGTGTGTTTGTAGTCCTATTCTTCATTTTTCAATGTGGAATTTTTCAATAGGGACAAGTTACAGTGATCAGTTAAGAATCAAGAATGAAGAAGGCATGTGAGAGAACTATCCCTGACCAGAGTCGATGCTAGCACTAAATTTGACTATGCCAAAATTCTTAGTTTCTTGCAGCACGTTGATTGAAAATATCAAAGGAGGCACTATCGAAAGTTCAAAATTCAATATTTTTTTTTCCAAATCCTTGTTTGTGTCATCTTGGTCAAATCCTATTCATTGCAAACCACCAACTTGGTAAAATTTTGTAAATGTCATGTCCTCTAAATACTAACGTATTCCAAGCCAAAGTCTAGTGTTCAAGTCTCTTTGATTTTTTTTAAAAGGTCACTTGATTATTTTTCAAGGAAAAATAAATGAAAATTATTATTATAAATGAGTTATATGATTAGTTAAAATACTAATAAATTTTTATGATTCATTATTTAATGTTTTCCAAATAAATAACATTGTGCTCAAACCCCATGTGAAGCCTAATATCCAATTCTAGTAACTTATTATCACCAAGCATATGTTTCAAGTGTCAAAATTTTAATTTTTATTGGTTCTGCAAAACATTAATTGGGTCAAACCCAACATAGATACACTTAACAATTTCTGACCAAACACCATAGTCAACCAAGTCCAAGTGTCGAGTATTTCCTTTAAAGATCCCATGGGTCTACCATTTTGCACATTACATTAACAATGCTTATAAAGGATATTCAATATGCAACGTTGTATATTATATGTTTTTGTTGCATGTGGGATATGTCCCATTTATTGTAAAAGAGGAGCACCATCTTCAAGTCCCATACACAATAGAGTAAAGCGTCGAGTCTATCAATTGTGCATATCTAAGATGAAAGTCATGTTTGACCTGCATGAGCTCGTGTCCAAATGTTAAACTTGAGAGATAATTCATCAAAAAAATTGTCACTAAATTCCTTAGCCATAGCTCATAAGTCAAATGTTCAAAATATGAGAATTTTTCAAATCTTGAATTTAGTTCATTGAAGAAACCTCACAATTAGTTTTGCAAGAATGCGGGGAAGGAGGAAGATTCTAGCGGAATAGATGAGAAAAAAAAAATCCTTCATGATATTATTGAACAATGATAATACAATAAATAATACATATCTAATAGAGAATTTGAATGCACTAAAGGAAAATTGAGTAGCTCAGAAAAGTAGACTTACTAAATATGCAAAAAAACCCATAATGGCAACATCATCTTTCCAACTTAGTCAAGTACCTCATGATTTAGATAAATCGGATATGGTAGATAATGAATGATGGAAAATAAGTAACACCCCTCCTTAACCTTGTATTAGAGTTATTAAAGCATAATTAGGGACCAGTAAACAAAGGTTTATGGTCACCCTATTACAAGTATTGTATGCCAATGTAAACTAAGGAAACAGGGAAAACCTCATGGGAAAAAAACCCTCATTCAAGAATGGACATGAAACATACCAAAAATTGTTGCTCCAAACTCAAGTATTTGTGATACTTGAATTTATATCTAGAGGAATATTCCTCTTTTGTAGAATAGGAATGTGACCATCTGAATCAGGAACGTGATCAGTTGCATGATGGATAATGCTTCCATGTAGAACAATTGAAATGCACTGTTAGGAAAGCGAGTGTAGATGATATTCAGACTTGAATTTCGAACCATGTGAGGTTAGAGAGGGTCCAAATGAGAATTTCCAATCTTTAGAATCAGTCATGAGAATATTTTTATGTCCTCCATCTTCTGTCCAACTTTGAGAGTATATGCCAATCTTCATTATGCAATGGAATGGAAACTTGACACTAAGAGTGTGTGCAACTACTCCAAACTATAATTCATCCTCCAAAGGATCCAAAGACACATCAAAATGGGAGCCAAATAGAGGCTCTGAATTTTTATATGTTGTAGAAAATGACTAATATACATTAGAATTCAAATGTGAATACATTTGAGAGAACAATGTGTTTTGGATATCATCTCCAAGAGCTTGTTGATGGTCCAATTTTTTGAATTTTGCACCAATGGTTATCATATCATAACCAAATGAAGATGAATGATTTTGTAGCATTAAATCAGCTCCAAAAATGTGGAACATGTGTCCCAGATGTGTCATACTTCTGGAATATTCATGAGCCTCTCCATCTTTAGTGAAACTCTGAGAATTGGTGCAAGCAATCATGTAGGAAGCCTCAAGAAGCATGGGATTAATTGAAGCATTTGAATATGCTCCAAAATCCGATATATCCTCCTAAATTTCCATTAGAGCATCATCTTGCACACCAACAAATTCATTGGAATTATAAGAATTGAATTCCTCTTCAACTTGTAGACACAATAACTGGATTTCTTTGCTCAGAATTCAAGATAGAAGATTTGTAGGAGAGAGACACGAATAAATAGTTCTTCAACACTTACATATCCATTAGTCACTTCTTCTTCATTTTCAACATCATAGGAACGAGATAAATTAGATTTATCTTGGTATTCCAGTTCAACATAAGAATATGTCTCTTCAATATTTACTTCCTTAGAGGATGAATTCGATTCAATCCTGAATGCTAGTAATAGGAACTAACTGTGTGGAAGAATTTTCTGCAATTTCTCCTTCTTCATGGAAAATTTCTTCATAAAATATTGAGGCCAATACATTAGTGACATCTTTGAGAAAATCTAACGAGGTTTCTCTGATAGGATCGCTCTCAAAATGGCTTATCACTTCCTCATCATCTTGTTATCCAAATGCTTAATTGTCTGGATTGCGCCAAAGCTCACTTGGGAGATTAGTTGTATCAATGAGGTAGCACATACATGGAGGGATAGCCAAACACATAATTCCAAAGGCTCTATAATTGTTATTCAAACATGCATATTTCTCTTCAAAGGATTATGGGTCTATAACAATTCCAATAGACATATCAAATATATCCAATCTCTTCAGATGCTATGATATCTTCAATTTCCAAATATAATAGTTTGAAGAATATAGAGGAGGAATTGAATTTGAATCCATGAAGTTGTAACTACATAAAAATATGCAAAACAAAAATATTCAGGAGGAAATTCAGTGATACAGAGCTTTGATACCATGTGAGAATTTGCCACAGCCTGAATCTAGTTCACTGAAGAAACCTTAGAGAAAATTTTGCAAGACTGTACCGAAGGAATAAAATTTGAGAAGAACACATGAGAAAAAGAAACTCCATCATGATATTATTGAACAATGATAGTACAATAAATCCTATATATTTGATAGATAATGAAAATGCACTAAAAGAAATTCAAGTAGGTCACAAAAGTAGGCTTACTAAATATGCAAAAAACCCAATAGTGGTAACATCATATTTCCAACTCATTCAAGGACTTCATGAATTAGCTAAATCACATATGACAGCTAATAAGTAATTAAAAATAATATCATTGATTTTGGAGAGAAAAGGATGGAGGATGTGCTGGCCAAAAAGTAGATTTTTTTCCAAGTCCATAAAGGCGCCATGCTTTATCCTTATCCAAGGAAAAGTAGAAAAAAGCAGGAAAACCTATGAAAAAGCAAGAAGTGCACTCTTACCATTTTGGACTATCATAAAAGAAGGCATAATCTATCTAAGGGGGATCAAGTGGATACTTCTAACAATTTTGGAGCCTAAAAGGAAACATGGGGCCAACAACCTAGTCTAACACTTAGGAAAGTATAAAAAATGAATAATAATTTATATCCTAAGTCTAGATGGGTTTTTAATATTCTGACACAAAAGAATATATCTTGATTGCATAGGTGTCGCTCGATATCCAATGTCAAAGAATTAAAAATAGAGCCAACCAATATCATCCTTTCTAGATTTGGAGATAGCCATGCAAATGCACATCCCATAGAAAAATTCTCGAGTGTAAGAATGTTGACATGAGGTGATGAATGCAAAAAGTTAATTCCTTCATCTTGCAAATCCAATACACAACAGAGTCCATAAAAAGGTTAAAGGAAAGCTTCATATATAGAATGTTAAGGAAAATATCTCGGACTCAAACCTCAAATTAAAAGGAACGGTGCTAAATGTTCGAATGTGTAAGTCTCATGGAAATACATATCTTTCAAATGTTCAATGTTGCAGCACACACGACATTTCCTTCAAAAGTGCTCATAGGGGCCATTAAGCACATGAAATACTTAAAAATCCTCATGCTTCTCTTCTTTTCATTTTGGAATCTCTTCAACTCCAAGTTAGAGAGAGAAGAATTAATAAATTGAGGATTCTTTTCCCAAGAAGAACTTTAGCATTTGATGACTACATGTGGAAGAGTATCATAAATTGGAAATTTTCAGGCACAAAATCAAGCACTTCCATATTTGAAAGAAAAAGACCAATATCAAGATTGGCTTCATATTTTCTGGATACCAATTGAATCATCTCCAGATTGAAGATATGATAATGTAAATGCATATTTAGCTAGTCAAAAGAATAGTTGGAAGATTAGTCAATGGTGACAAAGCATTTCTAGCAAAATTCTAGTAGAGATGATAGTAAGTGTCAAGTAAGGTGAAGTGTAAAGTTTGTAATAGGGAATTTATTGTAGTCCTATTTCAAGATGGATTTTGAATGTAAAAAGGAGTTCAATCCAAGGGGGTTGGGAACTGAATTGTAAGACTTGATAGTCTAATTTTGTATACAGAAACTCTGTTTTCAAATGTATGTATTTCATGACTAAAGAATCTAATAAATATAATGTTTAGTATGCAGTATATCATGTGCATTTATCTTTGTCTTCTTCTTCGATGTGATTTTTATAGTGTAGTATACGTTGTAGTTCAAAGTTGTAGAATCCATAAATGGTTAATGATTCATTGTGGATGGCCTATTTCGCTATGTTGTATTCAAATATTTTTGTTCTTAGTCAAAAAGGGATTTTTATTAGGAGCATCCCACCTTTGTGGATCTGTCATTCAATCAATATGAATTAATGATGCCTTCACAGTTGTGTTTTCTATTTCTCTTCCTTCTTTTCTTTAATTTGAGTATGTAAGCATTGTATTTAGAGGTCTTCTATTTATGGATACAATATACGAATCATAGATCTACTTATGATATGGTAATCGAAACCTCGTCTCCCTGATCATCACATTCTTAAAACCACATACATAATCAAAATGTGGTAAGCATGCTCTTGTTGGAATTAAGAGCATGTTTTAGTGTTCACGGAGAGGAAATGGATGTCATTTATGGGGAGGGTCTGGATAAATAAGGCTAGCAACTTCTCTTCCAATTGTAAATTTATATTTCTATTCATATTTCTCATTTGTAATGATCGTTGTTGTTGTATAATTCTATTCACTCTTTTCTTATAATTTTTTATTGTTGTGGATGAAGGTAATCATGATGTTATTGAAGTTGCACCCCTTTGTGGCTTCTACTATGAGTCTATTCTGGTGGAATGTTGTTTCCAAGGATCAAGGGACCATTTCTCTCCTAATTTTACAACGACTATGGAATATTGTTCGTCTTCCATTCCACACATACACAATAATATTGATGCCATCTCATTTCTTGTTTGAAATAAATATTCCCTTCCATAGAATTATTTCCCATGTTAGCACTTCTTCTCTAAATTAAACAAAATAGATACCTAATCTAATAAATCATGTAGCTTTACATTCCATTAGTGTCTATAATTAATTTCATAATCATTTTCTACCGATTCTATCAAATATATTTCAAATATATGTCATGTACATATATCATTTTTTAATTAAATTAATAAATGTACAAATTCGTTTACTTTTCTATTTATTATTAGAATAGCAAAACTAAATAATTCAACCATCAAATTTGAGCAAGATTGAATGCCTATTTTATGTTAATATTCATGTTTATTTTAATGCTAACCTTTTTAATTCAAAAAAAGATGGAAGAGAATCACCCATTCATAGTGACATATATCGTTTTGATGTAGGTAGTTGATCTCCTTCTTCTGAAGGAACCAATGCTTTCTACAAGCTAACCTTCCTATCTTACATCTTGCATGCCTTTGCATGGATTAAAGGATGTTTTTTTTGTCCATAATGGTGCCCAATATAGTTCCTTCCCCTTAGTTTGTTCCATTCCCTCACACATTAACTTTTGGTTCATAGGATTTGGTGGCTAATCAATAATTGTATTTTCAAGATATGTTGCAAAAGGGAAATAACACACCTCAGATTATGGATTCTAGAAGCTCCCTTCTTACCTATTCTACTAGATCCCAATGTTGAAGAGAAAACCCTTTTTTATCACTCTCATCTTTTGTTTTGGAGATTCAATGGCTTGTTGGCATGGCTTTTTGATTTATAGAAATGGGTTATCAGCTCTTGGATGCCACTAATGAAGGAAGAGACTTTTAATAACCTTTGTGAAATTGTTTTTTTGTTATTGAATTTTACCTTTAAGATTATAGGGATTTGATGGATTTAGATTGGGTCCTTGGTTTTGGGGAAGCTCTCGTTTATGCACGAAGCTTTGAATTTCCACCTTTGATCCTCTCATGGATTCACTTGCCTCAGCTCATGTATGGTTCATGGTTTTGAATATGTCCTTTCATTTCTTTGGCATACCCTCCCTCAAATCCATTTGGAATGCTCTTGGAAAGTTCCACTTTTGCATCTTGGAAACTTTGAATCATTATTATACTACCATTGCAAGGATTTGTCTGGAAATGGATTTTGATAAAGGATTTCTGAGTAAAATAAACCTTAATGGAAGAAAATTCTCATAGACCCAAAATATTGACTATGAACAAGTTATTACTAGATGAAGAGCATGTTTTGAAATAGGGCATCCAATAACCTCATTCCCAAAAAATAATCACAAATCCACGCAGTCGGAGGTTTCAATGAGATTGAATTAATTTATCTATGAAAAACAAACGCCAAACCAACATTATGCTAAATCATACTTAGTATTGGTCCAAGAATAAATTAATACGACTCATATGCCTAAGAATTCTATGAAGAAGCAAGAGCAACACAAGTTTTAGTCATTGAGAAAAAAGATTAGAGTTTTCAAGTCCTAAGAAAGGAAGAAAGAAATCCTAATTTAGCAAGAACCATTTCACCCATGTATGGAAAATATTTTAACCGGTGATGAAGGTACGCATTTTGTTAATCAATTGATTGAAGAATAGATTGACAAATTTCAGATACAACATAGAATAACAACGCCATATCATACTGAAGCAAATGGAGCTTTCGAAGCGTTCAACAAGATTTTGGGAAACTTATTGACAAAAGTTTGCAATGTGAGAAGACATGTCTAGGATCATGAAATATTTACAATATTATGGGCATATTGCTCGACATGTAAGAAATTGACAGATAAGACTTCATTTATGCTAGTGTATGGGAAAGAAGTTGTCATGCCTATGGAATATATTGTACCAAGTTTAAGAGTTGTTGTGATCATTGAAATGATAGATGTTGATGTTGTGGAAGATAAATTACTTCAACTAGTACACTTGGAGGAAGAACGTTTTGCTTTAGGATTTCAGCCAAAGATAAAAAAGAAAAGGCAGAAGGTATGGTATGATAGACACATTAAGAGCAAGCATTTTGAATTTAGAGGTCTTGTTCTTATGTATGAAAACAACTTTTTCAAGCATCTAGGAAAGCTAAAAACACATCGGTTAGGACCATATGTTTTCAAAGAAATCATTGATATAGGAGCATGGAAGTTAGAAAAATTAGATGGGACAGAGGTCAGAGGAATCACCAATGGGAGTCGACTAAAACCATATTTTGATAGTCGTGACTTGGTCGCATAAAAAAAAGAGAATTGAAAAAGAAAAAGAGAAAAGAGAAAACATGACAACAAAATACGCTTTTGGGGGGGGTTTTGGTTTGAGGCGGTTTTTCTAACCCCCCCCCACCCCCCCCCGCCCCCCACCCGCCCAAAAAAAATTTAGGTCTTTAGAGGAGGTTTTTCAAATCCCTCCCCAAAATTCCAACTCTTAGGAATTTTTTTGGGGGGGTGTTAGAAAGATTCCCCCCTAAAGGTTTTTCTTTAAGGAAGTTTTAGAACCTTCCCCCCAAAAAAATTCATGATAATTAGACTTTTGGGGGTAGTTGATTTAAAACTGCCCCCAAATGTTCAATTCTCGTGACTTTTGGGGGTAGTTTATTTAAAAATGCCCCC